>JAJHPF010000024.1:3029200-3629200 GCA_024447775.1 Carex cristatella | reverse complement strand
CTACTTTCGTCTGAAGATTGTAGTAAGTTTATTTTTCAATTCTTATTATTTTTTAAGATGTAAAATTAAAAATAATATTTAGATTAATTGTGAATTTTTTTTTCAGGAAATGTCTCGAGTTTTAATAAATGTGTACCATCATTGCGAAATTTTAGACACACCGACTTGCACTTTTCTGATTTCTGACTCAACTAGTCTTAATGAGCTAAGAAGACATGTATACGTTGGTATTCGTTTGCTTTCTAGCTAGTTCGATCTTATAATCAGGGCGTGTTTGAACACGGCGCCTCCTGGCTCAGTAGAAAAATACCAGTTAATTAACATAGAGTACGAAATGATATGGCATATGGTGGTTGGACACACCACTCCAGTACTGAATTTTAAACTTCTTGAATTAGTAGTTGAGTCAGTACTAGTTGTTAGTCAGAACAGTTATGACCCATACCCGGGTAGTGTACCTAGAAGTAGCAGAGACAAACCGGTGTCTGATTCACCTGTATATTGTGATCCCCTCCCCCCCCGAAATACCAGTATTGGATGATTTGCATAATTATTTTGACCAACTAAATAATGATATAGGCTCAGACTCTGACTCAGATTCAGACCCTGATCTCGATATCCCAGTTGTTGGAGAAGATGATATGGCTGAAATTGAGGATGAGATTAGGGTTCAAGAGGTAATAAATGAGTGACAATCGTCTATTCCCTTTGTTAATCGGGGATTGCAGCATCCTTGTTCGGCATTTAATGATAATGTGTCGATGCCATACAAGGATGAAGCATTTTTTGTTATGCACCCAGAATCGACGGTTTATTTTCGGTGGGACAGATTTTCGAGTCCAAAGACGAACTTAAATCCAAGTTGGGTGGATTTGCCATGAAGCATAACTTACAATTACAACATACCCTGAGCAATCGTACTGGCTATGTTGTTATATGTGAAGCGGAGGGGTGTCCATGGAGATTATACGCAAAAACCACTGAGACAGGAAAGTGGATAATTGCAACAAACCCAAACGAGCACAATTGTTTCAGTATTGCTTGTACAACGGACAGTCGTCAGATGACGGCTAGGAAGATTGGAGAAATAATCAAACCTGGTCTAGATAAGGATCTGGAGATGTCAATAAAAGCATGTCGCAATTCAGTTAGACAAGCGTACCTAATGGTTCAGCCTTCATACAACAAGATTTGGAGAGGAAGGGAGTTAGCTATTGCTGAATTATTTGGTTCTTGGGAAAAAAACGTACGAAATGCTACCTTCTTTTCTTGGTGCACTCCAGAGGTCTAACCCAGGCACAAAATACAGAATCGAGCATGAACCATCTACACTTATGGGTGTCCATATTTTTACCCGCGTGGCATGGGCTTTAGGTCCATGCATTCAAGCATGGCCATATCTCAGACCAGTTATAAGTGTAGATGCAGGACATTTATCCGGCCGGTACAAAGGAAAACTATTCATGGCATGTGTTTATGATGCAGAACAACAAGTATTTTTCCTTGCATTTGGGATTGTAGATGAAGAGACTTCATCTAATTGGGGCTGGTTTATACAATTTGTACACAAAGATGTGGTGGGACTTGGTCGAATATGTGTTATATCAGACCAGCACGGGGCAATCCATTCAGTGTTTGATCGACCAGATTTAGGGTGGTGTGAGAAAAATGGTAAAGCGGTGCATCGTTTATGTGTTTAACATATTGCGGCAAATGTTTACAAGCTGTGTAAGAACAAAAGGTTGAAAGAAATTTTTTCGAAATTTGTGCGTAATATGAAACCTTGGAGGTTTAATGAGGGAATGGATATGATAAAAGATATGAGTATTACTACTCATAAGTATGTAATGTGGTGTGGTAAAAGGGTGGAAAATCTCGAAGAAAAGCCTTTGCAACTTCATAAGTGGCACAATGTCATGACAGAAGCCTAAATAGGTGGGGTATAATGACTTCGAACGGGTCAGAATCACTGAACAGTGTATTTCGTGTGGCTCGCCAACTTCCTGTAACAGCGATAGTGGATCGCACATTTTACAAAGTTGTGGATTTGTTTGTCGCAAGGTCTCAGGTTGCCCAACAATGGCTTCAAAACGGAATGGAATTATCAGTAAATATATTATCTGTTTTGGAACATCAGATTAAAAAAACCAAGGAGCACCGAGTGATACCATTGGGATTGCACACTTATGAGGTCATAGTTCACGACGGAGTTGTTAAGACGGTATGTCAGTTATTTTATTAAATTTCGTAAAAAATTTATAAATGATATTATTGTAATTAGTTTGCTTTACTAATTGTAGGGAGTGAAGGGAGATATGAAGTATGAAGTTAGATTTTTAAAAGGGGAGGGGGGAATGCCTACTTGTCAGTGTCAAAAGCCACAATTTACTGGCATTCCTTGCAACCATGTACTGGCGGTGTGTTGTTTGAGATGTCTAAATCCGATACAATATGTAAGTCACTACTATAGCATTCAAAATTATGTCAACACATGGACAGGTGGATTTCGCGTCTTTGGTAACGCCGAATTTCGGCAATATGATATGGGAGCACCTAAAATCAGACCAAACCCTGAGAAAATTAACAAGGGAAGGAAGAAGCACCAGAGAATTCCTAATTTAATGGATGATATGGAAGCCCGTATCAGACCACGCAGTAGAGTACAACGTCCAGATGGATCCAATAGAAGAAGAACATCAGGTTGGAAATGTTAAGAGTGATTAATTTCATATTTTATATGTTTGAATATTTTATACATCTAATTATATTTTTGTCATTATTTAACAGAAGCAACTGGTGGAAGACGAAGAAGCGTATCTGGTTGCCGACCTTCTCGTAGTGCTATACACGTAGAGAAGGAATCTGCAACGCAAGGGTCACGGAGAAGCATATCTGGTAGCTGGCCAGAGGCATATGTTAGTCAAGCAGAGACCTATGGTAACCGTGCATCCGGCAGCGAGCCATCTAGCAGCCGACCTTCTAGTAGCCGATTAGGTAGTCGTTTGATGAGCAGAATATTCAGACGTAAGGAACGATAATTTGTATTATTGTTTGACCTAATATTTGTACTAGTATTTGTATTATTGTTTTTTTAATTTTATCTAGCTAACTTCAAACAAAACACGGACATAATAAACTTCACAGAATACACCCACATAATAAACTTCACACAAAACATATACATAATAAATAAATAAAAACACACTTTACGGTTCGGCTTCTCTGCCACTAGGATTTGGGTAATTTGAGAAACTAAACCGCTTTGTTGGTTTTCTAACTCGTTGCCTGCGCACCGCGCGGGATGTCCCCGCACTTGACTGCCCCGCACCTGATGACCCATCATTGTCTCCTAGATTGCGCCAATTTACCACTATTTGTGAAAGCGAGTGGTAACTTCCGTTCATAACATCTTCGGCGGTTGTTGGAGGAACCGTGACATTTGGTTCATTCGGAACTTGATCTGGATAATCATTACTTACATCGATATCACAAATATCAGATGGAAGTCCGGCATGCCGGAGCATGGCTCTGAATAGTGCATCAAGCCCAATATCCTGTAAAAGATCGCGGCTATGTCGATGCAATAGATGTCTGTACGCCTTCTGTCCAGGTGTCTTTACCATTGCGATTCCTTGTGATGTGGTCTTTGTAAGGCAGAATCTCTACAAAGAAAAAAAATAGTTTAAAAAAATGTATTGTGTAATAAAATAAAATGCATATATTACAAAGGAAAAAAAATACTTACCGTGCGAGCAGTAGTCATGGCATCTGAGACATACCCGAGATCTCCTACATTTTCTTCTGGTTCTGGTACTGGCTGGCTTAGAATTTCTCCATTGTTCTGATTCGGAAAGACAGACGGCATGCCGTTGTAGAAGAACCAATGCATATACTCGTCGTACCTACAAATGAAATAAATTTTCAATTATTTGTGTTCCAAAAAAAATACGTATAGCTTACGAATTCTAAATTTAGTTATACCTAGTCAGATCATACGAATTTTGCCCAAGCAAACATATGGGTTGTTCCACGATATAATCCGCAAAATATTCGCTCCAATCCACAGAGTGTCCGTCATTGGTCAAACCGCCTATTCTAATATAACTGCGTAGTTCTTCAAATTGCTGAAATGGTAGTGGAGCATTTGGAGGAACTGTCTGAAACAAGCCGAACTGCCGAGCAACTCTCTCAGGAAATTGAATCTCTACCTCCCAAAAATGGATGCACCACACCCTGCATGCAAACACCTGGAAGTCTCTTATCCCGCGTGGAGGTAGCATGCTATAGTAATCCGTATACGGCATCCAATTAACAACATTTGCATTCAAATACTCTAATTGATTTCGAAACTGCTTTGTGCCTAAGTTGTAAACAATTGACAGTTAAATATTGAATGAACACTAAATTAATTTGAAAAAAATATTTATTATTAAAACGTACCTCTTATTGGATTACCCTCCCATTCATGTGGTTGAGTCCACTTTGCTCCGAAAGGCAATCTTTCTACCGCGGCACCCTTGCCAAATGGCAAATCATTTTTGGGTCTCGGCCGTCCTATAGGAAAGCGAGTCCAACACCACATCTAGAACAGTAATAGTGGACCATTAATTGACTCGACCAATTTTCTGCAAGCCCGTGACAACTCACTATATAGACAAGTAAGCACAGCACCTCCCCAATTCTAGTCTACATTTCGATGTCCCAAATTCTCTAAAAATTGTAAGTACATTATCAGGACACCGCTTGCAACCGAATCAGGAAATATTATAGACCCAAAAAAGTCCATGCAATATGCACGTGTGTATCGGTCGATTGTCTCTTGGCCACTGGCCGGTGTCAAATTCTCAACAAATATGTCCTTCAACCATTTGAGACGCATGTAGTGTTTTGATTTTGTAATTTTCTCATCTTCTGTGCCTTCTTTCTCCACTTTTTTAAAGAAAAAGTCATCATCACCGTCTTCATATCCATTGTACACTTGTGTCCCAGACAGTCTTCAATTAGTTGTGACCAGTTGTCATCGGTATGTCCAGCTATTGCCATATAGGGGTGCAAACGGATCGGATACGGATCGGATAGTGCTCAACCCATATCTGTATCCGTATTTTTTTTCGGATACGGATACGGATCGGATATTAATCGGATACGGATGCGGATCGGATATTAAATGGATACGGATATGGATCGGATACTTTCGGATACGAATATGAATACGGATATAATTCGGATTTCTAATTCAAAATATATGTCTAATTAACTTGTTACGCATTACAAAATATATTTCTAATTAACTAAAATCCACCAACATAAGCATCATTTTAATCAAAATATACCTAAAATAAATAGTAAAAGTATTAGTTTATATATATACTTGTATAATTGTAAGGCATTCAACAGATCAATTTAACATACAACACAAGTCAAAAAATAAATGTCTCTGATTCATTATATGAAATATATAATTATAGTAGAAAAATAAATTAGCAAAAATATTATGGTCCAACATTTACATAACATTAGCAAAGAAATTATGATCTATTGGAGGATAGTTTTGTAATCAGTTTAAATAATTCTTTGTACGGCTCAATATAAGACTAATGCGCTGGAGTTGGTTACAGTAGCTCTATTTTGTAAATCAGGACCTATATAAAGACCTCTCCTCTCTGTAATTCATTAAGCAAGATTAATAAAGATTTTCTTTACCAATTCTCATATGGTCCAAGAACTAAAAACATAATTCACAATTACTGGAACTAAAAACATAATTCACAATTACTGGAGAAGGAAAGAAAAATTGAATGCACTAGCACTAGACTTCTAATATTATATAGCTTCTATCAACGTCATTGTTCAAAACTTTTGGCTTTATATAGTTCTAGACCACTTTAACTTTTGACTTTTGGTATAATCACCCTATTAAAAGACAGCTTCGTGTACCAAGCATGAAAGAAAAGGTACCTATTTGGTGAAGAGAATAGTTCTCTTGTTCAGCGTAGAAAATGAGAAATTGTTGCTCCGCGAGAGAAATGAGAAATCGCTGCTTGACAGAAGTCGGAGAATTAGAGATTGGGAGACGACGCGATATTAAAAGAGCTCCATGAGTCGTGTGAGAAAAGTTGAACAAGTAAAAAAATTAGAAGAGGTGGGATCGGAGTTCGGAGAGGTGGGATTATTATCGGATATCCGAAAAATTAAAATAAACGGATACGGATAATTATCCGTATCCGTATCTGTATCCGTATCCGATTTCAAATTCCAACCCATATCCGTATCCGAATCAGCATAATAGATATCCGTATCCGAATCCGAATCCGCAACTATCTGTATCCGAAAATTCGAATCCGCAAAAATTCAGATACAGATCCGGATTTTTACGGATAGTATCCGACCCGTTTGCACCCCTATTGTCATACCTGTAAATACAAATGTTAGATAGATATATACTTGCATTAGATAGACAAATATCATATTATTAGTAATAGAAAAATATTTTACCTGTAATAGGCAAACCCCACAAACAGCTGACATCTTCTAATGTGACTGTACACTCTCCCATCGGATGATGAAATGTATTCATTCCGGGCATCCACCTCTCAACGAGAGCTGTGATCAACCCTTTATCAATGTAGCATTTAGTCACATCCTTCATCTGATACAAGCCTAGATTCACCAAACCTGATTTCATCTGAGGCTGACAAGAAACGCCCGTTTGACGAGTGCTAGTACACATTGTATAATGAGACTGGAACAATAATTGCTATGCATAATAAATTAAACTCCAAAATTTAATTCAATTTTATAAGTATTTTTTTTTTATAAACCACGAAGTTATGACAAATACTTCCGTACTCGCCCGGCGTATTTTGTGTTGGTCTAGAGGCAATTCCAATAAAGGTGGTTGGTAATACATTTTGGCCTACAATATACATAAAATTACAAATAAATAAACTACACAGTAAAAAAAAAAAAATTATTCAAAGAAATTCCACAATCTAAATTATTAAAAAAAATTACATAGAAAAAAATAGCCTAAATTGCTTTAAAATAAAATTTTTCCTTCATTTGTTAAAATTTACTCTACATGCAAACTAAACCATTCTACAATTACTAAAATTATACTAACAAAACTAAATCAATCTACAATTATTTATACTACATGCACAAACCTAAATTACTAAATCATTCTACAATTATCAAAATTAAGCTAAAATACTTAAATTACACTAAAAAATAGATTTTCTACAATTTATTTATATACCCTCAAATTAAAAAAATTCTAAATTTCTTAATATAACCCTCAATTTATACCAAAATTATCAATTAACACGACATACTACAAAAAACCCTTCATTTAACAATAAAATTACTTATTTAAGCTAAAAAATTTCAAATATTTAATCAAAAAAATTTAAACTACATACCTCACCAAAATTGTAGATCTGAAGCTTGTTTGATTGTCCTTTGAAAAATATACAATTATATATAATTAGATCAACAAATAGTAGAATATTGAGGGCTGAAAAAAAATTTGAGTAACTGACCTTTGCGCGGAGGAGAACGAACAGAAAATGGGGGAGGAAACGATTTCGGGGAGAGAAAGTGACGAAGGAAATAGCTTCGGAAGCCGTTCTCCCTATTTTTTTTTTGGCACAAGAACGACTTGGGAAGCCGTTCTCCCTATTTTTTTTTTGGCTCGCGCAAGAACGGCTTGCGAAGCCGTTCTCTCATCTTATTTTTTTTTCAGCGTGGAAGAACGGTTTGCGAAGCCGTTCTCTCAATTTTTTTTTCAGCGAAAGAACGGTTTGCAAAGACGTTCTCTCATATTTTTATTTTTTTTTATTTTTTTCGCAGAAGAACGGTTTGTGAACCCGTTCTTCGGAAATTTTCGAATTTTCTATTGCAACTAGTAGCTGCAAGTGAAACAGATGAAAAATTATCAGGGAACGACTTCGCAAGTCGTTCTCGTAAAAAAAAAAAATGGGAACGGCTTGGTAAGCCGTTCCTTATGCTTTTTATAAATCCATCCGTCATCATATCGACAGCTTAAATTTAATTTTTTATTTATGCTTTATAAAAAAAATCTCTTGTTCTTGTGCGCATCATCATTTACACTTGTTCTTGTACTTAGCGCTTTGCAACATAATTTGCCTTTGATCTTGTGCTTATGAATCTCATTCACATTTGTTCGTATGCTTAGGAACCTTATTTGCCCTAGTTTGTGTGCTTAATAACCTCAATTGGTTTTGTTTATGTGCTTAACAACGTCTTTTGCCCTTAATCTTGTTCTTATGAAACCTCATTTGTACTTGTTCTTGTACTTGGGAACCTCATTTGCCCTTTTCGTGTGCTTAACAATCTCAATTTTCGTTGTTCATATGCTTCTTAACCTTTTTTGCCCTTGTTCTTGTGTTTAGCAACATCATTTACACTTGTTATTATGGTTAACAACCTCATTTGTCGTTGTTCTTGCATTTTGCAACATAATTTGCCATTGATCTTATGATTATGTAGTTTAGTTGCATTTGTTCATGTGCTTACTAACTTCATTTGCCCTTATTTGTGTGCTTAACAAGCTCAATTGGCATTATTCGTGTGCTTAACAACATCTTTTTCCATTGAACTTATGCTTATGAAGCTCATTTACATTTGTTCTTGTGTTTAGGAACCTCATTTTCCCTTCTTTGTGTGCTTAACAACCTCAAATGTCGTTGTCCATATGCTTCTTATCCTCTTTGGATCTTGTTCTTGTGTTTAGCAAAATCATTTACACTTGTTCTTGTGCTTAACAACCTAATTTGTCGTTGTTCTTGCGTTTTGCAACATAATTTGCCCATGATCTTGTATTTATGAAGTTTAGTTGTATTTGTTCATGTGCTTAGGTACCTCATTTGCTCTTGTTTGTGTGCTTAACAACCTCTATTGGCATTGTTCGTGTGCTTAACAACCTCTTTTTCCCTTGAACTTGTGCTTGTGAACCTTTGCATTTGTTCTTGTGTTTAAGAACCTTATTTGCCCATGTTCGTGTGCTTAACAACCTCTTTTGCCCTTTTTCTTTTGCTTAGTAACTTCATTTTCTCTTGTTTGTGTACTTAACAACTTCAATTGGTGTCGTTCGTGAGCTTATGAACCTCATTTTCTCTTCTTTGTGTGCTTAACAACCTCAAATGTCGTTGTCCATATGCTTCTTATCCTCTTTGGCTCTTGTTCTTGTGTTTAGCAAAATCATTTACACTTGTTCTTGTGCTTAACAACCTAATTTGTCGTTGTTCTTGCGTTTTGCAACATAATTTGCCCATGATCTTGTATTTATGAAGTTTAGTTGTATTGTTCATGTGCTTAGGTACCTCATTTGCTCTTGTTTGTGTGCTTAACAACCTCTATTGGCATTGTTCGTGTGCTTAACAACCTCTTTTTCCCTTGAACTTGTGCTTGTGAACCTCATTTGCATTTGTTCTTGTGTTTAAGAACCTTATTTGCCCATGTTCGTGTGCTTAACAACCTCTTTTGCCCTTTTTCTTTTGCTTAGTAACTTCATTTTCTCTTGTTTGTGTACTTCACAACTTCAATTGGTGTCATTCGTGAGCTTATGAACCTCATTTTCCCTTCTTTGTGTGCTTATAAAACTTATTTGCATTTGTTCTTATTCTTAGAAATCTCATTTGCCCTTGTTTGTGTGCTTAACAACTTCAACTGTCGTTGTTCATATACTTCATAACCTTTTTTGCCCTTGATCTTGTGCTTATGAATCTCATTTGCATTTGTTCTTGTGCTTAGGAACCTCATTTGCCCTTCTTTGTGTGCTTAAGAACCTCAATTTGCATTGTTCATGTGCTTAGCAACCTATTTTTCCCTTGATCTTGTGCTTATGGACCTCATTTGCATTTGTTCTTGTGCTTAGGAACCTCATTTTCTCTTGTTTATGTGCTTAACAACCTCAATTGGCGTTGTTCATATTCTTAACAACCTCTTTTGCCCTCGATTTTGCGCTTGTGAACCTCATTTGCCTTTGTTCGTGTGTTTAACAACCTCAATTGTCGTTGTTCATATGTTTCTTAACCTATTTTGCCCTTGTTCTTGTGCTTCCCAAGATCATTTACACTTGTTCTTGTGCTTAACAACCTCATTTGTCGTTGTTTATATGCTTCTTAACCTCTTTTGTAATTGTTTTTGTCCTTAACAACATCATTTACACTTGATCTTTTGATTAACAACCTCATTTGTCATTGTTCTTGCGATTTGCAACATAATTTGCTGTTGATCTTGTGCATATGAATCACATTTACATTTGTTCTTGTGCTTCAGAACCTCATTTTCCCTTTTTTTGTGAGCTTAACAACCTAAATTAACATTGTTCATATGCTTAGCAACATATTTTGCCCTTGATTTTGTGCTTATGAATCTCATTTGCATTTGTTCTTGTGCTTAGGAACCTCATTTGCTCTTGTTCGTGTGGTTAACAACTCATTTGTCGTTGTTTATATGCTTCTTAACCTCTTTTGTCATTGGTCTTGTGTTTAGCAACATCATTTACACTATTTCTTGTGCTTAACAACCTCATTTGTCGCTGTTTTTGCGTTTTGCAACACAATTTGCCCTTGATATTGTGCATATGAACCTCATTTGCATTTGTTCTTGTGCTTAGGAACCTCATTTGCAATTGTAAGTATGCTTAACAACCTCAAATGTCGTTGTCCATATGCTTCATAACATGTTTTACCCTTATTCTTGTACTTAGTAACATCATTTACACTTGTTCTTGTGCTTAACAACCTCATTTGTCGTTGTTTTTGCGCTTTGCAACATAATTTGTCCTTGATATTGTGTTTATGAACCTCATTTGCATTTGTTCTTGTGCTTAGGTACCACATTTTCCCTTATTTGTGTGCTTAACAACCTCAATTGGCATTATTTGTGTGCTTAAAAACCTCTTTTTCCCATGATCTTGTGCTTATTACCCTCATTTGCATTTGTTCTTGTCCTTAGGAACCTTATTTGCCCTTGTTCGTGTGCTTAACAAACTATTTTTCCCTTGAACTTGTGCTTATGAATCTCATTTGTATTTGTTCTTGTGTTTAGGAACCTCATTTGCCCTTGTTCGTGTGCTTACCAACCTCAGTTGTCGTTGTCCACATGCTTATTAACGACTTTTTCCCTTGTTCTTGTGCATAGCAACATCATTTACAATTCTTCTTCTCCTTAACAACCTCATCTGTCATTGTTCTTACGCTTTGCAAAATAATTTGCCCTTAATCTTTGCGCTTATCAATCTCATTTGAATTTGTTCTTGTGCTTATGGACCTCATTTGCCCTTGTACGTGTGCTTAACAACCTCAATTGTCGTTGTTCAAATGCTTCTTAACCACTTTTGCCTTTGTTCTTGTGCTTAGGAATATCATTTACACTTGTTCTTGCGCTTAACAACCTCATTTGTCGTTGTTTTTTCGCTTTGCAACATAATTTGCCCTTGATTTTGTGTTTATGAACCTCATTTGCATTTGTTCTTGTGCTTAGGAACCACATTTTCCCTTGTTTGTGTGCTTAACAACCTCAATTGGCGTTGTTCGTGTGCTTAAAATCCTCTTTTGCCCTTGATCTTGTGCTTATTACACTCATTTGCATTTGTTATTGTCCTTAGGAACCTTATTTGCCCTTGTTCGTGTGCTTAACAACCTTTTTTTCTCTTGAACATGTGCTTATGAACCTCATTTGCATTTGTTCTTGTGTTTAGGAACCTCATTTGCTCTTGTTCGTGTGTTTACCAACATCAATTGTTGTTGTCCACATGTTTGTTAACCATATTTGCCCTTATTCTTGTGTTTAGCAACATCATTTACACTTCTTCTTGTGCTGAACATCCTCATTTCTCTGTGTTCTTACGCTTTGCAACATAATTTGCCCTTGAACTTGTGTTTATGAACCTCATTTGCATTTGTTCTTGTGCTTAGGAACTTCATTTACCCTTGTACGTGTGCTTAACAACCTCAATTGTCGTTGTTCATATGTTTCTTAAACTTTTTGCCCTTGTTCTTGTGCTTTCAACATTATTTACACTTGTTCTTGTGCTTAACAACCTCATTTGTCATTGTTCTTACCTTTTGCAACATAATTTGCCCTTGAACTTGTGCTTATGAACCTCTGTTGAATTTATTCTTGTGATTAGGAACCCCATTTGCCCTTGTCCGTGTGCTTAACAACCTCAATTAGCATTGTTCGTGTGCTTAACAACATCTTTCCCTTGAACTTGTGCTTATGAACATCGTTTGCATTTGTTCTTGTGTTTAGGAACCTCATTTTACCTTGTTTCTGTGCTTAACAACATCCAACGGCATTATTCATATGCTTCACAAACAACCTCTTTTGTCCTTGATATTGTGCATATGAAGCTCATTTATATTTGTTCTTGTGTTTATGAACCTCATTTTTCCTTGTTCGTGTGCTTAACAACCTCAAATGTCATTGTCCATATGCTTCTTAACATCTTTGGCCCTTGTTCTTGTGCTTGTAACATCATTTACACTTGTTCTTGTGGTTAACAACCTCATTTGTCGTTGTTCTTGCGCTTTGCAACATAATTTGCCCTTGATCTTGTGTTTATGAACCTCATTTGTATTTGTTCTTGTGCTTAGGAACCTAATTTTGTCTTGTTTGTGTGCTTAACAACCTCAATTAGCGTTGTTCGTGTGCTTAACAACCTCTTTTGCCATTGATCTTGTGCTACTGAACCTCATTTTTCCTTGTTTGCGTGCTTAACAATCTCAAATGGCGTTGTTCGTGTGCCAACCTCTTTAGCCCTTAATATTGTGCTTATGACCCTCATTTGCATTTGTTCTTTTCCTTAGGAACCTCATTTGACCTTGTTCGTGTGTGCTTAACAACCTCAATTGTCGTTGTTTATATGCTTCTTAACCTCTTTTGTTCTTATTTTTGTGCTTAGCAACATCATTTACAATTGTTCTTGTGCTTAACAACCTTATTTGTCGTTGTTTATATGCTTCTTAACCTCTTTTGTAATTGTTTTTGGGCTTAACAACATCATTTATACTTGATCTTGTGGTTAACAACCTCATTTGTCATTGTTTTTGCGATTTGCAGCATAATTTGCTATTGATCTTATGCATATGAATCTCATTTACATATTTTCTTGTGCTTCGGAACCTCATTTTCCCTTCTTTGTGAGATTAACAACCTCAATTAACATTGTTCGTGTGCTTAACAACCTCTTTTGCACTTAATCTTGTGCTTATGAATCTCATTTGCATTTGTTCTTGTGCTTAGGAACCTCATTTTCCCTTGTTCGTGTGGTTAACTCATTTGTCATTATTCATATGTTTCTCAACATCTTTTGCCATTATTCTTGCGCTTAGCAATATCATTTACACTATTTCTTGTGCTTAACAACCTCATTTGTCATTGTTCTTGCGTTTTGAAACATAATTTTCCCTTGATATTGTGCATATGAACCTTATTTGCATTTGTTCTTGTATTTAGGAACCTCATTTACCCTTGTATGTATACTTAATAACCTCAAATGTCGTTGTCCATATGAATCATAACCTGTTTTGCCCTTATTCTTGTGCTTAGTAACATAATTTACACTTGTTCTTGTTCTTAACAACTCCATTTGTCGTTGTTCTAACGCTTTGCAACATAATTTGCCCTTGATCTTGTGCTTATGAACCTCACTCACATTTGTTCGTATGCTTAACAACCTCTTTTTGTCTTAAACTTGTTCTAATGAACTTCATTCGCATTTGTTCTTGTGTTTAGGAACCTCATTTGCCCTTGTTCGTGTGCTTACTAACCTCAATTGTCGTTGTCCACATGCTTCTTAACCACGTTTACCCTTGTTCTTGTGCTTATGAACCTATTTTGCATTTGTTCTTTTGGTTAGGAAACTCATTTGCCCTTGTTCTTGTGCTTAACAACATCATTTATACTTGTTCTTGTGTTTAACAACCTCATTTGTCGTTGTTCTTGCAATTTGTAACATAATTTACCCTTAATCTTATGCATATGAACCTCATTTGCATTTCTTCCTGTGTTTGGGAATCTCATTTTCCCCTGTTTGTGTGCTTAACAGCCTCTTTTGCACTTGATATTGTGCATATGAACCCCATTTGCATTTGTTCTTGTGATTAGGAACCTCATTTGCCGTTGTTCGTGTGCGTAGCAACCTCAATTGTCGTTATTCATATGCTTATTAACCTCTTTTGTCCTTGTTTTTTTGCCTAGCAGCGTTATTTATATTTGTTCTTGTGCTTCAAAACTTCATTTGTCATTGTTTTTGTGCTTTGCAACAAAACTTGCCCTTAATCTTGTGCTTATGACCCTCATTTGCATTTGTTTTTGTGCTTAGGAACCTCATTTTTTCTTGTGTGTGCGCTAAACAAACTCAATTGTTGTTCGTGTGCTTAAAAACCTCTTTTGTCCTCGATATTGTGCTGAAGAACCTCATTTGCCCTTGTTCGTGTGCTTGAAAATCTCAATCGTCGTTGTTCATATGCTTCTTAACCTCTTTTGTCTTTGTATTTGTGTTTAGCAACATCATTTACACTTGTTCTTGTGCTTAACAACCTCATTTATCTTTGTTTTTGCGCCTTGCAACATAGTTTACCCTTGATCTTGTGCTTGTGACCCTCATTTGCATTGTTCTTGTGCTTAGGAACTACATTTGTCCTTGTTTGTGGAATTAATAACCTCAATTGGCATTGTTCGTTGTTTATATGCTTCTTAACCTATTTTTTTCTTGTTCTTGTGCTTAGGAACATCATTTACACTTGTTCTTGTGCTTAACAACCTCATTTGTCGTTGCTCTTACGCTTTGCAACATAATTTGCCCTTGATCTTGTACTTATGAACCTCAATCGTATTTGTTCGTATGCTTAGGAACCTCGTTTGCCCTTTTTTGTGTGCTTAACACCCTCAATTGGCTTTGTTTGTGTGCTTAACAACTTCTTTTGCCCTTGATCTTGTGCTTATGCGACCTCATTTGCATTTGTTCTTTTACTTAGGAACCTCATTTGCCCTTGTTCGTGAGCTTAACAACCTCAATTGTCGTTGTTCATATGCTTCTTAACCTCTTATGCCCTTGTTCTTGTATTTAGCAACATCATTTACACTTGTTCTTGTGCTTAACAACCTCATTTCTCGTTGTTCTTGCGATTTGCAACATAATTTGCCCTCGTTTGTGTGCTTAACAACCTCGATTAACACTGTTTGTGTGCTTAACAACCTCTTTTTCCCTTGAACTTTGTGCTTATGAACCTCATTTTCATTTGTTCTTGTGTTTAGGAATCTCATTTGCCTTTGTTCGTGTGCTTACCAACCACAATTGACGTTGTCCACATGCTTCTTAACCAATTTTGCCCTTGTTCTTGTCCTTAACAACATCATTTACAATTGTTCTTATGCTTAACAACCTCATTTGTCGTTGTTCTTGCGATTTGCAACATAATTTGCCCTTAATCTTGTGCTTATGAACCTCATTTGCATTTCTTCCTGTGTTTAGGAACTTCATTTTCCCTTTTTGTGTTAACAACCTCAATTGTCGTTGTTCTTGTGCTTAACAGCCTCTTTTGCATTTGATATTGTACATATGAACCTCATTTGCATTTGTTCTTCTGCTTAGGAACCTCATTTGCCATTGTTCGTGTGCGTAGCAATATCAATTGTCGTTGTTTATATGCTTATTAGCCACTTTTGCCCTTGTTTTTTTTGCCTAGCAGCGTTATTTATACTTGTTCTTGTGCTTAACAACCTAATTTGTCGTTGTTCTTGCGTTTTGCAACATAATTTGCCCTTTATCTTGTGCTTATGACCCTCATTTGCATTTGTTTTTGTGCGGAACCTCATTTTTTCTTGTTTGTGTGGTAAACAAACTCAATTGGCGTTTTTTGTGTGCTTAACCTCTTTAGCTCTCGATCTTATGCTGATGAATGTCATTTGCATTTGTTCTTGTGCTTAGGAACTTCATTTGTCCTTGTTCATGTGTTTGAAAATCTCAATCGTCATTTTCCATATGCTTCTTAACCTCTTTGGCCTTTGTTCTTGTGCTTAACAACATTATTTACACTTTATTTTTGTGCTTAACAACCTCATTTGTCTTTGTTCTTGCGCTTTGCAACATAGTTTACCCTTTATCTTGTGCTTATGACCCTCATTTGCATTGTTCTTGTGCTTAGAAAACTCATTTGCCTTTGTACGTGTGATTAACAACCTCTTTTGCCCTTGCACGTGTGATTAACAACCCCTTGTTGGTGTGCTTAATAACCTCAATTGGCATTGTACGCGTTCTTAACAACCTCTTTTGCCCTTGATATAGTGCATATGAACCTCATTTGCATTTGTTCTTGTACTTAGAAACGTGATTTGCACTTGTTCGTATGCTTGACAACCTCAATTGTCGTTGTTCATATGCTTCATAACCTCCTTTGTCCTTGTTCTTATGCTTACGAACATCATTTACACTTTTTTCTTGTGCTAAACAAACTCATTTCTCGTTGTTCTTGCACTCTGCAACATAATTTGCCCTTGATCTTGTGCTTATGAATCTCATTTGCATTTATTCTTGTGCTTTGAAACCTCATTTGGCTTGTTTGTATGCTTAATAACATCAATTGGCATTATTCAGGTTCTTAACATCTTTTTTTGCCTTTGATCTTGTACTTATGAACCTATTTTGCATTTGTTCTTTTGCTTAGGAAACTCATTTGTCTTTTTCGTGTGCTTCACAACCTTAAATGTCGTTGTTCATATGCTTCTTAATCGCTTTTGTTCTTGTTCTTGTTCTTGTGCTTAGCAACATCATTTACACTTGTTCTTGTGTATAACAAGCTCAGTTTTCGTTGTTCTTACATTTTGCAACATAATTTGCCCTATATTGTGCGTATGAACCTCATTTGCATTTGTTCTTGTGTTTAGGAACCTCATTTGCCTTTTTTCTTGTCCTTAGCAACATCATTTACACATGTTCTAGTGCTTAACAGCCTAATTTGTCGTTGTTCTTGCGTTTCACAACATAATTTGTCATTGATCTTTTGCTTATGTACCTCATTTGTATTTTTCCTTGTGCTTAGGAACCTCATTTTCCCTTGTACGTGTGCTTAACAATCTCAATTGTCATCGTTCATAAGCTTAACCTCTTTTGCATTTGTTCTTGTGCTTAGCAACATCATGTACACTTGTTCTAATGCTTAACAACCTCATTTGTCGTTGTTCTTACGTTTCGCAACATAATTTGTACTTGATCTTGTGTTTATTAACCTCATTTGCATTTGTTCTTGTGCTTAGGAACCTAATTTTCTCTTATTTGTGTGCTTAACAACTTCAATTGGCTTTTTCATGTTCCTAACAACCTCTTTTGCCCTTAATCTTGTGCGTATGAACGTATTCTGCATTTGTTCTTGTGCTTAGGAACCTCATTTACCCTTATTCACGTGCTTAACAACCTCAATTTCGTTGTTCTTATGTTTCTTAACCTTTTTTATCCTTTGATTGTGCTTAGTAACATCATTTACACTTGTTCTTGTGCTTAACAACCTCATTTGTCATTGTTTTTGCGTTTCGCAACATAGTTTGCCCTTGATCTTGTGCTTATATAAACCTCATTTGCATTTGTTCTTGTACTTAGGAAACTCATTTGCTCTTTTACATGTGCTTAACAACCTCAATTGTCGTTTTTCATACGCTTCTTAACCTCTTTTGTCTTTGTTCTTGTGCTAAGCAACATCATTTACACTTGTTCTAGCGATTAACAACCTCATTTGTCATTGTTCTTCCGTTTCGCAAAATAATTTGTCATTGATCTTGTGCTTATGAACCTCATTTGCATTTCTTCTTGTGCTTAGGAGCCTCATTTACCCTTATACGTGTGCTTAACAACCTCATTTTTCGTTGTTCATATGCTTCTTAACCTCTTTTGCCCTTGTTTTTGTGCTAAGCAACATCATTTACACTTGTTCTAGTGCTTCATAACCTCATTTGTCGTTGTTCTTGCGTTTCACAATAATTTGCCATTGATTTTGTGCTCATGAACCTCATTTGCATTTGTTCTTGTGCTTGTGAAACACATTTGCCCTAGTACGTGCGCTTAACAATCTCAATTGTCATTGTTCATCCGCTTATTAACCTCTTTTCCCTTGTTTTTGTGCTAATCAACATCATTTACACTTGTTCTAGTTCTTCATAACCTCATTTGTCGTTATTCTTGCGTTTCGCAACATAATTGGCCTTTGATCTTGTGTTTATGTACCTCATTTGCATTTGTTCTTGTACTTAGGGATCTCATTTTCCCTTATTTGTGTGCTTAACAACCTCAATTGGCGTTGTTCGTGTTCTTGACAACATCTTTTGCCATTCATCTTGTGCTTATGTACCTCATTTGCATTTGTTCTTGTGCTTAGGAACCTCATTAGCCTTTATTAGTGTGCTTACCAACCTCGATTGTCGTTGTTAATATGCTTCTTAACCTCTTTAGTCCTTGTTCTTGTGTTAAGCAACATCATTTACACTTGTTCTAATGCTTAATAACCTCATTTGTCATTGTTTTTACGTTTCGCAACATAATTTATCCTTGTTCTTGTGCTTATGAACTACATTTGCATTTGTTTTTGTGCTTAGGAACCACATTTGCCCTTGTACGTGTACTTACAACCTCAATTGTCGTTGTTCATCCGCTTCTTAAGCTCCTTTGCCCTTGTTCTTGTACTTAACAACATCATTTACACTTGGTCTTGTGCTTAACAACCTCATTTGTCGTTATTTTTACGCTTTGCAACATAATTTGTCCTTGATCTTGTGCTTATGAATAAGGGGATGAACAATGACAATTGAGATTGTTAAGCGCACGTACTAGGGCAAATGAGATTTGTTTTTTTGCTTAGGAATCTCATTAGCCCTTGTACATGTACTTAACAATCTCAATTGTCATTTTTTATATGCTTCTTAACCTCTTTTGCATTTGTTCTTGTGCTAAGCAACATCATTTACACTTGTTCTAGTACTTAATAGCTTCATTTGTCATCGTTCTTGCGTTTCGCAACATAATTTGCCCTTGATCTTGTGCTTATGAACCTTATTTGCATTTCTTTTTGTGCTTAGGAACCTCATTTGCCCTTATACATGTTCTTAACAACCTCAATTGTCATTGTTCATACGCTTCTTAACCTCTTTTGCCCTTTTTCTTATGCTAAGCAACATCATTTACACTTGTTCTAGTGCTTAATAACCTCATTTGTCGTTGTTTTTGCGTTTCGCAACATAATTTGCCCTTGATCTTCTGCGTATGAACCTCATTTGCATTTGTTCTTGTACTTAGAAAACTCATTTGCCTTTGTACGTGTGATTAACAACCTCAATTGTCGTTGTTCATCCGCTTATTAACATATTTTCCCTTCTTCTTGTGCTTAGCAACATCATTTAAACTTGTTCTAATACTTAACAACCTCATTTGTCGTTGTTTTTGCGTTCCACAACATATTTTGCTCTTGATCTTGTGTTTATGTACCTCATTTGCATTTGTTCTTGTGCTTAGGAACCTCATTTTCTCTTGTGTGTCTGCTTAACAACCTCAATTGGCGTTGTTCATGTTCTTAACAATATATTTTGCCCTTGATCTTGTGCTTATGAACCAATTTTGTATTTGTTCTTGTGCTTAGGAACCTCATTTGCCCATATTCGTGTGCTTAACAACCTCAATTGTCGTTGTTAATATACTTCTTAACCTCCTTAGTCCTTATTCTTGTGCTTAGCAACATCATTTACACTTGTTCTTGTGCTTAAAAACCTCCTTTGTCGTTTTTCTTGTGATTTGCAACATAATTTGGCCTCAATCTTGTGCTTATGAACCTCTTTACATTTCTTTCTATGTTTAGCAACCTCATTTTCCCTTGTTTGTGTGCTTAACAACCTCAATTGGCGTTGTTCTTGTGCTTAACAGCCTCTTTTGCCCTTGATATTATGCATATGAAACTCATTTGCATTTGTTCTTGTGCTTAAGAACCTCATTTGTCGTTGTTCGTATGCTTCTTAACCTCTTTAGTCCTTGTTCTTGTGCTTAGCAACATCATTTACACTTGTTCTTGTGCTTAACAACCTCATTTGTCGTTGTTCTTGCGATGTACAACATAATTTGCTCTTAATCTTGTGATTATGACCCTAATTTGCATTTGTCCATGTGCTTAGAAACCTCATTTTTCCTTGTTTGTGTGCTAAACAACCTCAATTGGCGTAGTTCCTGTGCTTAACAACCTCTTTTGCCCTTGATCTTGTGCTTATGAACCTCATTTGCATTGGTTCCTGTGCTTAGGAACCTCATTTGCTCTTATTCATGTCCTTCTTAATCTCTTTTGTATTTGTTCTAGTACTTAGCAACATTATTTACACTTGTTCTTGTGCTTAACAACCTCATTTGTCTTTGTTCTTGGGTTTCGCAACATAGTTTGCCTTGATCTTGTGCTTATGACCCTCATTTGCATTTGTCTTTGTGCTTAGGAACCACATTTACCTTTGTTTGTGTGCTTAATAACCTCAATTGGCGTTGTTCGTGTTCTTAACAACCTCTTTTGCCCTTAATATAGTGCATATGAACATCATTTGCATTTGTTCTTGTGCTTAGAAACCCCATTTGCCCTCGTTCGTATGCTTAAAAATCTCAATTGTTGTTATTAATATGCTTCTTAACTTCTTTTGTTCTTGTTCTTGTACTTAGGCACATTATTTACAATTTTTCTTGTGGTTAACAACCTCATTTGTCGTTGTTCTTGCGTTTTGCAATATAATTTGCCATTGATCTTGTGCTTATGAGCCTCATTTGCATTTGTTCTTGTGCATATGAACCTCATTTTTCCTTGTTTGTGTGCGTACCAACCATAATTGCCCTTGATATTGTGCATATGAAACTTATTTTCATTTTTTCTTGTGCTTAGGAAACTCATTTGCCCTTGTTTGTGTGCGTACCAACCTCAATTGTCGTTGTTCATATGCTTATTAGCTTCTTTGCCTTTGTTCTTGGACTTAGTAACATCATTTAGACTTGTTCTTGTGTTGAACAACCTCTTTTGTCGTTGTTCTTGCGTTTTACAACATAATTTATAATTTATCTTGTGCTTATGACCCTAATTTGCATTTGTTGTTGTGCTTAGGAACCTCTTTTTTCCTTTTTGTGTGTTTAACAATCTCAATTGGCGTTGTTCGTGTGTTTAACAATCTCTTTTGCCCTCGATCTTGTGCTAATGTACCTCATTTGCATTTGTTCTTGTGTTTAGGAACCTCTTTTTCCCTTTTCCGTGTGCTTGAAAACCTCAATTGCCGTTTTCCATATGCTTTTTAACAACATTTGTATGTGTTCTTGTACTTAACAACCTCATTTGTCTTTGTTCTTGCGCTTTTAAAAATAGTTTGCCCTTGATCTTGTGCTTATGACACTCATTTGCATTGTTCTTGTGCTTAGGAACCACATTTGCCATTGTTCTTGTACTTAACAACCTCATTTGGCCTTGTTTGTGTGCTTAACAACATCAATTGGCGTTGTTCGTGTTCTTAACATCATTTTTTGCCTTTAATCTTGCAC
Organism: Carex cristatella; assembly: GCA_024447775.1. Classification (NCBI taxonomy): domain Eukaryota; kingdom Viridiplantae; phylum Streptophyta; class Magnoliopsida; order Poales; family Cyperaceae; genus Carex; species Carex cristatella. The sequence goes on along the minus strand of JAJHPF010000024.1, from coordinate 3,607,632 downwards.
TTATGAACCTATTTTGCAATTGTTCTTGTGCTTAGGAACCTCATTTGCACTTTTCGTGTGCTTAATAACCTCAATTGTCGTTGTTCATATGATTCTTAACCTCTTCTGTCCTTGTTCTTATCCTTAGGAACATCATTTACATTTTTTTCTTGTGCTTAACAACCTCATTGGTCGTTGCTCTTGCACTTTGCAGAATAATTTGTCCTTGATCTTGTGCTTATGAATCTCATTTGCATTTGTTCTTGTGCTTAGAAACCACATTTGTCCTTGTTTGTGTTCTTAACAACCTCAATTGGCATTGTTCGTGTTCTTAACATCCTCTTTTGCCCTTGATCTTGTGCTTATGAACCTATTTTGCATTTGTTCTTGTGCTTAGAAACCTCATTTGCCCTTGTTCGTGTGCTTAACAACCTCAATTGTCGGTGTTGATATGATTTTTAACCTCTTTTGTCCTTGTTCTTGTGCTTAGCAACATCATTTACACTTGTTCTTGTGTTTAACAACCTCATTTGTCGTTGTTCTTGCATTTTGCAACATAATTTGCCCTGTATTGTACAGATGAACCTCATTTGCATTTGTTCTTCTTCTTAGGAACCTTAATTGGCTTTATTTGTGTACTTAACAATCTCAATTGGCATTGTTCGTGTTCTTAACAACCTCTTTTGCCCTTCATATAGTGCATATGAACCTCATTTGTATTTGTTCTTATGCTTAGAAACGTAATTTGCACTTGTTCATATACTTAACAACCTCAATTGTCGTTGTTCATATGCTTCTTAACCTCTTTTGTCCTTGTTCTTATGCTTAGGAACATCATTTACATTTTTTTTCTTATGCTTAACAATCTCATTTGTCATTGTTTTTGCGTTTTGCAACATAATTTGCCCTTGATCTTGTGCTTTTGAATCTCATTTTTATTTTTTTTTGTGCTTAGAAACCATAATTGCCCTTGTTTGTGTGCTTAACAACCTCAATTGGTGTTGTTCGTGTTCTTAACATCCTCTTTTGTCTTTGATCTTGTGGTTATGAACCTATTTTGCATTTGTTATTTTGCTTAAGAACCTCATTTGCCCTTGTTCGTGTGCTTCACAACCTCAATTGCCGTTGTCCATATGCTTCTTAATCTCTTTTATTCTTGTTCTTGTGCTTAGCTACATCATTTACACTTGTTCTTGTGTTTAACAACCTCATTTTTCGTTGTTCTTACATTTTGCAACATAATTTGCCCTATATTGTGCATATGAACCTCATTTGCATTTGTTCTTGTGCTTAGGAACCTCATTTTCCCTTGTTTGTGTGCTTAACAACCTCAATTGGTGTTATTCGTGTTCTTAACAACCTATTTTGCCCTTAATCTTGTGCTTAATCTTGTGCTTGTGAACCTATTTTGTATTTGTTCTTGTGTTTAGAAACCTCATTTGCCCTTGTTCGTGTGCTTAACAACCTCAATTGTCGTTGTTCATATGCATCTTAACATCTTTTGTCCTTTGTTCTTGTCATTAGCAACATCATTTACACTTGTTCTTGTGTTTAACAACCTCATTTGTCGTTGTTCTTGCATATTGCAACATAATTTGCATTATCTTGTACGGAAGAACCTCATTTTTCATTGTTTGTGTGCTTAACAACCTTAAATGGCGTTGTTCGTGTGCTTAACAACCTCTCTTGTTCTTGATCTTGTGCTTATGAAACTCATTTGCATTTGTTCTTCTACTTAGGAACCTCATTTGTCCTTATTTGTGTACTTAACAACCTCAATTGGCGTTGTTCGTGTTCTTAACAACCTCTTTTGCTCTTGATATAGTGCATATGAACCTCATTTGCATTTGTTCTTGTACTTGGAAACGTAATTTGCACTTGTTCGTATGTTTAACAACCTCAATTGTCGTTGTTCGTATGCTTCTTAACCTCTTTTGTCCTTGTTCTTATGCTTAGGAACATCATTTACACTTTTTTCTTGTGCTTAACAACCTCATTTGTCGTTGTTTTTGCGTTTTGCAACATAATTTGCCCTTGATCTTGTGCTTATGAATCTCATTTGCATTTGTTTTTGTGCTTAGAAACCTTATCTGCCCTTGTTTGAGTGCTTAACAACTGCAATTGGCGTTGTTCGTGTTCTTAACATCTTCTTTTGTCTTTGATCTTATGCTTATGAAACTATTGCGCATTTGTTCTTTTGCTTAGGAACCTCATTTGCCCTTTTTCATGTGCTTCACAACCTCAATTATCGTTGTTCATATGCTTCTTAACCTCTTTTGTTCTTGTTCTTGTGCTTAGCCACATCATTTACACTTGTTTTTGTGTTTAACAACCTGATTTGTCGTTGTTCTTACATTTTGCAACATAATTTGCCCTATATTGTGCATATAAACCTTATTTGCATTTGTTCGTGTGCTTAGGAACTTCATTTGCCCTTGTTTGTGTGCTTAACAACCTCAATTGGCGTTGCTCGTATTCTTAACAACCTATTTTCCCCTTGATCTTGTGCTTGTGAACCTATTTTGTATTTGTTCTTGTGCTTAGAAACCTCATTTGTCCTTGTTCGTGTGCTTAACAACCTCAATTGTCGTTGTTCATATGCATCTTAACCTCTTTTGTCCTTTGTTCTTGTGATTAGTAACATCATTTACACTTGTTCTTGTGTTTAACAACCTCATTTGTCGTTGTTCTTGCATTTTGCAACATAATTTGCCTTATCTTGTGCTTACGAACCTCATTTGCATTTGTTCTTGTACTGAAAAACCTCATTTTCCCTTGTTTGTGTGCTTAACAACCTTAAATGGCGTTGTTCGTGTGCTGAACAACCTCTCTTGTCCTTAATCTTGTGCTTATGAACCTCATTTGCATTTGTTCTTGTGCTTGGGAACCTCATTTACCCTTGTTCGTGTGCTTAACAACCTCAATTGTTGTTGTTTATATGATTCTTAACCTGAATTGCCCTTATTCGTGTGTAGAATTTAATATAATAATAGTACAAAAAGAAAGTCACCCCGTGTTGTGCAAATCAGATCAAAGATCCTGCAAGATATGCCTAAGGATTGCGATCAAAGAGTCCAATGATACACGTTGCCTATTGATACCGAGGATTGCCCCATAAGATTAGCACGCTAGCCGATTGACATATCTTAATTTGGTGTATGTTCTTTGCTCTAAAATGATTCATCAACCAAACATATAAAATAGGAGAAATCATACAATGCAAGTCATAAAAAATAGTCAATCTCATCCCTCATGAGCAAATGAGAACTCTACCGTCTGGCCTGATCAATAGGATTAGGGACTCAAGTCCGGCCCCGTGCATCAATGCTCGAGTTCGGCCTTATGCACCACACACAATTCCACAAGGCTCGAGTCCGGCCTTTGGAATTCCGTTCTAAGCAATGTAGCTCCTAATGTAGGTGAAGATCACTCCGGAATCGTTTCGTGCCTCAAGGCTCGAGTCTGGCCCGCACGTAATGGTAAAATGATCGAAATGAATACATAATTAAGTTTATACATATAATATAAGTCCTAAAAGATCATTCGGAAGGTCAAGGACACTCCGGCTCAATGGCTGCGAAGCCGACTCATTTCCCATTCCACAAGCCGGAGCGCAGTCATTCGGCCTCTACTCTGCTCTCACCAATGCATGCGTATAACTATGCAATAATATATTGTCTTCTACAAGAAAGAGACAATCTAATAACCTAATATTCTAATAATATATATAATATTATTTATTTACTTCACTCCTAATAAAACAGTAAATTATTTATTTATCGGGGTTTATGCAATTCCTACCTATAGTGCAGAAAGGATAAACATGCTCTAAAGTTTTAATGCATCTACTTAAAATAAAGTACGGATGTCAGGTCAGGTGGAACGACTTGGTAAGAGTACGCCCACGAAAGAAAATAATTCAGATATCCCGCACCTGTAGAGTTGAAGACGCAACGGTTAACCCTTAGCGAAATCAGCGGGGTCCTCGCCTACACTGGCATAGTCGTCCGCATAATCGATACAAGGGTCAGAATCAAGGTGGGTCCGTTGACCTGTATATCGTAAGGAAATTTTAATAAGAATCTAATCTAAATTCTCGCAATACTCCCCAATTTCATTACTTTTATTTAAGCATTCAAATGTATTTAATCTAATACAATCTATAAATCTCAATTAATTCGATCAGACTGACGTGTCCGACTTAGTCAGCTTGACTTGGTTCGGATTTGTCGTAATGAACTTTATATTAATTTAACTTGATTTAATTTGAAGATAAACTGCTTGTTATATTTTTAATTCGAAGATAAGTTGTTCTACGTAATTTATTTCGTTGCAATATTCGTAAGATAACTATGTCGTTCACTATGATAATACAACTGTTTTAATTATATATTTATTATGGTTGGGAATTATTTACTAAAGTAGCTAAGTCCATTAAAAATACTTATTCGATAGAAATACGCTAATTAATTACTTATCTAATCTTGATATATATAAAATAAGAAATCCAATTTGTTAATTAATTTACGTTAACTACTAAGTTTAACTATTAAATAACTAAATAAAAATATGTTGTTAATTAATTGTCCTTATTAATTTAACAACATTTTTATATTTAGATTTTTATTTTAAAACACGTAAATAAATTTATTTTATTTAATTAGGGGTTAGGAGGTGTTTTAAATTAATTATAGTGATTAGTATGAAAATATTAAATAAATTTGATTACTTTGATTCAGGTTTATATACTTTAAACTAAACTAGTTACTTAAATTCCCAACTTACTTACACTAAACTATTATATATGAATTAGCTACATCTAGGATACTGTATATTTTTCCTTGCTATATTTTCATTGGTTAGATTCTCCTCAAGAAAATTTTGTTATTTAATTCCTTAATTTATAGATTCTAGTTACGTAGATCATATCAACAGTGTGATGTTATTTAATCAAAATAAGGTTTCTTTATTATAAACGTGCGTTTGTTAATGAATCATTTTAATTAATTATTATTCTAATTTTATTTTCATTCTTATTTGTCATTTCATAGCATGTTAAGTTGTTAACTGTAGCTGCGATTATCATATATGTATATGTTACAAGTATCATACAATAATTATGATCTTAAATAAATTGTCAATATATATAGTAGATATTTCTAATTAATATATCTTTATGCACATAATGTTGTATGTAATTTATTATATTTTTTATTAAAAGCACCCATTTAAATAATAACAATGCACTAATTATCTAACTAGCCACCGAATCATTTTTCTAGTATTATGTATGTTTAATTTCTATAATCAAATTTCACAAATCTAGTTTCAGACCCTTCAAGAAATTTCCATTCAAAATTTTATAGGTCTACAAGAGAAGGCTCAAGTCCATTTTTATCATTGGCCTTTTTAATTATTGCTTAATTAGCAACTTAACTAACTTAGTTAAGCCATATTTAAATCTTACTTAAAAGTATAATTTTCGGGGTAAGAATTTAATGCCTCTGAAGTTTCAACACATCTTAGAATTTCTTAACCGTCCCCAAAAGTCCCGAGTCAGGTTTTAATTTAGTTTCTTTTATTAATTTGTCTAAAATCATCCCACAATAATTAATTGTTAATTGAAGTTTCGGCTCTAATACAAGGCTCATTTTCAATCCTTAAGTTTTTCTTCCAAGTCCGAACTCAAAAATAAAAATGGTTCAGAGTTCAGACCCGACCGATTTAAAAAAATACACATTTGCAGTCTAGTCCCTCTGACAAGAGATTATTATAGATAGAACGCATTTTTACATGTTAACCCTCATAATTTATACATTTCTCAATTAAGTCCAGAAAAATTTACAAAATTATACCAATTTCTCAAAACGCGCTGTCACTGTACCAGTTACATTTCAATTATGGTACAAGCAGTATTGAGGGGGAGAAACTTGTTAATAGTGTTCAAGCAATACAACGTGATATTAAACAACAAGTATGTCAAGGGCGTAGTGGTCATTAGATCAATCAGAAGTAAAGAAAGGTTCGGCTCGAGCAACAATTAACAGTTCAAAGAAAATCTCAATTCAATGGTCAATATCACAAGGGAGAGAATTCAAGCAAGTATGAAGGGTTCAGCCCATGAAATAAACATTCAAGCATCACGAATTAATTAGGGCTGCAACTTTATGGTTGGTATGGCTTACCAGAAATAAGATTTGCTTTCAGCATATACCTGTCCCTCCTATTAGCTCTGTAGGTTCTGCTATTATAGCTTTAACTTCGTTTTGGTTTAAAGCAAGACTTTATGACTCATATTTTAAATTAACTTTGATTCTACCTAAGAATATTACTTCATAGAACCAGACAGGCTCTTTGATAATTTCCTCAACTCAGGATACGGATTCCCTCAATTCGTGCCGAGTCCGTATCCTCTGAGATATCTCATTTTTTGCGTGACCGACGTGTCCTGTGCCTATTCAGAGAACCGTAGGGGGCCAGTATTATTTGAGCTTCGAGATTCGTGTAGAATCTATTTGAACGATTGAGATATTCCAAAAAGTCACGCAAAGTTTGAGATATCTCAGAGGATGCGAATTCATCCGTGTCTGGGTACAGAAAGAATAAAATCAAGATGGAGAAAGGGAGAAGAATGGTAGAAACCGTGTGACCAATTGTAGGTGAGGGATCTTATCATGTGGGTCCCTGTGTAAGTGAAATACTCTTTTAAATGTTCACTTTCTATTGATTTAGGTTAGATTAAAGTGCAATTTAGAGTTTGATTATCAGTATAGAGTAAATTAATTTATTCTTCAAGAGCGTTTAATTAATTTGTACGTTTCGATCAAATTGTTGATGCTCGTTGCAATTAAATTTTGTCGATTCCATCAATCCTACCTTTGATTAAAAGTCTTGATTATTAATATTAATTTATCCAATGTTTCCTATCTACCTACATTAGTTTATTGTATGTTTTGATTTGTTAATAAATAAATTTTAACTCAAGTAAGTTGACAAATTAACAAATAAATAAATAATATTTGGTTTCCAATTTTAAGTAATTATAAATACTTTGTTAATTAATAGTTATTTATGATTAATAATTAATTAACTATTTTAAAATCTTGGGTTATCACAAAAACAATAGAAAATGAGTTTGATAAGCACAATATCAATCGCAAATGATGTTGCTAAGCACAAGAACAACCACAAATGAGGTTGCTAAGCACACGAACAAGAGCATATAAGCTTTCTTTGCACAAGAACGTTGGAAAATACGCTTACTAAGCACAAGAACAAGAGCAAAAGTGTTTGATAAGCACAAGAACAACAACAAACGAGCTTGCTAAGTATAAAAACAATGACAAATGAGATTGTTAAGCACGTGAACTAATGCAAATGATGTTGCTAATTACATAAACAAGGGCAAATAATGTTGTTAAGCACAATAACAACCGCAAATGAGGTTGTTAAGCACAAGAACGTTGGAAAATGCACTTGCTAAGCACAAGAACAAAAGCAAAAATGATTGATAAGCACAAGAACAACAACAAACGAGCTTGCTAAGCATAAAAACAATGACAAATTAGATTGTTAAGCACCTGAACTAATGCAAATGATGTTGCTAATAACAAGAACAAAGGCAATGAAATTGTTAAGCACATGAACTATTACAAATATTATTGATAATGACAATAACAATGACAAATGAAATTTCTAGAAACTAGAACAAGGTCAAACAAAGTTCCTAACCACAAGAACAATGTCAAATGAGATTGATAAGCACAAGATCAAGGGCAAATGATATTGCTAATCACAACACCAATCGAGATCCTGAAAGCTTGCATGTAGTGCAGTGGCATCGCAGACATGATTGCTTTTACTAGAGTTACTCGCCCACCATAGGCATGTGCAGTTTTACCTGTTTGGTCAATCTTTGAGACTTAATATCTTTCAACTTACCTGGAGATTTTGGAAGAAACTTCACAGTCTTATTCTATGATTTCAAGCTTATGAGTCAGTCAATCTTCATGATTTTTAATGGTGTCTAGCTGTGACAATCAGTAGTGCAAAGTAGTGACCTAAGCAGCAGTTTTACACATTTTTATAGTTTTCTGGATTTTGCCTTTTTCATTGTGATTTATCCACTTGGCCATTTTAGGAGTGCTTTATATGGTTTTAAATCTTGACATATAGTCTATCAAAAGACCAAGTATCAATTTTTTCTTCCATGTAAGGCTATGATGAACAATAGAGTGAAGTTGTGATACTACAACAGCTCATTCACTGGTTTTCTGCTTTTTAGCAGGAAATTGGGTTTTACACTACAGGTTTAGGACATTTAGAGTTTAGTATTGGATGATTTGATTTCATGTCTTTGGAAAGGGATTAATAGAGATATGTGAGAGTTCAGGTTATTTGCATTTGTATCCTTCTACTTGTGGATTTTCAAAGAGGGTTATCAAACTTTCTGTTTTTTAACAGTTCATGAGCTGAGCCAAAGCTTCATCAGTTTTTTTGTGTTTTCTTCACATAAGGCATACTTTTAAATTCATATCTCTGTAGTTCTTAGGTACTTTTGTGCCAATTTTCAGATTTTTATGGATTTTATTTATATTTTTGATTCCTTAGCTTCTCTATCAGACGAGAACGAAACAGAACATTACCCAATTTTGACGAAATTCAGACACTAAAGAAATTTGGATGAAATATAGACAAAATCCAAAAACTAAAAGAAACCAACAAATTTGGACGGAAACAAAAAAAAAATTGGACAAAATTCATAAACTAAAAAGAAAACGCTAGCTATTAGATAATTGACGAAGAGAAGTAATGGAAGGTACCCACCAAAATGGATGTCAAAAGATAGAGCGTCTTGGCACGAAGGTCCTGTAACGTTAGATTTACAATCTTGTCGTTGGAGTTTCGTCAATTTAGTCTAGAATTAGATGTTGGAGGTGATATTTTTCGAACCGAGGTTTCTGTGCAGGCAAGAAAGATGAAGCAGGTTAAAAAATGTTATAAAAATAGAAGCTCTTTAAGAAAGGGTAAAGTAGTCTATAAAAGGCCCAAAAAATGCTTAAAAGACTCTAAGGCTGTCTCTTAAGGCGAGGGGAATGTGGCTTAAGGAAGCATCTACCGATTAGAATGATAAGGAGGCTGAAGTGCTTTTGCCGAGCTTAACTACCGATTTTGTAAATAATAATAATAATGCTAATAGTAATGGTCATAAGCTAACAAAATCGAGTCACTTAAATGAATTCAGACCTCATCGAAATTTACAAAATAAATTAATAAAATTGGATAATTTTAGAATTTGTAATGAACGGTTCAGATTCAAACTCAAATGTGTTTATGATGGGAGAGTCTCTCTTTCTTGTTCAATCGTTGGAAATGAAGAGAAAATATAAATTAATCAATGTAATTTTTAAAAAATGATGATAATAGGTTAAGAAGTATGCATGATGACGATAATAGCTTAAAAAAAGTGTAGAGTTTTAATAAAGAAATACGATTTATTGTTTCGATTGACAATCCTGCTCCGGGCCTATGTAACTAATGTTGTTTACATTGCTTATTTTCTTATTCATGCAATATCCCAAAAAAAAAATCATGAACAATTAATTGAATCAGTGTTGGCCAAGTTTTCACCTCTTTTGCAATGCAATGATCTTTCAGTCCTAAGTTAAACGCCTATTTTACAGCTTATTTGCTCCCTATTAAAAGACATATACCGCAATAGATTTGGAATTACATTTTGTTGGTCAAGATTTCTTTTCTACAAAGAAAATAAACGAAAAAACAATAACTCGGCTATCTAATGCATTTATTGTAGATATCCTCATTTTAAGGTTCAAAATGATCCGGGATCAAAACCGAATTGAATTCAATTAAAGTTTCTCTGTTAGAGGAGCAACTAAATAGTCGTTAACCAAATGTAGGCGGTAGGCCCCTCCTTCTGTAGTCCTTGCGTTTCACATTTAATTTCCTAGACCGGGTGCAGGGAATGTATTTCTCTGATCAAACAGCCCCGCCTTTTCCTCTCCATTCGTCGTTTGCAACCCATTCAACCGGAGACAAAAGTGTGGAACAAAAAAGAAAGAGGCGGTTTATAAAACAAAAATAAAAAGAAAAGACTACGATTGTAGAAGGAACCTCTGTTTCCATCCTTAGCAAGTACATACTCTGTTCTTTTTGCAACAATAACCTCTATTTTCCTTTTCTTTATTTTTTCATTTATTACGGATTTCTTGCTTGAAGTTTAGTGAGTTGTATGTGTACAAATATTTTATCTCTACAATTTCTGATTGGGAAGATCACAACCTCGGTTTCTTTCTTTCTTCTATGCTTCAGTATTTCTATTTTTGTTGGAATTTCTTTCATTGTTGCCAAGTTTATATAGTCTTCTTTCCAAAAAAGTAAAAAAAAAAATTATGGAACTCTTGCGATATTGCCATCTATTTTCTGAATTTATGGTAGTTTAGATCACCAGAGGATCTGATACTATAAAGTTCATCAAACATAGCTATGGTTTGTTTTTAGTATCACAACCTTCTTTGTTAAATTAATACTGTCATTGCCATTTCATCTCTTATTGTTTACTTGTTTTATGAATTGTGAAGAGGAAATGAAATGGTGAATACATTGACATAACCGCCGATATTAATATATTATCCCTTTTATACAGTTTTCTTTTTTTTATATAAGCAGAGAAAATGTCAGAAAATGAAGAGCGGACAGCAATAATGGATAACATAACAGGGAAGAATCACGAGTATACATCGTCATCTGATTCTGACGATGAGATGCCATCAACTGTTTTTATCACTCAAAAGAGTTTGTTTGGATGCATTGAGCCTGTGCACGTTGTCCTCGGAGGCGGAAAAGGTAACATTGTCATATAAAACTTAGTACATTACTAAATATCTCTTTAAAAAGCACATATCAAATAACATTCAAATAAAATTGCTCTAGGGATTTAAATCAATTTATTGACTGCATGTAGTTTTAATTTGATGTAAATCAACTTATGTTGAAAATTTGACCATGTCATGCACTAGGGTGTATGAGAATTCGGATCCTCCCCGGTACTGTAAAAAGGAATCTTTTACAATTAGTGGATCCGGACAGTTCTTTTAACTTTGCATGAATCTCAAAGCACAGATAATACTGCCCCCCTGCACCATCCCGAATAGGCACCGGCTGAGAAGTAATCTGGACCGTTCTTTTGGTAATTGTAAAAGATTCCTTTTTACGGTACCGGGGAGGATATGGATTCGGTGTATGATGCCTGCTTGGGTATCATCTACAAATGCATTCATGGATACCCTCACCTCACAACACAGATTCACTTCTAACACTGCATAGACCCACCAGTGATACCGTATTCCCCCTTCAGTTTGGTTCTTCCTTGATTATCCTTCTTCTTCTTCAAAGCCTTTATTCCCAAACAGTTAGGGTAGGCCAGAAATGAAATCCAACCGGAATCAGCAACACACAGACTTCCCAAGAGGTCACCCATTCTAGTACTACTCCTGTCCAATTCGTGAGGATTTCATTTCCATAAAGATGAGGATTTCATTTCCATAAAGATGATGTTTTTTTACCACTGGCTCGCCAAGCCTATCACGAACTTGATGCATTATATAATATTTTATGGTAACAACACAGGCCTGAAAAATGCATTATATATATCAAGTTCCAGGGCCAGTACTATATTAGTAGAAATATTGTTTGGTTTCAGCTGCTGACATAGTGCTGTGGAGGAATAAGAAACTGTCAGGAGCCATATTTGTTGGTGTAACTATGACATGGCATCTCTTTGAATGGATTGGCTATCCCCTTATCACTTTTCTCTGTCAAATTCTCATGCTTCTCTTGGCCATCTCTTTTGTCTGGTCGAAGGCCGCTTCCCTCACCAAATTGTAAGTTTATGTCTCCTTTTATCGCTATTTATTTTTCTTCATAAACACAAGTTTCTTTGCATTTCTCTGCAATGATTGTCCCCGGCAATATAAACCGGTCACTAAAAGGCCAGCATATGTTTGATATATTTTTTTTGAAAGAAGTGGGGTAGTCCACTGATTTCTATTAATACAGAAACCATACAATGTTTGTATACTGGTACCAACACTCTAGTACCAGTTCAAAAGCAAAAGACTAAAACAACTAGCTAGGCATAAGCTATACCTATTACAAACAGCAAGCGTATGTTTGATATATTATATTCAAAATGGTAATACTATCAACAAAGATGGCATTTTTTTTCAATAAGAAGGTATTAAACTATTAATTATATTGGCTGGCAGTTGCAAAGTACTAAATTAAAATTTTGAATTTAGGCCTCCGCCCAATTTTCCAGATGTTATTTTGCCGGAGGATGTATTTTCGCAAGTGACTCAATGTGTTAGGCATGAGATCAACGAGGCATTCATCACATTTTGTTACATTGCTTATGGAAAGGATGCACTTGCCTTTATAAAGGTGAATTATTCAAAACCATTATTTGTTTCATTTGCTTTTGAAGTCTAACGGGCTGAAAAATGATAATATGTTGAACAGGTTATTGTGGGTCTCTGGTTACTTTCTGTTGTTGGTAGCTGGTTCAGCTTATTGACCTTCTCTTACATTGGTTAGTTAATGTTCCCAATCCTGACTTACTATATATCATTGTCATAATCACATTTAAGCTAAGTTAAATTGGAGCTAGCTGCTCGTATAAGATATTAGATATATGATTTATTTTTATTTATTTTTCCACACAGTTTTTGTGTTAGCATTTACGGTACCTGTAATCTACGAGACGTACCAGGATCCAATAGACAGCAACTGGGACAAGTTCATGGATTGGAACAGAATTTCAGTGGCAATTAAATTATTGAAGATTATTAGGGGTCACTTGAAGGGGGAATAGAATTTGTTGTACTAACCGGGAGCTTGCATAAATCTTGAGTTGGCAACGAGCAATATATTGTTTTTTAATTGATTTTACATTTTTACATGATATTTAATATTGTGTCTCTGGTGCTAAATCCCCGCATGTGATTGACATGTATATTTCTAATATTAAAAGTTTTCCTCCAATATATGATTCTCAAAAAGGATTAAAGCAATAGATTTAAATAATTAAATTTACATCTAACTATATAATAAATTTACTCTAACGTGAGTGGAATTGATATTTCAAAATTATTCATAACAAATTACAGGAACCTCCCTGGCCAAAACATCTGGCATCACTCAAAGAACTGAAATAGCTACACATTAAAACATATATAAAAATAAACAAACTTAGATTACATGCAAATGACAACTCAATATCTAACTACAAGATAATAATTGCCCGACACACTACGCCGAGCTGCTGTTAGATACAGGGGGTAAAAATGGCTCCCACCAGCCAAATTCGTATTTTGGGTATGGTGCAGTCCAAGTTTGTGGCTGATCAAATTTTATGTCAACTGGGTTGAAAGCCAAAGCTTCATCAAGTGTATCAGCCTCAAAGTTGTTTGCTAGAACTCTGTCAAGTCTCAGCTTCATAAACCTATAATTAAACAACCAATTCAAGTATTACATCAGGCCTATTAATCAGATGCATGCAGTCTTAAGCCTATACTCTAAGTTGGAACCTACTACAACTAGCATATTTCTTAAATTATGCCTAAAGACCCTTTTTTTGGCCGGTAAACTTTATTTTTTAAGGTTTTCTCTGATTAGTATTCAAAGGATGGATCCCATTACAATACAAGGCTTCAGTACTTAAACTAGATATTTTAAAGTCAGATAGCTGAAATGACAAAGAAAAAAAAAATTACGTGATCCAAGGGCCATCAGTTGACACAAGAGCAACTGCTGGCCTCTTAAGCCGCTTGGTAATATCAGGGAATTTGTCGAGAAATTTGGGCTCAATCACAAGCCAGAAGTCCTGCTCTCTGTTGCGCTCTCCAAATAATCTAAGTCGCTCAGACAATTGCTCCTGGAAATGCTCCTCTTCGTCCAGCATGAATTTCGCATTTGCAACCAAAAAGTAGTACCTCTTTGGCTTCACCTACATAATTTAAACCATCTCTTATAAAGCTGAGCTATATAACATGCCGGCTTAACAATGCGATGCTTGTAGTAAGAAATTTTGCAAAACAACAACTCACCCAAATGATAAGCATCACAATTGTATAGTGCAGGAATTTCATGCTAAATTTGTGACCCCATTTTCTAATTAGGTAGAGTATATCAACATTAAATGTGGAGCTTAGATTATAGATTAGGAGGGGCATTTTTTGGAGATTATTAGCAAAAATTGTTGTAAAACTCACTCAAATTGAAGTAATAAATTATTTCGGTGGTCAATTAACTACGTTCTCTCTACCAGTGGCCTCGGTATGCCCTTTTTTAGTGAAGTAACCTTTTAACACAGCATAACATTTTATACAGTGCACTTCTTTTGAATCAATGTACTTCTTAAAACTATTTCAATATGCCATAACCATGGGACTTTTGAGGGGTTCTTTTCTGTTGGAACATCAATAGCTCCATGATTTACATTACTGACAGCTACAATTTAGATATATTTATCTAATAGTTAGCTAGCCAAGCATCTCTAATTACACAGTAGACAAACTCAAGTTGTCCGCAAAACAAAAGAAAGTAAGAGAAAAAGGATAGAATACTTGCTGAGCTGGCTCAGGCGAGCCGGTATGGTCAGAATCAACCGCAACAGCTTTAACGGGAGAATACGAAAGCTTTTTCAGAGCGAGAGAAGAGACGATCTTGGATCCTGCGCTGCTAGGCTGGAGGTGAACTGTGAGAGGGCATGGCGAAGATGTGAAGGTAGAGAGCTTGTGTTGATGAGGAAATGTAAAGGGGGCGCATGGCCTGAGAGAGAGAATCGCTGGTGCCACCATTGAAGCGGAGAGGGAAAAGTGATGAACTGATGAAAGGCTTATCTTGTTAGAGAGGATTCTCTCTGTTATTTTCTTCAAATTTTGTGCGAAGGTGGTGTGTGTGTGGGTGTATTTGGGCTTCACCGAGCCCATGGTTTTAGGTGTGTATCCGGCTTCTTTCCGCCCGTGGTTGATTAATTAATTTTGTGTGGGTGTATTTGGGCTTCGCTGAGCATAATTTTTCATTTACATCAATTAATTTTAAAAAATATATTAAAATAGATGGATGCCGGTGATATTTCGATGCTAACCAACAGATCGTGAAGAGGATGAGTTGATGCTTGCTTAAATTTTATATAATTCTAAATTTACTATTGCAAGCATTGTAACTATGTTATAAGTAGTATTTTTATCATAAATGATAGGTCCAACGATAAATATTAGCAGGTTATTATATATTAATATAAGTCGATGGATGAGCAACGCTGCCGAAATTTTTATTAATACCACTGTGAAAAAAGAAAAATGTCAGGACCTCCAATTCAATTTGCGGTCTCATTTTTGGAGAGCCGGAGATTGAATTTGCGGCTCCCAAAAACAAAAAAAATGCACTGTAATATACTGATATTTAGGTTTTTTTTTTTTTGGAGGCGCGGATTAAATTAGCGGCATGTTATTTTTCCGATTGCCCAATTTAAGTGATGTTTTTCTTTTTCTTTTTTGAAATGGTATTAATAAAAATTTCGGCAACGCTGTGCTTATAAGTTATAAACGACAGAAAATTCTTAACATTAGATATTGTACAAGTACTCGTAAAATATTAAATTGGCAAATTTATAAGTTGACAGAATGGAAATTAGGTCGATAGATAGCAATGTTAAGTTGACTGATGGTATTATGATACAGATGGACATCTCATACGAATATATTAACCATTAAAAAATAAATTTAAAGGTCATATACAGTAATACAGATCAAGCAATTAAAGGTCGGAAATTCGGAATACTTTGATCTCTATATGACATTCACATCGTAACAATGAAATTTTGTTCTATTATTTAAAACTGAATTATTCTCAATCTATTATTTATATTGATTAAAAATTCTAATTTTAAAGTAACATTTTCACGGATTATTTTATTGCATTTTAACATCGTTCTAAATAGTAATGATGTAGCAGTGCTATATCATTATCGGATCTAAACACTAAGTTATGAGATAAAAGTTAGCTATTTCTAGAGTTAGAATTTTGCCCCCGGAGGCGTGCCCTCCCCGTGCCCTGCCCGTGCCCGTGCCACGGGCACCCACGGGCACATGGGCACGGGCGTTAAACGGGCCGGACATGGTTTTTTTTTTTCCTGCCCGTGACTGCTCTGCCCTCCGTGCCCGTGCGCCCGTGTGCCCGTGCCCGTGCCCTGCCCGTGTCCGTGCCCTATAATTTTTTTTTCCGAAAAAAAATTTGAAATTTGAATTTCAAATACCCTCGGGCCCCCTGCCCGGACCCCCCCATCCCCTACCCCCCTCCCCTCCCACGGCCTCCACGCAGCGGCGGTGCGGTGCAAAAAGACATTTTTATTTTTATTTTTTTTTTTTTTTTTTTTAAATTCAAATTTTAATCCCTCCAAACAAAAATCTATAAATATACACCCATTCCTCTCAATATTTTCATCTCTCATTCTCTCAATCTCAATCTCAATATTTTTATTATTCTCCAATTTTAATTTTATTGTTAAAAAAAAATATAGTTGTTTAACAAATACGCAAACGGAATTATGAAGGTATTCTCGAAGATTTTCCCGCGAAATTAAAAAGGTTAGATTTATTTTTTTGAAATGTGAAGTAATTAGATTTATTTTAGAAAATGTTATATTTTATTTTGAAATTCGGATTTATTTTTAATAGGTTAAAAAAAAATAGGTTAGATTTTTTTTTTTGAAATGTGAAGTAATTAGATTTATTTTAGAAAATGTTATATTTTATTTTGAAATTCGGATTTATTTTTAATAGGTTAAAAAAAATAGGTTAGATTTATTTTTTTGAAATGTGAAGTAATTAGA
Organism: Carex cristatella; assembly: GCA_024447775.1. NCBI lineage: Eukaryota > Viridiplantae > Streptophyta > Magnoliopsida > Poales > Cyperaceae > Carex > Carex cristatella. The sequence goes on along the minus strand of JAJHPF010000024.1, from coordinate 3,590,738 downwards.
TTTATTTTAGAAAATGTTATATTTTAGTTTGAAATTCGGATTTATTTTTAATAGGTTAAAAAAATAGGTTAGATTTATTTTTTTGAAATGTGAAGTAATTAGATTTATTTTAGAAAATGTTATATTTTATTTTGAAATTCGGATTTATTTTTAATAGGTTAAAAAAATAGGTTAGATTTTTTTTTTGAAATGTGAAGTAATTAGATTTATTTTAGAAAATGTTATATTTTATTTTGAAATTCGGATTTATTTTTAATAGGTTAAAAAAATAGGTTAGATTTATTTTTTTGAAATGTGAAGTAATTAGATTTATTTTAGAAAATGTTATATTTTATTTTGAAATTCGGATTTATTTTTAATAGGTTAAAAAAATAGGTTAGATTTATTTTTTTGAAATGTGAAGTAATTAGATTTATTTTAGAAAATGTTATATTTTATTTTGAAATTCGGATTTATTTTTAATAGGTTAAAAAAATAGGTTAGATTTTTTTTTTTGAAATGTGAAGTAATTAGATTTATTTTAGAAAATGTTATATTTTATTTTGAAATTCGGATTTATTTTTAATAGGTTAAAAAAATAGGTTAGATTTATTTTTTTGAAATGTGAAGTAATTAGATTTATTTTAGAAAATGTTATATTTTATTTTGAAATTCGGATTTATTTTTAATAGGTTAAAAAAATGACAACTCCTCATCGCGAATCGGTGGAAGAACAAATCGAAAGAATGTCGACCGAGCTTTTTGGCCCTGTGGTCCCTGTCCGCCCCGATATGCCACATAATTATCCACAAAATTATCAACCCAATTATCAACCAAGTTCCTCCCAAATGCCACCATCTAATTATCCACTTAATTATCCACAAAATTATCAAAGAAAGGACCAAATGCTAGATTTAAATTGTCGACAACCCCCTCAAATGACCACACCGTATTATACTTCAAATGATCCAAACATGTTTATTCCACAACAAGTACATCAACCGATACCACCATATGCACATGGATGCACTTCTTCTGTAGCATCGAGTCAATTCACGGACACTGCCCCTATAAGAGGTACTCTTTCGACAAGTCTCCTTGAAATTCAAGAAGAAGATGTCCCTCCCTCGACAAAAGAAGTGCCCCCGCAACAACCAGCAGGAAAGAAGGCGAAAAGATGGCCCGAATACAATAAACCGTGGTTGAAATACTATGATTGGACAAGAGATGAGGAGAGCGCTATGCAATATCTACAATGTAAGGTAAACAAATGTAACAAGAGTTATGTGTATAAAAAAAAGGACGGTATGAATAGCTTTAAGAGACATGCCGAAATGCACGAAAAAAAGGGTGAACAACCAAGTGAAAATGTTGAATCGAGACAAATCCAAACCCTATTGAACGCGGATGGTACCAGAACCAACCCAAAATTCGATGAATCAAAAATGCTTAGTGAATTGGCTCGGTACATTACCCATAAAGAACAACCAATAAGTATGGGTGGTTGCCTGAGTTTTGCCCGGTTGGTCATTCGGGGGTGTGCTCAACCAATGTACAAGAGGATTCATCATAAAAAAATGTCTAGTGAAATAAAAAACCAGTTTACCAACAGAAAAAATGATATGAAAGCTACATTTGCATACCAAAACAATAACGTCTCAATTACCTCCGATATATGGACTACTGGTAAACATGGACTCGGGTACTCTTGTATTACCGGGCATTGGATGGATGATAATTGGATATTACAAAAGAGGATATTAAGTTTTCGAGTGTTGGAATCCCCGCACACTGCAAATGTAATTTTTAAATCAATTATTGAGGTTTTAGAAGAGTATAACCTTAAGAGGAATATGGATAATAAGATTTTTTTCTATCTCATTCGATAATGCTAGCAACAACATAGCTTCCATTGATATTTTTAAACGGTCACTAAACCCGATTATGAACGGTGAAATGTTTCACCAAAAGTGTGCTTGCCACATACTTAACCTCGTCGTGAAAGCGGGTCTTAAAACAGAAGCCGTAAAGCTATTGATAATTAAATTTAAAGATGCTCTCAACCACATTGTTTCGAACCAAGAAAGAAAACAACGGTTTGCGAGATTATGTGTCCACTATAATATGAGCAAGTTGAAAGTATCTTGGGATATAGATACCCGTTGGAACTCTACCTATAGGATGTTACACCGATGTCTTCCTTACAAAGCTGTCATAGGGGAGGCTTTGAGAGGCTCAATTCCCGAGGGATTGGCATTGGAACTCACCAAGGGAGAATGAGAGCAACTAGAAAGGCTTAAAGAGTTCCTAAAAACCTTCTTTACAGCAACCGTTCAACTATCCTGCTCGTACTCGCCAACGTCGTTTAAGTTGCTCGAACATCTCTATTACATCTCCAAGGTATATAATGATTTGGAACGAGCTGAAATCAATGATAAATGTTGAGTAATTTGGTATAGGGTTTTTGCTATGATTTAATACTCGTTTTACTTTTAAATTTATAGACCTAAATACTCAAAGATTGGTCGATTGCAAGCGCACAACCTATTAATGTAGCATAAAAGGTATCGATCCAAGGGATAAGGGGAGATTCTAGTTTCGACTCTATAGAATAATTTTAGAATTTTGGTTTGTTTAAAAGTTTGTTTTAAAGTTTAATTTCTAAAGTCCTAAAGTTGGTGGGTTCAATACCCAAGGAGTTGGAGGTTTAAACAATAAAAACTAAGAAAGAGTAAAGCGAAATTAGAGTTCTGTCAAGGTTTGGAGAGTCTAGGGGTTTTCGGTCTACAATCCCTTATTTAATCCTATCTATTCGGTGTGTTTAAATTCATGTTTGATTTTGATGGGGTTTCTAACCAAATATATTAAAAAGGGTCACTTGCGTGAATTAATAATGTGCCTAGATGATCACAACTTCACGGTAAAGTACATCGTCTTAATCATCTAAGATATAAAGCTCTTGTTAGTCTATCATTTCCTTAGATCTCGGTACTTAATAATTTAACCGGTGAAGGCAACTCATACCAATCTCTAATTCAATTCAAGATGTCCCGACTTAAGGTTTGACTCCAACCGTTAGATTTTATATCAAACTCTAACCTTAATTTCTGTAGTTCCGGTTTAGATTAAAAGATGGTGTTTCTCTAACCTAAATCCTAATGACTTTGTGACATAATTGATACTATCCTATATGATCCTAAGCTACTTTGAAGTCTAAAAGACCTAAAGCGGGATAACTACAATTCAAGCACAAATTATGGGATTCACAAAGAATAAATCGCAGAAATTAACAATCAAATCAAACAATCATCATAAAAACAAAGAACCAAATGGAATAGAATTAAACAAGTTCATGCATTTGACCTACACCCCTAGAGAGGAAGTTAGCCTCTCATGGAGATGCAAAACTTACAAAAGAAATTCATTACAAGTTGACTAAAACAAAGAGAAATTGAAAGAGAAATGATTACAACCCTTACTCCTATGAAGATCTCTTGCCTTCCTTCCTTGCTCTGAAAATTCTGCTCCTCTTCTCCAAATCTAAACTCTAAATCTCCCTTTTCGCTCTAAGGAGATGTGTAAAAAAAATGGCATTGTCTATGGTAGCTGGTGAATTGATGGTAAAATGGTGAATGCCCCTCTATTGAGCAGAATTTTCCTTCTTTTATAGCCTAGAAAACACCCTAAAAACGTGGGGAACAGTGTCCCACACGTCCTCTATTATTGGACCCACTAACTATTGCCAACTGGGCATGATCTGGCCTTCCAAAAATAGCAAAACCGCATTTTTAGTATGAATGCGGGCCGCACTGCGGTTAATGCGGACAGCACTGGATTTTAAGTTCCGAATTTGGATTTTCTTCCTTCATGAAAGGTGTAGAGCGTCTCGTTAGCTTTCCGAAAAGTGGTCATAAGCCCAAAACAGAGTTCGTATGACCAAGTTATGCCCAAAATACGAAACTGTGTCGGAAGCTGAAAAGCTGAGTGCGACCCGCACTGGGGTCAATGCGACCCGCACTACGCTCAGTTTACCCTGAAAATTGCTGAATTTGGCTTAGTACCCAGTGCGACCCGCAGTGCGACCTAGGGAGGCCGCAGTGGCTCAGTGTGACCCGCAGTGTGACCTGGGGAGGCCGCATTTTGGTCTGTTTTCGTCATTTTCTGCAATTTAAAGCAAGCAAAGGCAGTAACTTGATTCCAGGTGTAATATATGACATTTATATATCTAAATACAAGATATTTAGAGTATTTTCAGGACAAAATCTAGATTGAACATTTGTAAATGTGTATATATTTTATGTCTATCAATAAATCTCTCACACCGATCGTAGATGCCATGAAACAAAAATTCCTAAAATATTGGGAAGATGTACCCCTCCTGGCCGTTATCGCAGACTGCCTCAACCCGGCATACAAGAAGTATTACACGATCAAATTTATTGAAAGGTACAGAGATTATCTACATTTAGACAGCACCGGGGTGGAGGCATACGTGGATTCGAAGTTCGATGAGAGTTTCACATATACAGCTCAAAAATGAGTGACAATCAGAACCTGTCTTCGTCCCATGCGGGCCCTAGGTATAAATAAAAATATACATGTATTTTTAATATTTATTATTTATAATATCTACATTTTTTGTCCGCTAATTTTTATTTTTATTTTTTAATAGTTCCACTTCTAGGAGCACTAGAAGTGGTGGATTGTTAGCAGATTTTCAGTCGGAGAGCCAACCGCACACATCCACAAACGAGATATTGAGCTATATGGCGATGCTCAATGAACCTGAAAATGTGGACGTCGTTGGGTGGTGGAGGAGGCATGCAAGGATCTATCCAATCCTGGCGATGATGGCCCGTGATGTATTTGCCGTGCCGGTGTCAACCGTCCCTTCCGAAAGTTGTTTTAGTTCGGCGAACAGGATCCTCTCCGATAAACGCAGTAAGTTGGGTCCACATGTCTTTGAGAGACTTGTGTGCTTAAAAGACTGGATTGATGCTGAAGAGCGCACGCAACATCTGCCTCAACAACAATCATCACCCGAAGCCAACACTGAAGAGAGCGGTACTGGCGAGGCTAATTCGGATTCAAATGGTGCGGAAGAGAGCGGACAATGGTATAGGAATGCGAACTTCTAGATAAATAGTGTCGGTATATATTTCTAACATCTTTAATCTTTGTGGTTATTTTTTAAATTATAAAATTCTAAACATTTCAATTAGTTTTTAAATTATTCATTTTAACGAAAAATTACTAACAAAAAAAAAATTAGAACTCTGCCTATCCCAAGCCCTGAATAAAAGAGGAGGGTAACTTTTATTTTTTAATCTATTGTTTTAAAATAAGAGCTTAATTATTTTTAAAGTAATTGATTTAAGAAATTTTTAATTTATATTTTATTATAACAAAAAATATCGAGTTATAACCATGTCAAATGAATTTAAATTTGTATGAATTTGGATTTATAATTTATTGGTATGAATTGGATTTATAATTATTTAGAATTTGAATTTATAAAAAAAAAACAGAAAAAAAAAAAAAAAAAAAAATAAAAAAAAACTGAAACAAAAAACAGTAAAAAAAAAAAAAAAGGGCCCGCCCGTCCTGCCCCCGCGCCCGTGACGGGCACGGGCATTAAACGGGCAGGGCAGAATTTTTTTTTTTTCCGGTGATGCCCGGCCTGTTGTGCCCGTGTGCCCGTGACGCCCGTGCCCGTGCCCGGGCACTGCCCTGCCCGGCCCTTTTGTAATACTCTAGCTAGCGCACTTAAGTTAGTGCTCCAAGCAGAGGTGGCCAAAATACTCGTAGTTCGTGGCTCACTCGTGACTCGCATTTAACTTGCTCGTTACTGGACCAACTGTTAACGAGCCATTTCTCTACTAGCTTGGTTCAGAATTAACGAGTTTGAGCTGAGGCCCAACTTGCTCACTAGCTCGCGAGCTAGCTCGGCTAGGCATCAATTTGTGAATTTATTTGAAATTCAAATTTCAAATTTTTTTTCGGAAAAAAAAAAATATAGGGCACGGGCACGGGCACACGGGCGCACTGGCGCACGGACACGGAGGGCAAGGCAGTCACGGGCAGGAAAAAAAAAAACCATGTCCGGCCCGTTTAACGCCCGTGCCCGTGTGCCCGTGGGTGCCCGTGGCACGGGCACGGGCACGAGCAGGACGGGCACGGGCAGGACACGGGCAGGGAACGCCCCCGGGGAAAAATTCTAACTCTAGCGCTAGCGGACTTAGTCTAGCTTTTAGGTCCTACCAATCAGTCAAAGAAGTCCTCCCTGTACAACAGTGATCCGACTGTAAAGTGCCAGTGTTAGTTGGAAGTTGGAACTCAGATTTAATAAAGTGGATTCTAACGGCATCGACAGAAGCATGAAGAAAATATACAACAAAGGAATCTGTATGTAACTAATTTAAATATGTTCAAATTCGAGAACTCAGCAGTTCAACTTTTGCGGTGCACATATCTCAGAATAGCTGATTTTCTATACACATATCTCAAAATAGTTTAACGGCTAGATTCAGATTGTACAGATTTTAGAAACACCGTCCATTCGGATCCGTATGTAACACTGCCACCTGTCAATTTTTCTTGTAAGAATACTTTGACCGCATCTTTTGCAACATGGCGTATTTAAGACGAAAGCAAAAATTAATTGCATCTCCTGTTCTAAATAAAATTTAATATCTATTGTATTTTTTTTTTACTATTTGATACTAAATGTCATTAAAAATTTATAAAAAATAAATTGTAAATGCATCGTTTGTGAAATGAATTAGTTTGAAGTATCTTAAATAGTGTTTTTAGGCTGGTGACTCTTATGATAAAATATTGCCGATGACATAGTTTTCCAATGGCATTTAGTATAAAGTCAAACTATTAAAAATTAAGTTTTTATATTAATTCTAGTGTATTATTTTTTGACTTCTTGATTTAATACTAAATACCATAAAAAATTAATAAACATTATATGTAAATGTATCACATGTTAGTAGATCGATTTGAACGATTTAAATTTGTCATTTAAAGTCTCTCAGAAAAATTTTGAAGGTAGGTAACACATAGACTGAAATATACCTTAACTCTATTTCAAATGTTTTAGAAAGCGCAATTAAGTTAAGTATATTTCTTTTTTCCATTATTGAAGTACAAAGAACTTGAGTATCTCGTGCGAAAATCACTCATGACTCGTTTCTCTTCCAATCGATCAGAAATAGGTTTCTATTGGTTTTTTTTTTCTCTTCTCAGACAACGCTGCATTATGGATCTGGTAGTTGCTTAACGATGCAACTCCATGACTTTTGTAACGCAATTCTTTGCAATCTTGCGTAATTATCTGTATCATTCCTTTTTATTCCTATCTTGTTAATAACGCAAGTTATCAATACCCGTAACGTGAATCTGGAAATGCACACTAAACAAAATTTAATCTAATATATTCGATATTGATCTTATTTTTCGGTTGAAAGTCCGTAAGTGATTGTATTAATCTAATGATTTACAAAGTAACTATTATATAAGTTTTTTTGTTTAAATTAAGAAACATAAAAATCTAAACATTGAACTACTTGTAAAATCATCTTATGTTAATAACATATACATGAAACCACGGAATGCTACTAATTCGTACCTGATTAGAAAGTTGGTGGACCTTCCGATTTTTTTCTCTCAAAATGTAGACACAGCAGTAATTTTTTCGAGTTGCATGGATGGCGGACTACGCCATGTTGAACCTTTCCTTGAGGACAGAGCGTCGTCTTCTTTTCAAAATTGACACCATTCAGAGAAATGTGCAGCCAAGAGGAATTGAATCAAACTGAACCGGGACGGTCACTACTAAGAGAGGAGGAAGAAGAAGGCACTGAATCAAACCGAGCTGGGATAGTCACCACTCAGCCAAAAGACACTAAATCAAACTGGACTGGAAACTGAATCAATCTGATCAAGACAGTCACTGCTCAGAGATGATGAAAAAGAAAGAGAGAGGAGAAATGAGTCAATTCTTTACATTCTCGTCATCAGTATCAATTATCAATTATGAAAGTGCCTACTTTATTATAGTAGATACAACGAGAATGGGACGAATTCACAACACTTCAGTCGAACTCAGAAAATCGAGACATATCCGGTATTGATCTTACACTAAAAATTATTCCAATACCTCATCATGTTGTATCGACACTCAGATTCTAACAATTAAAATATATTTTAGAGTGCGATCTTGTTGTCTAAGGATTGTCAACTAATTATTTAGCTTTAACAATACTATTTAATTATTATAACGTATGCAGTTACATACGCATCAATAATTTAGAGAAGGAAATACGTGACACGCCGTGACGTGACGTGACGTGATCAATTTTTTTTTTCATGTGACGTGACCAAAATGGTTGCGGATGGTCACGTCACGCGTAGTCACGCCGTGACCATATGTGACGTAATTACACGCGACGTGACATGACGTGTCGTGACGTAAATTAGTTATATTAATTTTTTTATATTTTAATTTAAATTGTTGAAAATTTTAAAAAAAAAATATAAAAAATTCTAAAATAAGTAAATAATGTTGTAAATATTATTCTTTTAGAAAATGTTGCATCTGACATTACTTTAAAAATTCAAATTACAAACATTCATTATACTAAACTAAAGAAAATAAAAACCAGTACTGCATGAGTACCAATATCACTGAACTTATAATAAAATAAAAATCTGAATACTCTATACATATAAAAAAAATTAGATACTCTATGTTTCATACCGTGACGTGACGTGACGTATATTTTCACTGGAATGTTGTCACGTCACGCGTCACGCGAGTCACGTCACGTAATCGACACACGCGACGTGACGTGACGTTTCTTCCAATAGGTATAATCCTAATAATTGTTTTTAAACAGAGATACCGTGTTAATATATATACAGAATAAAATCTTGAATTCTATTGGATGAGGAGAGTGCCTCCAAGTGGTCAATGCTAGTTTTCTTTAAAATTAAATTTAAGATAGATTAAGTCCCTAACTCATATATATATATTTTTTAATTAAAGTGGTCAATGATAATTGTGTTGTCCCTTGTTTTTCCGATTTCGTATTATATTTTTTGATATTCTTTTGAGTTAATGAATCTCAAATATTCAATCTTTTTTAAAATTTGTGTAGAATAAATCTGCACTAATATTGAAAGTTCCCTATATTCTCCATTTAAAAATCAGACGATTGAGAATTTGAGATTCATTAATTCAAAAAATATCTTTTTGAGTTAATGCAGAGAATACGCGTTATGTTTTTCCCCGTGCTATGCCGAGAGAGTAGCACGGTACTTTGAATTATCTTTTGAGTTAATTTATATGGACCGTCCAATTTGCTTTTAGATCCATACAGACTAAATTCACACTAACAATAAAGAACCCTGAATTATAAGCTGTGGCTGGATTGATTCTGTTTAAAATCAGACGTTCCAGATGCATTAACTCAAAAGATGCTCTTTTGAGTTAATGCAGTATGCAGACGATGCGGGCTGGTACTTGAGTAGAGGGGGAGAGAGGGTGTCCGATGCCCATCGGATCAAACTCGGTTCAATGGGTATTTTCTACCGTCCGATCTACTTCAAAATTTGTACGCACGGATATTAAAGTGATGCACACAGATCTTGAAGTGGTTCAGACGGTAGAAACTACCCATCAAACCGGTTTTGGTCCGATGGGCATCGGACACCCTCCCTTTCCCTTTCCCTGAGTAGAGAGCCTGACGACGATATCACTAACGACAAACACATGTTCAGACAACCATGTCCCACTTCCACGTGAGAGAAGTCATCACCTGGCATTGGACACCGGGTGCAACCAAAACGATTGAACTCTCTATCTTAAATTTCTTTTTTCGTCCCCGATTATTTTTTTATTTTCTGTGTTCTCCAATAGGAATAAGGAAAGCAATACCCTTTTATTCTAGATTGCTTCGACAGTTCGACGCATCGTCACTTACAACGTCACATGCTAACGCTACCACCTTCCGATGACCCTCAGGCGAACTCCGCTGTCTCCTCCGCTACTGCCGATTTGGAGCGGCGGGTGATGGAGGCGGTGAAGGCGTCGGAAGCTCGCGGCGACCCGCCGCTTCTGCGGGCGGTCGAGGTGGCAAGATGCTGCGTCTCTGACGACAAAGAGGGTCTAGTTGTAGGGTTCCCTCATGCTGAGCTGGCATCGATTTTGGTATCTAATCTCTGTTTCTCGCACAATTCACCTTCCATGTGGAAGCTCCTCGATCAAGCTATGGCGAGTATGCTAGTGTACCCTTATCACATACTTGCTTTGCTCACCCCCAGGTGAGACTAGAGGAGGGGATTAGAAGTTTGTGTTCTGTTTCTTCCTTTGGTAACATTTGCAACTTAGTCCTTGATGTTCGAACTTTAAAAATTCGTCCAAACAATTTGAGTTTTAGCATCCCATTCCCTGTTTCTTGGTGCTAAAAAAAATGGATTAAGCTCCCTCTGCGTTTGTTACAAAAACGAATTACAATAACTTGTACTTCAAGAAAGCAAGATTTGTGAATTTCACTGATTGAACACATCAAGCTCAAGTAGCCTTTTTATATTTTAAACATTAGCAATCTGGCCCATTATTTTCTAACAAATCAAACAGCCCCTTTAATTTCTTTCCAAATACAAAATCAATCCCTTACTGCAAATGCAATTCAGAATAAGGTACACCAAAGAATGGATGTAAGGACCCTTCAATTAGCATGTAGGTAGGTCCGTAGGTGCAATATGGACTTAAAGAAAACATTGAAACATAAATTATCCTGCCTATCAGCTATTGGGGACTGAATTCCCAAATCGAGTGTTTTAAGGGGTCTTTACTATTTATTTGGCACTTTTCAGATTGATTCTGCACCGAAGAGCACAGCCAGAGGCATATAGACTTTACCTGGAGCTAATGAGAAGATATGTCCTCTCTTCGCCTTTACTAGAAACTGGGCTCTGCAGGCAAAAGTAAGAGATATTCGATATTTCATTTTTTATCTGTGCAACTATAACTCTCTGGTTTCAACTCGCAAAACACTGTTTTTTGTACGGGTTCTGGGGATTTTAAACTTTATTGAGTTTACTATTGAATAATCAACTATCACCATTCTGCTGTACCTCTTTTTTTTTCGATCAACAATAATAGTTTTAAGTGGTATTTTAACCTGGAATCAGCCCAAAGCCCAGAATTCTACATGATTCTTAATTTGTCATCAATTTGCAAGGGCAATGAGTCCCTACTACTGTATATGATTTTAATATGTTTGTCATCAATTGGGATATATTGCTTTGTGAGATGTCATATTTGAATCTTTCAGCTTATTAATCTTCATATCTTAAACAAATTCTTAGGATAACTTGTCTTAATACATGCTTACCACAGGATTACAAAATCCATGGATGATGCTTTACAGCTCTCTAATGCCTACCAAGCCAAAAGAGTTTATTTTGGAACAACTCTTGTTTTGTTCATTGTGAATGCAATAACTGCCTTGATTGATTCTTCTCTTGAAGATTGGGGCTTGCCTTTTGCATCCAAAGATAGGACCATGAATGAAAGTAATCAATGTGTGGATCTAGACATGAAAGGTGGATCAGATATAAAAGATCAGCTAAGACGAACTAATACTTTCACTGCATTTGAAGTCGTTGAAAATATGAGCTCAAATAAAAGGATACAGGTTCTACTACGGTTGGCTCATCTAAACATGTAAATATCACATCAATCATATATCTATATATTTTCTTATACTTATCAGTTTTTCTTATTTTGCTGCTGTTGGATTTACTTTTTTTTTTTGTATATCTCTTTTTGAAAACAACCTATCTTTCTGAGAGAAGCACTGTTCAATTCCTAAGTAGCATTAACTATATAATTTACAAACCAGTCTGGTCCAGTGGTCCTTGTGTGGTCCTCGGCACAATTCATTTTCTGTCTGCACACTGCAGTGCATCATTACATTAAAATTAGTTGCCCAAGAACCTTTTTGTCATTAGAACAGAAAATAAAGGCACCATTTGAACTGGGTTACCTATCATACTTCGGAGCTTGTAGAATGATAAAATATTCTTGGTTTTTTGTATCCCATTTCTAATTTTAATTTTATGCTAGGTTAGGCCTGAGCTATTCAACGGTTTACTCCAGAGGCTCTGTTTTATTGAGACCCACAAACTATCCACAAAAAGCTTGGCATCTATAAACCATCTCCTTGAGAATCTGTTCTCAAATATACAGAAGGCCATGAATTTGGGATACAAGCCAAACAAGCGTGACCTTCTGGGGCATATGATTGATATCGGGTCACTTAATTCCCCTATGTCCCTCCTCCCTGGTGCCGGAAAAAGTGGTTGCTGGATTTCCATCGATATTTTATTGGAGAGTTGCATGGAGGGGAAGACTCTTATGCCTGTAGCTGCTTTTGAACTTCTAACAGGTGCTTTGCATTCAGGCATTTTGTATCATTTTTTTTTAAAGAGTTTTGTGCCATAACCTTACAAAAACTGCGACTTTATTAAATTGACTTACAAAAGGCAGGTGGCAGTGCATTTGACACTTTCACTACTGGTGATGTTATTTTTTATTATTTTTTTATTAAACTGCGACTTTATTTTTTTATTATATTATTATTTTCATTTTATTTTTCTTCAGTTTTGCTAATGTACTAACATTAACATTCAAATTATGTCTTTTCAAATCTGAACGGTTAATCCAAGTTCAATTTAATCTACATATCAAAAACTTACAAGAAACCAACTTTTACTATTTTCTTTTTTCCTATTTTTTCGAGTTTTTGAAAGATAGCTCAAAAATAATAAAGAAAATTATAAATGTTTGCATATCAAACTGGGCTATCTTTCCAAAATCCAAAAAAAATATTGCAGAAATTCTAAAAAGTAGTCAAACTTGATTTCTTACAAGATTTTGATTTGTAGATTATATTGAACTACTTATATCGATCGTTCAGAAATGAAAAGCTGTTATTTGAAACCATTAGCATTTCAGCCTTTATGCTAATGTTAGTACATTTAGCAAAACTCTAATTTTTTACTGGTAATTAGTACTAAGATCTGATGCTTTTTATTGTTTCTTCCCTCTTGTAACAGAATCGACCATGACCTTACATATAATCAATCAGGCTAGTTGGCAGGAGACCTTCCAGGCACTATGGATCTCAGGTCTTCGACTCCTCCAGCGGGTTGGCACAACTTACCTTTTTTTTTTTTTTTGAAAGCAATGGAATATTCCACCGATTTCCATCCTTTTTAGTTATTTTGTTACCCATTTATGCATTTTCTATTTTCGTGATAGTGAACCAAAAGATGCTATTGTATCTTCAAATACAGTTCTTCAGGTTTTCAAGTTAAATTGGACTATTGACAGTTTTTTCAAGTAAATTATTGAGACACAACCTGGTGTAACTCTATAATACTATCTATTAAAACCAGGTCTGATTTTCAAATATTACTTATATATACTTGGCATCTCTTGTTACGTAAACCAGGATAAAGAACCAATAGAGGGACCCACTCCTCAACTCGACACGAGGTTATGTATGCTATTGGCTATCATTCCCTTATCAATTGTATCAATTCTGAAAGAAGAGAGTGACAGAATACTCGCAGAAGGAACCGGGGTTGCTTCCAGAAAGCAGGGTTTGGTGGCTTGTCTCCAGTCCTTGGGGCAGTTCACTAGTCTGCTCTCGCCACCACAATCGGTGGCTAATGCAGCTAATGACGCTGCTTCAAAGGCGGCCAAGTTTGTCAGAGATTTTAAGGCTGGAACCGGTAGCGTTGGGATGATGGGTCTTAATGAGTCTTCTACAAGAGCAGGTTTTTTTTTTCATGATTCTCACAATAGATCATATAATTAGTTTTATTTAGGTTTTATTGTTTTTATTTTCCTGTTTGCAGTATTTACATGTGCTTATGCTTGAATATGGTTTGATTGAACCATGAACATTAAGTTTATTTCCTTCTGTTTCCCCTTGTACTGTTACCAGTCATGTCCAGAAGATTCATACCGCTGGGTACTGGTAAGGCCCATCTAAGAATGTAATACCTATTAGCATACTAATGGTAGGGCTATTATTTACATTTTAGGTAGTATTCAGATTAAATTCCAATTGGTTTTATGTATATTATTATATTGCAGTTGGAAATTTGTTGCATCTTGTGGTAGAAGCATGCATTGCAAGAGACTTGATTGATACATCTGCATATTTTTGGCCGGGGTATGTATCTCCATGCCTGGCCACAAAAGATCAGAACTCGATGCTGATTCAAGACTCCCCTTGGTTGAACTTTATGCAAGGAGCCCCTCTTACCGGGTCTCTTGAAAGTGCACTTATAGCAACTCCAGCACCAAGGTAACAGAATGACATTATGAGTTCTTATTCTTTACTGTCTCTAATTATGTTTTCTCGGTCTTGACTTGCTACTCCTTTGGATCGGTCTTTTAAACCTTTCTTAGTGTGGCTGAGCTGGAGAAATTGAATCATTTAGCATTGAATGGATCAGAGGAAGAGAGATCGGCTGCTTCAAAGATCTTATGTGGCGCTTCTTTGACTCGTGGATGGAATATTCAGGTACTTTTTAATGTACATTTAGCAATGGTTCTGTGTTAGCAGTTTTAATGACAATAAAGTGTTGACAAATCAAAATACTGGCATGTCTTGAACAAACTTTTCCTCTTTTGTGTAGCATTATCAAGTATGAATATGATACCAGCTAGGCAGCTATGCTAAATAATCCACCGAGAAAGGCGATAAGTTAGGCTATTGTAAAAACATGTATTTCGGCTGAAATATAAATAATTCAAACTTTGCTTTCGTGTGTCAAAACGGTAGATCCAAGCTGCTATGTGTTCTACATATCAATGAGAGTCTTTAAATTTTGCTACTCCTGTTTTGAATCATTGTAAGATGAATAAAGAGGTGGAAAGAAATTTACCAACTCATATGTGCTAGTAATGACATGATATTATCATTTGGATCCTCTCTTCTTAGTATAAAACAAAATATAGCCATGATAAAACACAATATTTATAAGCTTGGCATTCAGGTTAGTGGCATCTCATTGTAAGATGAATAAAGAGGTGGAAAGAAATTTACCAACTCATATGTGCCAGTAATGACATGATATTATCTTTTGGATCTTCTCTTCTTAGTATAAAACAAAATATAGCCATGATAAAACACAATATTTATAAGCTTGGCATTCAGGTTAGTGGCATCTCTTTGGATTTTATTAATTTGATTGATCATAAGAAATGAGGTTGGGCTGCTTGTTTTTGTACCAAACATAATTTACATTAGGCTTTTATGATCTTGTGATTTTCCAGGAAACTGTAGTGCGTATGGCAGTGAAGTTGTTATCTCCTCCGATGCCACCTGGTTCTCCAGAAACTGGAGATGCAAATCATTACTTGACTCATATGCATATGCTAAATGCAGTGTTATCATGCCTTTCTCATATCGATTCTGTTCATATTCTTTCACTGTATGGCATGGTGAGCTTTTTATCACTATTTATATCACCATTGTTATTAGTCCATTCAAGTGTTTTTAATTCTGTATGCTGGTCAGAATTGGTGAATTAAATTGAGATTTGAGAAAGGAGAAAGAAGAGGATATATTGACAAAATGCAAAACAGAAGCCCAATAAGTAAAAAAAAACCCTGGGATCAAAATTGTTGCTTCATAGTCCAGAACTAATGACTGAGAATGTGTACACATTGACTGCCCCAATACCTGGGCAGGTCCTAACTAGCCGATTTTTTTATTAATCGAAATTAAATAAATAAATATTGAAAAAGAGGAGATATTTCAGAAAATTTCTAAATATAAGTAGAACGGGTTAAATTATCCCGTCTCACTTAATCACTCAGTCTACTAACTAAACAGCAAAAAAAAAAAAAATCTGGGACCGGGTAAACCAACCCGTTCAGCACCCCAAAAAAAAAAGAAAAAGAAAAGAAAGAAGAGGAGTGATGGCAAGTGCCAAGTAAAATTGTTAGGTCAATTGGGTGCCTTTTTGACATTCCAAAAACAACCGGACTTTACCTTTTTTATTAAAGTCCGTATTATTTTTTTTGGGTGCCAGATGGGATGGTTTAACCCGTCCGGACTTTTTTTTTTGCTGTTTAGTTTGGTTAGTTAGTAGACTAAGTGATTTAGTGGGACGGGATAATTTAACCCGTCCCACGGAACGGGATTATTTAACCTGTTCTACTTGTATTTCGAAATTTTTTAGATTCTCTCCTCTTTTCCGATATTTTTTTTTATTAATTTCGATTAATAAATTTTTTGGCCTAACTAGTAAAGCATGCTGCTCATTATGGGTTTTCTACTGGAAAGTTGGCTCTCAAAGTTTGGTACTAGATTGTCCTTAACCATAATTTATTTATATATGCACCCTACTTAACACAAAAAAAAAAGATGACTCGAAAAAAGTATCCATCTCAGTACTGACTGAACATAGTTGTAAGGAACCCAACATAGGCACAGTATGAATATTTTAATATTTCCATTTTCTTTTTACCCAATCAAACTAATTTTCATTCTCAGGTTCCAGAAGTAGCTGCAATTTTGATGCCACTGTGTGAAGTCTTTGGTTCATTTCCACCGCCTCATAATTACCGATCCAGCAGCGGAGAAGAGGTCTCCGTCTACTCAGTCTTCTCCTTCGCATTTCTTTTCCTGCTCCGCCTATATAATTTTTATGCACCAGCCCAAACAAGCACAGTCTCTGGCCGAACAGGCCTAGTTCGCCATGATCTGAACCTTGATTACCTCCTCCTATTGCGAAATAGTCGTATAGGCGCTAATCGAACAGCAGTGGGTGGTAGTAACAGTACAGGCAGTACCAATCCTTTTCATGATTTACCACTCCATTCGGTGTACATTGATTCTTTCCCAAAATTACGTGCTTGGTACTTCCAGAATCAGGCATGTGTGGCCTCAGTTCTCTCAGGCCTGTGCAACAGGAGCCCAGTTCACCAGTTGGCAAACAGGATCTTGAATATGATTTGCCGTAAAATGAATAACAGCGGAGTAGCAGCATCTTTTAGTACAGTTACAAGTACCACTACCACAACAACCTCAAGTAGCAGCATGAGTGGGTCATCAGGTAGTGTGTCAGAGGATGCACTCCCAAGGCCACTGGTTCCTGCTTGGGAGGTGTTGGAGGCCATACCATTTGTTCTAGAGGCTGTTTTGACTGCATGTGCCTATGGACGGCTGTCTTCCCGTGACTTGACTATAGGTGATTTAGAATGCCTGTTGTCCTTCCCTCTCCCTCTTTCTTCCTCTCTCAAAAATGAAACTGAGCTGGACCAGTTATAATTTACAGGTTTGAGGGATCTTGTGGACTTCATTCCAGCTTCTCTTGCGGGGATTGTGAGTTACTTTTCGGCTGAAATTACTCGTGGGATCTGGCCAAACGTTGCCATGAACGGTATAGATTGGCCCAATCCTGAAAAAGCTCTTCATTTAATTGAGGCAGAGGTGAAGGATATCCTGGCTCGTGCAGGGGTTCACATTAAGAACTGTTACCCACGTAAGTACATATTTTTCCTTGAAAATTTTATTCTGATTTAATGTTGTGGGGAAGTCGTGCCCATGTTGAGTTTATTAGATGTTTGTTTCTTTTAGAATTGATCCTTCATTATTGGGTACAGATGATTATTGAGAGTTCAATTTTTTGGGCTTCCTACTATTTGCATTCAAGTTTAGAACATGTTTTCCATTGTGTAAAATCTCATATTGGTGATGAAATACTAGAGATACTCAGCAGCCCTCTGTCAGTAACGTATTCTATTTAAATATTTTGCTTTTAGGTTGTTTATTTTTTTTTTATATATATAACCATTTCTTTATCCTCCTTGTGTTTTTGCTGGCATTATTTTGTTTTGTTATATATTCTGCTTGCTTATTTTAATTATATATACGATTTTTTATTTTTATCTTGTGGGTGTGCACACACTGGTTCGCGGGGTATGCGGGGAGGGGAACTGAACATGGAATACATTACAAAGGAAGTCAGACACCACTAACCTCTTTCAGCTTGTAATATATACTGTGTTCTATTTCAGAAGGCTTGCCACCAATGCTCCCCCTACCAATGGCAGCACTCGTGAGTCTAACAATCACCTTTAAGATTGACAAGAGCTCAGAGTACAGTCGAGGTGTCGTGGGCCAGGCCCTGGAGACCTGTGCTGAGGGCTGTGCTTGGCCAAGCATGCCCATAATTGGTGCCTTGTGGAGTCAGAAAGCCCCACGCTGGCACCACTTCATAATCCTCTCCTGCACCAGGTCGCCCTTTGTTCGAGACAAAGATGCCATTGCACAGCTTACGCACAGCTGCTTCGAGGCATTCCTGGGCCCCACCTCCAGGGACGGAACTTCTATCTCCTCCCCCCGTGGTGTTACCGGCCTTCTCGGCCAGTCTCTGGCTAATAATGCTAACCTTCGTCCTGGCTTTTTATTCTTGCGGACTAGTCGCACATTTTATGACACACACTTTATCAGTGAGCTGATATTCAAGCTGGTGCTGGAGTGGTCTCGAAAGATGGCTGATGAGTGGGCCTCAAGCGGACCTGCGCGGTTGAAATCTGGACGGGTTTCCTTTGCAGCTGCTGTTGGTGCAGCTCGCCAGGTGGCAATACTGGGTGCAAGCCTGTTGTGTGTGGCAGGGCGCTCTTTATTGGTACAGGTGTTGTTTGAGGATACAGTACCAACCATTCTTTTGTCATCAAGTCGGGAGAGATCCGGCCACGTTAGCCCCATCTCTTGCATTTTAGAAGGTTATGCTGTTTCTTACCTGATGTTTTTCTCAATCTCACTTGTATGGGGAACCAGGGCCCACACAGCTGTATTCAAATTAGGGAGTTTTGAAAGGCGTGCGCGTTTGATTGCTACTCACATGGATTTCATGGCCCGGGTTTTGGATGGGCGTGTTATGCTAGGTTGTGATCCTGCCATGTGGAAGGCCCATGTGTCGTGTTTTGTGGGCCTGGTCGTCAGGTTTGCACCGGCTTGGGTGCAACATGTGAAAGTCGGTACATTGAGAAAACTAGCAAATGGGCTCAAGGGTTGGCATGAGTGTGAGCTTGCTCTAGCTCTACTAGAGCTAGGTGGTTCGCCAGCAATCGATGCGGTTATAGAGTTGTTATAATCCTAAATCTTATGTGGTTAGCTGAGCTGTGTAATTTTGAACTTGTTAGCCATCTTTTTGCCTTGCTAAAACAATTGCTTTTGATGTGTAGTAGGATGGTAGTCTCCGCAGCAACTCTTGAATCGAGGGAATGCTATGTATTATAATTCAAGGTCAAAATTTAAAAGCCCTATATATATATTAAATTCGATAAAACTAACTGTTTCATAATTGGTGACTGCTTTCATGTAAAAGCCTGGCTGAAATCTTTTAAGATAAAAAGGGAAAATTGTAGCTGATGTACTGAGTTACAACCTATTTCACTGTTGCACAATATATAAATTAATGTTGCTTGCAGGTAGTTGAAGCATCACAACAGGAGTCTATTTTTCCTTATTAATTAATCGTTTAGGTACCAACTTTTATTCTTTTATTGAGTGAGATCAGCATAAAAAGGAATTTAGGCTTTTTTATGTCGGCTTTAAGATTCCTACCCTTTTAGTTTGCGTCTTTTAGAAAGCACGTTTGAAGCTTGTGTAATTTCATATTGGGCTAGAATATACATTACTATCGTACAATGTACGTTTTTCTATTTCAGTTTGAAACGACTGTTGTTAATTGTTATATGTATTTTGATGGTTGTCCGTAATTATCTTAATTTTCTTCTAAATTTATAATGCAAAATCATAAGATATACAATTGACTATTATATAATATGGAAATAAATCTGTTGCGATTCCTTAAGAATTGCAGGACTTGCTTTTTCATATCTAATTTTTAATTTTTAGAACGCACGAATATTAAAAAAAATTAAGGGTTGGATATGGAAAAACAGAGTCTGCGATTCCTTGAGCATCGCAGCAGATTTATTTCCTTGTAATATATATCTAGATATTGTTTAATACGCACTTAACTATTCTATTACCTAATTCAAACTTTACTAATTTGTACTGTCCTAAAAAGTAATTAGAACGCACGTTTATCTATTGTATACTTCATACTACCTACTCCAGAATTTGCATTGGTATATTTAGGGCCTGTTCGGCTGCAGTCCCAGGAACGGAAATGGGCACAGGAACGGGTGAATAGTAAACAACGGGTTACTGTTCACACGGGAAAAAAAAATTCAGTTGAACTTAATTTTTTTTTTCCCGCGGGAACAGTAACACGCGGGATGGCAGCCGAACAGGCCCTAAGTTTTTGAAAAAAATCAATCAAAAACTATTAGAGTATGTGTTTAGGAGGAAAGGAGTTAAGAATAAATATAAGTTTTTTTTTCTTCATAATTCCCGAGTTAAGAATAAATATAAGCATTGCATTTTTAGTGACTGGACTAGATTACATTCACTTTTCCACCGAAGATTATTCCCACCCTTCAAAGTTAAGAAATAACAGATAATGACTTCTCAACCAAAAAAATAATATATATGATTGATTTGGGAGGGCTCAATTCTGCGTTGAATTAAGAAATTCAATTTCTCTCTCTAGAAAAATTGGCAGACGCTACCAATCCATTTTCTCTCTCTCTTTCTCTCTTGAATACTAGACAATAGCTGCCTAGGTCTCTCTCTCTGTCTCCTTTTGCCTCTTGATAATGCTACAGTAGTACAGAGAGTCAGCGACTAGTGCCCAAGTATAAGAAAATCAATTATTTATTTTGATTTGAAACAGGAACCAACGCAGGTTTCATTTATATTATAACTCGAGAAGTTAAGTTGTCCTAGCATAAATTAATTTTAACTAATGGGTTGAGTCGTTTGAGATTTCATTTATTGCTTCAAGTGTGAACAGTCAACTTCTCGTCCAGGAGATTTAAACAGGCTAGCTCAAAATGTTTTTCAAATGGAGCAATGGAATTATTTGGTCCTACTCGTTATCAATGGGACCAGGATACTTTCAACAAAAAATATATCAAGTTCCTCTACAGTAGAATTTGCATCTCTTAGTCAGGGTGGAGTCATATTTTCAAGTTATAAGGGTCGAATGTTGAATGGAGGTTAATCATATACAATTTTCATGCTGCGAATGGTGGTCAATATTACCGTATCTATAATATTTTGCTCTAAACCATATATAAAAAATTATGTATAATTACAAAAAAAATTCATAATAAATGAGAATCAATTGACTCCCATTCTTTGAGGGCATGTTCGGCAGTTACTGACTTACTGTGCGCGTGGGGAAAAAAAATTCACTCAGACTAAATTTTTTTCTTCTTATGCGCACAATGTATTGTTAGTTCAAAATAGACCCCAACTCCAACTCATTCCCATTCCCATTCCCCACGTACAGCCGAACAAGTCCTGAATGTAGCTCCGTTTCTGCTCTAAGTCAACTCAAATTTTGAGTTAAGATCTAAACCGTCCGATTTAAATCCGCACTGTTATTAAAAGACTCCTTGGCCTTTGCATTATAGGTGTGGATCGGAGTAATTCAAATTTTGATTGAACGGTTTAAAAATTAACTCAAACAGTACATTAATGCAAAGGTGCATGGAAACTTTTTTTAAATTCAGATCACCTAAGGTACCTCAAATTTTCAGTTTAGATCCAGATCATTCAATCTGTTTTGCACTAATATTAAAGCAGTCCTTTGTATTCATTTCAGACCGAAGTGGCCTGGATTCTGACGTGACAGTCAATCCAAACTTAAAATTTGAGTTACTTGAGGTAATCCACACTCATTTTCTAAGAGCCTGTTTCCGCAGACTCATTCCCGAGAGAAATTAGATGGGGTTGAGTAAATAATTCTTTGACCTCGTTTAACAAGTCAGTTTTCATCTCAAATCTCCTCATCGTTTCTTGCCATTTCTTCCCATTCCTAGGCCAAAATCATGAGAAAAATTAAATTGAGTCCGACTCATTTTTATTTTTATTTTTTCAATCTCTTTCTCTCTCTCTAGTCTATAAATAGTATTTTCTATTTTCTCATCATTTGTGGGACTAACCGGTCAGTATCCGGACAACTTTTTTTTTTTTTTTTTCGCCAAATTACATCGTATTCTAGGTCTATTTATTTTTGTTGAAAATGTTTTCTTATTTTAATATGTGAAAAATTTAGATCAAAATACATTTTTATAATAAATTAATATTTTTCACAATTAATTTATCTGTACAACTGAGCATTAATTTCAGTACATTTTCGTAATCAATTCCGTGCATACCCGTATTTTTGGATTCTTGCTTTCTCAAAAGTGGTTTTTCATCCTCGTTAAATTTCATATTGTGTAATCCCGTAATAAACGAATAGGTCCTAAGAGAGTGTTCTAGAAAGATCTCGTTAAAGGAAAGGAAAGGAACAGAGGGGAGGAGCATAGTTGTCTAGTTCACTTTCTCTGCACCCCAAATTGAAGGCGACAAAATTGCTAACTTTTTGCTTAATTTCCATGCACAACTCACATTCTGTTCCATTTTCTCCCTTTCGCTCACCTCTAAAATTCACCATTCTGAAGCAAATAAACAATCACGGTGAGATCTAGTCGGGACGTAATTTCTCTCCGCTCCCCTCCTTTCCCCTCATGTACTTCCTTGGGCACGTCCTTAAAGTAACTCAAAGTTTGAGTCTGGATCCGAAGTATTCAATCATAATTCAAGCTAATCTGGCGGTCTGGCCCATGATATAATTTATGACACCCCTTTAATATTTGTGTAAATTCCGATCGGACGGTCCGGATTAAAATTTTAACTCTGAGTTACTTCAGGGATCCGGATTCCCTTTTTTTTTTTTTTTTTTTCCATTTTTCCTACTATGAAAGTCTACTTTATTTAACTAATATATTTTGAGAAGGATTACTGGGACCTAGACAGATGCGCCAGTGCCTACCTCCAATTTACCAGTAAATAGCCGTTGGTAAAAGAAAAGACAAACAGACTATCATGAATCAGCAGAGCAGCAGAGGTGCAATGCATTTGAAGCCAAGACTACTTTTCCTTTTCATTGCTTGTGATATGAAAAATGTGGTTCCTCTTGTCCCACTGCTGTCGATAGAATTTGAACACCTTACCGGCTTACCGCCGCAAAACAAAATTAAAGATCGGAGTGTATTTTGGGAACACTCGATTTAAGGACGGAAATAAAAAAAAATTAGATTAATGGTCGAACATAAATGTATAATGTAGGAGAGTGAAATTTAAGCTCAAATTTTAACAATTACAAAATAAAATTCTAACTACTTAATTACAAACACACATTTACTAATTTAATAAATTAGAGGAGCTAAACTATATAATTATTTTTTAAGATATATCTATTAACTAAATTTTAAAATTATCAGGGTGATTAACTTGCATTAAAAAAAAAATTTAGTAAAATCACGAATTTTAATTTGCTGATTTCTTTTAGCGTGTGGAATTCATTTTCGCAAATATTTGTGCACAACCCAGCACTCACCATTCCAGCGCCGTTCATTTTCTATTAATTTTTGGAAATTACTGCATGATATTTTTAGGAGAGAATAATTTACAGTTGGTATATATGTTCATAATTCCATATGATTGGAACTTTAGCAGCAATAACAATGCATTCTGTCAAGTTTTAAAGATGCGGATCGTTATATGCTATGGATTTATATCTTTGTTTTCAAATTTCAAACAATTGATCCGAACTGTTCAACATGATCTCCATATGAAACTGCACTGACTGATAAAATCAAATTTTACATATTTTTTTTCAAAAAAAGATTACTATCTTTTTAAATAGATAGAAAATTATTACTTTCGGATAGTCTAGAATCTTTAAATCAATTTTAAAAAATAATAAGAAAATTCAATAAATATAAAATTCAATCTCCAAATACATTTTCGTATAAAAATCATATTGAACGGTTCAATCTCACTTTTAATTTGCACAAAAATCTTCACGAACGCTTAAGTTTAACCATGATTAACCATCGATTCAATTTAGCATAATAGTTCTAAATTAAAAATGTCTATAAGATATTTATTTTCATAGATTCTTTTATTATGTCGGGTAAGTGATGATTGCATTAGTTACCTATGCTTTGGTTATATTTATAAAAAATATCTTTATACTTGATGATTAAATTATTTACAACTTATATTATAAAAAGTATGAAAATAGAAGAGGGTTTAAATGCACCCAAATTTATATGTTCTCATTTGTTTTCAAATCTTTATCTCATTTATCTTCATTTTCAAAGTCCGAATAGTCGATCCGAATCGTTCAATATGATCATCATAATAAAATATACCTGGAGACCAAATTTTATATTTTTTGGAATTTTTTTACTATTTTTTAAGATATGTACAATATCATTATTTTAAGGAGATTCTGGACCATCCGATAAAGTGATTTTTTACCTATTAAAAAATAGTAAAAAAATTTCAAAAAATATAAAATTTGGTCTCCAAGCAGATTTTATTATGAAGGTCATGTTGATCGGTTCGGATCGACTGTTCGGACTTTGAAAATGAAGATAAAGAATTGGAAGCAAATGTGAGCATGAAATTTTGGGTGCATTGGAGCCCTCCTCATGAAAATAATATTGTTACTCGTTCGAAAAAAATGTTTCATTTAAATTTTCCAATAATAATTCAAAAATGAAAAAAAAAACGATGAATATTGTGCACGCTACAAAATTCATATGTGAACATAATGTTAAATATAAATGTATTTGAGGTGCATGCTATCTTATTCTTACTCTCTCACTTATCTAATTAAAGAAGAATAATTTATGGCTGAAGATATTCCTCTTGAATTCAGCATGTAAAGTAAAATTAAACTAAAACCCTAAATTATGTTAAAGTAATGGTGAAGTAATAAGGATAAAAAGTGTTAAGAAACTTAAAAGTATCTTAAATTGCTCTTATTTATATATAAACAATTTCAAAATATCAAATCAACACTATTTACTTTCTCAAATATATTATATGAATCTCTAATTTCATACTCTAACCGAACATGACATAATTAAGTTCACAAGTCATAATGCTGCATCACCTGCATGCTTGAAACAATTTAGAGGAACTGGATCACTTGCTTCTATGTGGACAGAAAATTCATGCTTCAAAAGTTACTGTCAGATGAAACTGAAATAGATTTTAACATTTAAATATTGAATATAATTTTATCTCGAATTCATCCGTAGTTATTTTAAAAACAGAAATTTTCTATCCACAGAAAAACAAATGATCCAGTTCCTCAAAACTGTTTCAAGTTTCAAATTTGGACGAGAAATGGCCACATGCAGATCAGTAGCACGGAAACTTCTATACAGCATAATCTTTCAGGATCTATCCATTTGTCCTTCCAAGGAATATTTGGGGAAAAAAAACAAAATTATAACTTTGACCCGCTATTCTCGCGCACATCCTAAGAAAAATTGTTCTTCTGGGTATTTCGTCACAATTGAAGGAGAAAAGTGTGTGTGCGTGACTCTGTTTGTGTGTGTGTGTTTTGTTTTGTTTTGTTTTGTGGTGTGTGGTGAGGAAGTCAGATCACCCCAAGTATGTGATTCAAGCAAATTACAAATAGACGGTTCAAATTAGTTCTTTTAAATTGGCATGAATCTCAAAACAAAGCCCCTATAACATCCATAAGCATCGGATTGACTTTGGACTGGCTAGAATTAATCTGAATCATTCGTATGTAATTTACTCGAGTCAGATACCTGAAAGGATACAAATTCGTGTGGGGAGGGGGGATTTAAATCACCTAAGGTAATACAATTTATTTTATTTAGATCTGAACCATCCGATCAGAATTTATGAATTCATACTGTTTCAAATCTAAATAGAAATATTTTGACCAGACGATCCAATCACACCAACTAATAATAAAGGTATCTCATACATTTTATCTCAGAACAAATTGGTATGGATTATGATCAGACAGTCCGAATCTAAAAAATATAATGTACTAGCTTCCAGCGCTATCTCCAAATAGGCACTAGGTTGAATTAATCTGAAGTTCTGAACTATAAAGTTGTGAGTCCCACCGTCCAATACAGAATTAGGCTGGATTGTAATTAGAAACAGAATTAGGAAATAGAGATTGAGGACTGAAAAAATCATCATTTTATAATAAAACAAAAAGGTATTAATATATATCAAATCACAAAATTAATGGACTGAAGCATAAAGTTTAAAGTTGATCAAATGATCGGAATTTAAACTCAAACGGGAGGCAACGCAGAGGATCCGGACTGAGAGGTTGGTTTGGGCGTTTTATATACGATGATGATGTAAAGGGTCTATGCTGGATTTGCATAATGCATACATATCTCAAGGAGCTCTTTCGGCACTGTTTATGCGACCACGCCACATGCTAGTCACATGATCAATCTTACTTTTCCTTTTGGAAAAATGAAAAAAAAAAAAAAAAAACAAGCTGGCGGGCGATTATGCTTTGCACCGCAGTGACTATGAATATGCTCTTAAAGTTAGAGAAAAACACAATTATCTCAATCATCTTGATTGAAAAGAGAGATTAGAAAAAGAATCGCACTGGATGAAGTTTCTTTGATATAAGACTGCTTCACAAATTGAGGGTAAAACCTTCATTAATAGAAGGAGAAGGAAAGAGATCGGGGTGATACTCATCTCCGAACAGTGATTTTATATTCTGATTTGAAGGTGAGAATTATCACCAAAAGATAACGCAGTACTGAGCTTTCTTCTCTTCCGAACAGTGTTTGTTCACCTTCGTTATTTCTTCGGTTTTTCTCTTCTGGAGCAGATAAAAATGTCGGGCAGGGACGATCTGGAGTGAGACTCACCCCTGCACAGTGATTATCTCTTTTTCTTTCTCTGCGTACCTCTTCTGGAGTCGAACTTAAAGGTATGCATCTCTATCGGTGTTGAGAGAAGAAAATTGAGGAGAAGGTTTATTCAACCTTTTACATAAGAAAAACATTATTTTGAGTTATTTTTAAGTTGAGGATGATTTAAATATTTTTTTTTTTATATTTTAGTTGTCTCTATTTGTAAAATTTAAATTCAAATATTAGGTAAAAGCATCACATATTCCCATATAATCCGTATCATTTTTTATATACACATATACAATATTATATTATTTCAATTTCATTTTATTTGGTATTAAAAACTTATAAAAATTACACTGATGAATTGATTTTCATCTTATTAATTCATATGACAACATAAAAATAAAATAATATAGCTCAAATCTAATTATTTTCTTTTTATAAATTTTATTTTTTTAATATTTAATAATGTTTAAAATTAAAAATATTTGAACTATCTTTCAGATTATCATCCAGCAGTTCGTTCATTAGTCTATTCGTTAGTCATCCAGCAGTTCGCAGTTCGTATTGACTAATATCAAACAAGCTCTTACTAAAAATATAATTAAATTCACAATCAAAACTTATTGTCGAGTTATTCAAAATATCTATGGTTCGTTCATTAATCATTACTAGTTATAAACAAAATTTAAATCCGTGAATATCGGTAATCTGTCTCTGTTGCAAGACAAATAAACTATTGAAAAATATTTTGCCACTTGTTGAGAATTTTTTTAAACAAAACTCTTCAAACGAAATGAACATCCGGTAAATGCAATTACTGTAAACAACAACATCGAAATAACGGTTCGGTGAAGGTTAAAATTGAATTCATTCACGATTAAATCAGAAGCCTCATAAAATCCAACCCAAGAAATCCATTGAATCGTTGCTTAGGTGAACCCTTTATTTGAATTTTTTTTTATCGGACCCTTCTTTTTCCCGAATTCGTATCCTCTGCATTAATTCAGAAGACAATTTTTTGAATCAATGCATCTGGATCATTCAATCCACTATAAGATCCGTACAGATTAAATTTGCACTAATATTGAAGAGCTCCATATTAAAATCAGACAATCAGATTGATTCCATTTAAAATCAGATGTGTGAGTTGAAGTAACTTAAAATATTCTCTTTTGAGTTAATACAGAGGGTACGTGTTCTCTCCTTCCCTACCCTCTTCCTTCTTCTTCCCTTTCTTTTCTTCTCCTCTTGAAAATGGGTATTCACCGACCATTGATTAAGTAGAGAAAATTTGGTGTAACTAAGCGCGTTGCATCAATGGCCGAGTAAGAAAATTGAACGGTGCTGATTTCATGTGAATTTCATTTGAAATGATTTGTTTAAATTCTATTTGAAAAAAAAAAAAGTGCTCGGTGAGTGAGACCGACAGAGCCGGGGAAGTTCAATAATATATTTAATAAGGGGTGTCTGTATAAAAAAGCGGTTTTCCTTCAAACTAACTACTGGGTGCAATCCTCTGAGATATCTCAATTTTTGCGTGACCGACGTGTCCGGTTCCTATTCGGGGCACAGTAGGGGGCCAGTATTATTGGAGCTTCGAGATTCGTGTAGAACGAATTTGAACGATTGAGATGTTCCAAAAATTCATGCAAAGTTTGAGATATCTCAGAGGATGCGAATTCCTAACTACTCCCAAGGAGGCCAATGAAGGTTAGGATCATCTCCAAATAGAGTGCCCGATTGGAATCTCTCTAGAGATATAACCGTCCGATTTAGACTTGACCGTTAAGATTGCATTTGGCTTAAGAGGTGCGCAAACCGTCCGGCAAAGAGGCTTGCGATTAATGACATGTGGGACAGTAATGTCATAGAGCGACGAAAGGTCACGATCACGAGTAACCGACGCAGGTTGCTTGTTCGTAAGAAAAGGACCAGTGGCAAAACCGTGAATAATTGTATCTGGAGTGCCAATGAGGCATGAATTCGATCTACAGTACTGGACTGGGTACAATACTTCCAGCCGGACAAATGTCACATCAATACGTGTTTAGAATATGTAGTCTGTTTTAAGATTCGTGCGGGATTAAAACGAACAGCTCAGATCTCATTCTACTCGGTGCGGTATTGCACTTGATCTGAATTCATGAGGCATTGGGGTCGTAACCATTAATAGTCCTACTCACACACACTCTCTCTCTCCTCGTCTTGCCTCACTGCACTCCCTCTCACTAAAAAGTTTATAATATTCTTTAAATCAATTCTGTTAAATAAAGTATTTTGGTACAGTAATTTGTTTCCGAATTCCGAAGAGAAGGGAGAAGTGGATGAGTGCGAACTAGGGTTTCTTTAGCCGGATCTGGTAAATATTTCAAACATATTTTAAACGGTCTTTTGTTTGCTTTTTGTTTTTTTTAATCTTCGAGTATTCAGTAGAGAAGCCCAATGTTGTCGGTTGTGGGGCTGGTTTTCTTACAAATATTGTCCTTTTGTCGTTTCTTGATTGAAGAATCGAGCAATTGAGAATTAGATCTCAGGAAATTTCAGTAAAGATTGTCAAATTTATTCTTTCTTGATCGATGTTTAGGGGTTTGAGATCCGTGTGTGCTTTATTCGCAAGGCTACTCCAATAAAAGGGTTTTGGTTTTATAATTTATGCTATGAGTGCTGGTGTTTAAAATGCGGATTGGGGTTCATTTGTGCTTCTAGCATGAAACATTTTGTTCCTCTTGTGATCTATGGTATTATTATCTCGCCTGAGGTTGGTATTGCTACCCATCGTAGTTCTATCTCTCTATAATCGCTTAAAAGAAATTTGAGAATAATAAAGTAAATGCTCATCACGTGTTTTATTTAATGCATGTAATCTGTTATACTAAAAGCTGAAAGTAATGGTGCTATTATGAGTGTTAATCAATCGTTGCTTTTATATTCACTGATTTGGGATCCTCCTGCATTTAATTGAAAAAGAATATTATAAATAGTTTTTGTTTTTGCTTTGCTTTTGGCATGGATAATTAAATAATTTCTTTTCTCCTGCTTTAAATTGAAGTCAATATGACTTGATCCTCTTATTAATGCTATTTGGTTTTTTTGTTTATTAATTAGGTTTATCTATTGTTGAGTATGGAGTAGCACCTTTCAAGAGTTAATTCTTCTTTGTTTAACACTTGAAAATGGAGAGAGAATTAGACACGCTACTTGATTATGCTATTTTTCAGACATTGTCAGCCCAAAACAGGTAGCTCATGAATTAACTAGTGGTTGCTATTGTTAAATTTGATATCTTTCTGTGCTTGCTAATTTATGTAAATTGTATTAAATATTATTTATCGACAGATATGATGCAATAGCTTGTTGCAAGGGTGAAAGAGAGAAGCTTGTTTCTGGACCCCTTGATCCATTAGCATTGCTTCTAACAGATGCAAAGGTGATTAAATCAAACTCCACAAACGGTACATTCAAGCTGCAGTTAAATGATGTTACTGCCTCGCCTTGGTTCAATAAATCCACCCTCTCGAGGTAGATACTGTAATGTTTTTGTCAGTTTTTAAATCATCTTATATTTTTTTTTCTATTTGA
Organism: Carex cristatella; assembly: GCA_024447775.1. Classification (NCBI taxonomy): domain Eukaryota; kingdom Viridiplantae; phylum Streptophyta; class Magnoliopsida; order Poales; family Cyperaceae; genus Carex; species Carex cristatella. The sequence goes on along the minus strand of JAJHPF010000024.1, from coordinate 3,560,272 downwards.
TACAAAATTTGAGTTTTTCTTTTTCTTCCAGATTTTTGCATGCAGTAAATTCGCCTGAGATGCTGAAATCTATTGGTGGAATCCTAAATGAGATGTCTCAGCTGGAGGAAACTAGAAAGTTCCATCTCTCTCTTTATACAAAGGTACTTATTATTTTTTTTTTTTTTTGCAAAATGAAGATTAGTGATGTGTGAGCTTCTATAGTTTTCTGATTTCCTTTCTGATCTATAGGACCAAAATCGCCTTGGTGGAATCTCAGGTATATTCAACTCTAATTTCTGATCTCGTAATGCTTTTTTTTCCTTTTGTTTTTTGTTTGTCTTTTTTTTTTTTTTAATTAAACTTCTGTTGTTTTTGCTGTGTCAGGTGGCTTCTTGGATAATGTGGATATGGTACAGCGAGTAAATTCTTCTTTGAACATCTGTTATTCTATTGCGATTATTGTCTTGAACACGCCACACGTATCTATTAGAGTCAGTAAACAGTAAAAGATGCTCTGTAAGAATGACCGGATTTAAATTTATCTACTGTTTTTTGTCATTCAGCCTCTCTGAACAACAGAAAATGGGAATGAGGTCACATCAGCTGTAATAGTTTTCTGCAAATTTAGCTTGTATTATTTTCAAAGGGCATGGTGCAATCTAGACAATCTCTGGTTGTTACCAAGGCATTGGGTTAAGTTGATTTTCATAGATTTATGGGTCAACATTTCCTAATTTGGGATTCCCCCATGTTTTATATTATTCTAGGTAAATGCTGGGACGGTTACATCGGAAGCAACAAAGTAAGTATCTCTCATTCTCTCTTTTGTACTTCCATATTTAATTTTCTCATTGATTCTTGTCTGCACTATCAACTTACATTTTTTTTTTCTTCTCACAGGAACGAGTTAATTCGAGCCCTAGATTTGAGACTCACAGCATTAAATGAGGAAGTGGCAGTAGTTTTCAGTGGGGCCATAGGCTCTAATATTTCCCCGGAGGAGTTATCCTATCTTAATTCATTTGTTCATCATTTTTGCACACCTGATTTGAGGTACTTTTCCTTACTTCCACCAGTTCTCTTGAGTTGTAATCTGTTGTTCTGATTTGCCACAGCAACGCATACTAGAATATTAATTTCTTTTTACAATTGATAATGTACTGGTACCAACTGGAGAGTCTTTGCTGACAGATACTTCTCCATTTCTTGATCAGATGCTACTCTTTTATTTTATGCCTTTCAGGGATTCCATATCCAAGAATCTAAAAACAATCATAAACCATCATCCTAGTGAACAAAACAGCAATAACCAATCCGAATGTGCACCCATCAGGCGGATTAATACAACTGGTGTGTCTGCAGCCAAAATAGCACAGGTTGAGCGTGAAAGCTCTACTGATAGTGCAGGAGAGAATAGCACTTCTGGTGATGAAGAATCTGAAACCATGGCAGAAAGAAGTCGTCCTGTCATACGGGCCCCATCCCCTAGACGATCAGCCTCTCCAATGAGAAGAGTTCAGATTGGGCGTTCTGGTTCCCGCAGGGCACAAGCTATTGCCATTAAGAGCCTCAGCTATTTCTCGGGTAGAGAGAGGTCAACCTATGACCAAGGCCCAGATGACAGTGGTGAAGAGGGTGATAACCGGTCAACTAAAAAAACTGAAGTAAATGTCACAAGGATAAGTGTTAAAGATGCAATTAGTCTTTTTGAGTGCAAGCAGAAGGATGAGGTTGGTGATGGTAATAAAAAGAAAACCTTTGGGTTTGTTGGTGCCAATAAAGCAGTTTTGCGCAGATGGAGTTCTGGTATGGGAGAATCTTGTACTAGTCAGAATTCTTCTACTGATTTGGTTTCTGATAAAAATGATTCTACCAATTTGCTTCCTGAGAGGGAAGAGGTGGAGGAAGTGGTGAAGGCTGAGATCGAGAACCAACCTGACAAACTGGCACTGGAAGAGGCAGAAATGGAGGATCCAGTGAGTGTTACCACAGAAGAAATGAAATCTCAACATGAGGAGTCTAGTGACAAAGCGTTGGCTTCAGCCGAGTGGAATCGGCAAAAGGAGGCAGAGCTTAATGAAATGCTTCTGAAAATGATGGGTAGCAAACCTGGTAAATACGGGTTGGTGGGTTCAAAACCTAATGATCAGAAAGGAGATCACTACTGTCAGTACAAGGAGAAAAGAGATGCAAAACTTAAAGGTCAGAATACTGTAAAACGAGTTGCCAAACAAGTGCAAGAGACCGTCAACAAGCCGGCATCTATTTCTAAAAAAGCCGGTATTGTAAAAGAAAAGAAAATCTCACCAATTCCCCAGCAGAGGCAACCAAGGAGAAGTTCGTCTCCTCTAGTTGCACCCAAAAAAGAAGTCTCGAAGGCAACAACACCAGCTTCTTCTAGAAAAGCATCTCCAAGAGCGTCCCCACTGCCATCTGCTCGCAGCTCTTGGTCCACTGGTCCTGTTATAACAAAATCAAATTCCTCCCTGAAAAGTAAAAGCAGTACTGCTTTAAATAGTAGTACCAATAGTAATACACCAATCAGTAGGCGTAAGCCACAGCCACAGGTCACACCTCCAGCCCAGCCTAACCTCAAAACCTCAAAACCCATTAAAACCAGTAGGGAAAGCACAACTGGCCCAAAATTACCTGCTAAAGGACAAGAAGAGAAAAAACCGAAGACAGTGGCGAAAACAAGTAGAGTTGCCAAACCAAAAAATTCATCTTCTTTGATAGATGAGTCTTGTCCTCCGGCCAAGCCAAGTTTGTACAACAAGGTCACTAAAAAGAGCAGTGTTGTACCATTGGAATCTAAACCATCTTTGAAGAAAAGCCCAGTGCCAGCAAAGGCTAAAGTTTCTGCTACTGTCCCCTCCCCAAAGGACAGTGTGAAATCTCTTAGACAGTCCCAAGACAAAGATATGCCTTCTCCTGTGGCATCTACCAGAGTACCTGAGGTTAATCTCGCTCCACCAAAAAATGACCATGATACAGAGGTAAAAGTCTCACCTAATGAAGAGCCAAATGTGAAAGAAATGGACAACATAGCTGAAGCGCATTTAGAAGCGACCGAGGGTAGCTTTCCTGATTCTCCCCATGGTACCATCAATCCCACTGAGGTTCAGACAGAGGATGACTTGGGCATCTCGTCAGCTGCATGGGTGGAGGAAGCTAACCAACTGGAGGCTCAAGTGATTTCTGAAATTGGAGAACAATCACCTGAAGCCTGCCCCACTGACACTGTCATGGAGCCAGCCCTATCCTCCAGTCCTAAAATCCGACATTCTTTATCCCAAATGCTACAAGCTGACACACATGAACCCGAAATTATCGAGTGGGGTAATGCAGAGAACCCACCAGCTTTAGTTTTCCAAAAGGATTCGCCAAAAGGCTTTAAGAGGTTATTGAAATTTGCCAGAAAGAGTAACAATAATAGTACTAGCAGTAACAAAGGAGAGGCGAATTCAAATGGATGGGCCAGTCCTTCAGTTTTATCTGAAGGGGAGGATGATGTGGAGGAATACAAAGGAGCCGGTGGAAGGAATGCGGGCCCAGTTCAAACCCGGGGGCATGGCCCTCAGAGGGGTTTTTTGAGTGAGAGCTTTGATGGCGGCTTTACAAATAAGAGAGGAATTGGTGGTGGAAAGACTAACACCGTCTCTTCAGGTATGATACTTCTGTGGAACTGGAACAAATGACATTCTAGTTCTGTATTCACTAAAAATAACCTGAGCAACCGAAATTATGATATTTGCCAATGTAACATTTATAATTTCTCCTTTCTGCAAGAAAAATACAAACTTTATTTTAAGATATTTGCAAATAAGATACCTTATGTGCTTTTGACAATTTCCATGAGTTGCCAATAAGTTGTCCTTTAGCCAAATCCAAATTATACCATCATTAAAGTTGAGTCAAAGACACCCCTGGTGTCAAAATTAATGAAAATCTGGGAGCTTGACTCCCCTGTTTCTACCTCAAAAAAAAAAAGTTGAGTCCAAGACAAAAATGTCAGTATATCAAAAAAAAAAAAAAAAGAGGAAGAAAAAAACAGTCAAAGCCAATTAAGTAAATTGTGACTATCTTGTCATTTGTTGTCATTCACAGTTGTGTTCTTTGCAAAAATAGAAATTGTTGGGTTCTTATTGGCAACTTTGGTGGATGGTTATGTACTTATGTGTGATTTGTGAAAAGACATTTCTTTTTAACCCATGCTTGAAACCAACCTTTGTTAACTGAGACCAAGGACAAGAGGATTTATGTCATTTAACTATACAAATTTGCAAAATTTTAAAAAAGACAAGACAAGAATTTATGCCCTTTAACTATACAAATTTGCAAAAAAAAAAAAAAAACTTTTCCCCTTTTTCTGGTTCTACATGCTTGTTACCTTTTGGATCATGGACTGGCTGGTACAGCATCAATGTGGAATTATTTAAGAACATTCATATGCTGAGATTGATTTGTAAATCTCTGGCATTTTTTCATTTAGCTCAATCAAGCGGCATAAACCTAAACTCCTTGAGCTCAGATAAGCTGCGCGAAGGGAATACTTCATCAACCAAAGGTAACTGTTTTCTAATATTCAAAATACTTTTTAATCTGTTCTTTCTTCACCAGAGTTAATGATCTAATTTTTGCAACTCATGCCAAAAGCTTTTGGCCTGTTGCAAATGACCAAATTGGATGATAGAAAGATCTGTTATAACCCCAAATTAAAATATAATCAAACTAAAAGAACTTCATTATTGACATTCTATAATTCATATCAAGTAGTTATGAAACAATTGGTTTCTGAGTAAATTTTTTGAAGTGAGGGCAAGGTTTATTTTGATGGAGTTAACGAGTTTGATCATTCGATTTTTTATTTTTTTTTCTATTAACACGATTAGACTGGGTTTCTTAGTTGCATGAGTAAGTTGGGTGATATCTGCAGCTAGTCTGAAATGCTTGGCACACATTGCAGCTTTTTCTTGTTATTCTACTTAATTTTCTTTTGTTGTTGTTCACCAGCATCAAGATCCTTCTTTGTTATTCTACTTAATTTTCTTTTGTTGTTTTTCACCAGCATCAAGATCCTTCTTCTCCCTTTCAAACTTTAGGAGCAACAAATCTAATGAAACGAAGCCGAGATAGATAGCATGTCTGAATTTTTTTTTAAATACTAGGAAATTATGTGAAGTTTTAATAGTTACCACCAAAATATGTAGATTGAGGTTGGTGTGAGGTTTATGTCTAGGATGAAGCTTCTCGGTTGTCCTTTGATATACTGTTTGTTTCTTCGGCTTTTGTCTGTTTATTGAAAGATCTATAATGTAAGTGTATGCCGATGTAAATTTGATATTTTAACGTTTCTGTGTACTTTGGGCAGGATTGCTGTACTAACATTTAACAGAATCTTAGATTTTCTTTTGTCTGCTTCTTTTCTAATGCAAGCAGTGTAACCCTGTTAGAAATGTCGGTAACTTGACATTTTTCGTACAAATTATGTTGAGAAAGGAAATAGGGAATGCCGTTCTGTTTTGTTTGTGCCTTTTGTTTTTCTATAGTTTTTGGTTTTAGTTTTTATCCTCGTTTTTCTTTTTGATACATCAGGTAGACAGTTACTCTTTTGTATATAGAGAAAGAAGGCACGTGAGATAATAATATTAGAGTGAGGCTATATCATATGCATATCACACAATGTTCTATGTTATTTAAAGTCTACACAGTCTATATGAACCAGTCAACATTATCTTTATATTAAAAGTAAAAATATACTTGTAGATTAAATTTTATGTTTTTACTGCTTTTAAGGTAGAAGAAAATCACTTGATTTGAAAATTTTGAACCATTCATAATCAGTGATTTTTTTATCTTTTAAAAAAAACAGTAATTTTTTATAAAAATATAAAATTTGATCTACAAGTTTACTTTCACATATAATTATGTTTAACTATTCGGGACGACTATTTTAATTCTGAAAATAGAGATATAAATGCATATTACCAGTCTCACTCGTAATATAATACATACAGTAGAAAAGGTTAAAACAAATTAGATCTGACATAGAGACATTAATTCTTTTGTTCCAAGTATTGCGTCACGTAAAAATTAACTTTGTTACCTTGCATTTGCTGGGTCCGGATCCCAACCCAAATTTTGGGTTTTGGATCGAGAGTTCGAGACCATCCGGTTCGAATTCGTTGCTCGGGATCGTCTCAGGATTCGAATCAGTCTTTCGGGATGTGCACTCTATTTCCGGATGAATAATTTTGGATTAGAATCGGGCGGTTCCTATCTAAAACTCAATTTTTGGGTTATTTCACTGGATCTGAATTCGCATTTGTTGCCGTCACGTCGTTTGACTTAACTGATTCTCACATGTCTTCTCCTTTTATCGGTGAGGCTTATTAATTCACTCATTTAAAATACAAAAGTTAAAATTTAATAATACAAGAGCTAAAATTAATAATACAAAAGCTAAAATTAATTAAACAAGCACAATTTAATAATATAAGAAATTATTAAATAAACATAATTAAACTAGCAACACTTTATTTTAATATATTAAGCTAATTTTAAGTTAAGTTTCTATTCTAATGTCTAATATAATTATATTGATCATAATTAGTGATTAGTATAAATACATTTAATATAGTTTAATTGTAGTATTACATCTTCTATAAAAAAAAATAAACCAACATCCTAATAAATTACTCATGCATTTGCCGAACACTTATATTCTAAAATTGCTCATGGGTTAAATAACTTTAATTTTGATAAATTGAAATTCTCATTCTTACAAAATTTCCATGCTGCCAAACAGATCCTAAATGAGTGATGCTTTGTGATTTTGTTGGGCGTTATCAGGCCGTACCATGTTGTTGGGCTTTCTTTTTGGGCAATTGTTTATACGAGGTTTCTACGTGTGAGTTGAGGTTCACCGTTAACGGCCTTGAGAAACAGCGACTTCTGAGTTCTGATTATCTAGTCGAACTAAGCTGAGCTAGTCAAAGTTCGTACTCGTCTCGTGCTAGAACGAGCCGAGCCACCAGGAACGCGTATCCTCAGCATTAACTCAAAAAGGAATATTTTGAGCTAATAAATATCAACCGTCTGATTTTAAAAGGAGCCAATCCGACTACTAACTATAATATAGAGGGAATTTTCAATATTAGTGCGGATCTAGTCCCCATAAATTTTAAAATAGATCGGACGGTTGATATTCATTAACTCCAAATATATTTTTTTAGTTAATGCAGAGGATATGAATTCAGCCATCAGTAAGCCTGATTTTAGATATCGATAAATAAGTTTACTTCATTTTGTTTCTTTAATTTTCTGTTGGCAACGTAGGTTGATGGATTATTTGATAAAATTGAGCAAATATCCTAATATGTATTTCAGATTTTATTATTTTCTGTATTTTTTTCCTTCTCTCTTATTTATCTCGATTTTCATTATTTTCTCTCTCGTTGTTTAAAACTTGGCAGCAAAACCATATTTTCATCCCAGCAATTGTGAACCTTTTCTTTTACTACTTAGTAACTTAAACAATTATTTCTCAAGCCGTCCTCGTTCCTGCGACGTGGTCCAGTTCCAATTGGTGAGATAAATTGAATGGTGAGGCTATGATACTATGCATAACAAGATTGGTCCGTACTAGGATCAACATTTTTGTTCTCAAAATTTCAACATTTGATTCGAACTGATTCGAATCGTGCAACAAGATCTCCATATGAATATGTACTTGTAAACTAAATTTTATATATTTTTAGAATTTTTTGCTACTTATTAGTTGGGTAGAAAGTCACTGTTTTTGGATGGTCCAAATTTTTTGAATCAAGTGATTTTTTAGAGGAGGGATCCAATTACACTTTTTTTTTGACACATCATGACATTGTTTTTTTTATAGTTTAATTTTTTAATTTCAAAATCCAAATAGTCGATCCAAACCGTTTAACATGATTAATATACTAAAATGTGCCTGGAGATCAAATTTTACATTTTTTTGAATTTTTTTACTATTTATTAAGATGGTTACAAAATCGTTGTTTTTCAATGGTCCGAAAACAACGATTTTGTAACCATCTTAATAAATAGTAAAAAAATTCAAAAAAAATGTAAAATTTGATCTCCAAGCACATTTTAGTATATTAATCATGTTGAACGGTTTGGATCGACTATTTGGACTTTGAAAATGGTAGGTGTCAAAATGTGTCAAAAAAAAAAGTGTAACTTGATCCCTCCTCGATTTTCTACCCATCTAAAAATAATAAAAAATTTTTGAAAAAAATGTAAAAATTTAGTTTAGAAGTACATATTCATACCATGTTGAAATGTTGGGATCGACTGTTAGAACTTTCAAATCGAATATTTGAGTCCATAGCATGGGTCAATATGTAATGCGTTTTAGTCGTGCAAACAATTTTTGTTCTCAAAAATTAGGTTTTATAATTTTGTAGTACATCTATTTAATATTCTACCAATATTTATTAACTTAAATATATATTCTCTATCATTTAAATAGACTGTATTAAATTTGACACAAAATGGATGTCAATTATATATGAATCAAATTATTTGAAAACTTTAATGCGCTTTCAAATTATTAATATCCTTTCATGGATTGAATGACTTCTACATTTATAAAAAAATTGTACATACCCTATCTTAATGTTACCAAAGACGTTTACAAATTTTTTTTTTAACTTAAATAACATCAATACAGATATTGATGGATGTATCACAATAAATGCACCATAAAGAGAATTCACACTAGAATTATCTTTTGCATTAAACTAAGTGACAGCTCATAAGGTTGTTTTACCCAAAATGCAACAAGGAAATACTTTTCTCACACAGAGACCTATCCATAAATGATTTCCTTATATATCCTTCAAACTTCTCATTATACTTCTCATTATACGTATCTCAAAACTGTATTTTTCAGTTAATTTTTAATAAAAAAAATATAAAAATTGTGTATTTGTGGTAAATTTAGGAATTAACTAAATTTAGAATAGCATTTTTCAAATTTATAGTTTTATGATGGCATTTTTCATATTTGAAAGTTTTAGAGTGAGAAGAAACTAATTTTCTCATTGATTTACGACATCTCACGTGACACGTCTAGGGAATCAGAGCAATTTTAGTGGGCATCAAATCAAATTTGATTTGAATTGTATTAAGATCCATATTATTCTTTTTATAATTTATATGGAACAATTATTCACAAATCACAATTGATATGACTAGATAGTGAATTCGGTTTGTGCCGATGGGACGGTTAAGTGAAAAAAAATAGCATGGCAGAACCTGTTTGTTACGAAACGACATAGTTACAGTATAGAATGATTGTTACGTGTCGTGATTCGTGTGTTACGTGCCGTGGTCATCTTTTGAAAATTTGACACGACACATTACGCGAAAGATCTGATCACAGTACGGCACGTTTTAGGACGGTGTGACTTGTGTGCCATAATCATCTTTGACATTTCAACTACGGCACGGCACGTGTGACTCTTTAGTACGGCACGATACAAAACCAAAATCTCGGCATAACACGTTTTAAAACTCTATTGAACCAGAACAATTTGCATAGAAGTTCGAATTTCCAGAGAACTATCCAGTAAAATGTTAATGGGCCAGAGAACAGCCCAAGGCCGTTCTTACACAATGCGTACAAGAAGATGGAAATGGCGGGAACACTTCTCTCTCTCACGCCCTCCCCCTCTCCACAGTCCCCCTCGAGCGGGGCGTACTCCACTCGACTTCTAAGCTTCTTATCTGAAAATCACAAGTTCGAGCTACAGCCGCCATTAATGGATTCCATTCTAAAGGCAAGTTAAATAAAAAAGATTTATAAACTAGTTATTTATCTAACAGTAAAAATTAATGATATTTTTGTTTTTGATATCCCAGAAATACTTCGGCTACTCCCATTTTCGTCCGTATCAGAAGGAAGTCATAGAGAAAGTTCTCGATGGAAGGGATTGCTTGGTTGTCATGGCCACTGGCAGTGGAAAATCTCTATGGTAAATCGGGCTTCTGTGAAAACCCCCTTTTTTTCTTGTAGTTTTTTTGCATTTCTGTCCTGGAACTTCTCTAATTTCCATAAGCAACCTTTCAGTTATCAGATACCTCCACTTATTTCCAAGAAAACTGCCGTTGTTGTGAGTCCCCTTTTGTCCCTGATGCAAGATCAGGTATGCTTCTTCCCATCAATACAGAACTTTAACATTTTTTACCCCTTTTGCTACTATTTTGTACTTAAATATTCAAATTAGCTAATTCCTCTGATTAAAACAGGTGATGAGCTTACAAGAAAGGGGAATTAAGGCAGAGTATCTTGGTAGCACGCAGACTAATCAAAGTGTTTCGTTCAACGCTGAAAAAGGACTTTTTGATGTATTGTACATGACTCCTGAGAAGGCTTGCTCTCTTTCTGAAAGGTGATAATTTTTCTTGTTTGTAAGTATGCTGAGAAACTGTTGAGAATTTTTCAGATGACAGTCACTAATTTTTAAGATTTGCAAAACACCCAGCTGTTAGAGTGCCAGGAAAGGTGTATTGTATGAGGCATGCTATATGTTTTTTGCAAGTTATGGAGAGATCTTCTTGAGCTAATATTATGAACTAGGGGGCAGATTGAGTTACTTTTCTCTCTGCTGAGACCTTGTTTTGTCAGAGGGGTGTTATTTGCAAATAGGCTGAAAAGAATAATACAATTCATAAGATGTTAAATGCTATTGGCAGATATGTTAATTTGCTGATTTAGTTGGCTAAACAACCTATTTTCAGTTATTTCATCTCTCTTCCCTTTATCAAGTTTAGGAGTCTGTTTAACTGATGGTACATGGAGAAGCTTGCTTTTGAATTATAAGTTGATATGTGTTTATCTCTAACAAACTGTTGCATGTGTAATAATTAATAGGTTCTGGACAAATTTGCTTGAAGCCGGGATTTGCTTGTTGGCTGTTGATGAAGCACATTGCATATCCGAGTGGGGCCATGATTTCAGGTTTGGAATTGCACTTTGTAACCTCTATTTGTGAAAGTTTCATCTCTGACAAATATGGATGCATGAAAGCTTTGTTCAGTCAGGGCATACAAGAAATTGAATTCAGATGAAGCTATTTATGAATATAAGTAGTTAGATCCTTTATTTTTAAGACCAAGCTAGTACTTGGTTGGAGTAAGGCTGATAATTGTCCTTACTCCTGCCAAATTTCGGTGAAATCTGTACCCAAGTGAAAGTGTTAAAAGGCCTCTATCTTTTTTTTTTTAATCAATGAAATACAAAACGTAAATTATTCTTTTTTACTTTCTCTCTGCAGAACTAAATCAAGAAATTAGATCGTGTGTTGTCTTTTTTCATTTAATCTGCTTAGATACTGTTCCATTCTGACACTTTATTAATTTTCTGTCAGGAAAGAGTACAAACAATTGCATTTGTTACATGATGTTCTCTTGAATGTGCCTTTTGTAGCTTTGACTGCCACGGCAACTGAGAAGTATGTGCACATTACTTTTATTCATTCTATTAGAATTGAAGTTGTAAATAATTTACTGCCATGAAAATAAATAAAAAATTTGTTTCCCCACCGTGTTCTTAAGCACTTTTGAGGGGCAAGTTTGCTGATACTACATCCAAAGGTCCATATTTTTACATCCTTCTTCAATATGAAAAAAAAAACTTATCACGTCCCTTAGAACTTAGGAAACTCATGTATAACCCTACAATCATGAAGATAATAAAGATCCTCCTGATATGGCAAGAGTTGATGTGATTCTTTTTAAGAAGTTAGCAGAGGAGGATGAGATATAAAGTTTTAAGGATTTACAAGAATTTTTTCATTTTTCGCAGGTACTGCGGTACTTGGGTTTTTCAGGGTCATTTTGTCAAGTGTCCTTTGGTTGATTACTGAAATGCACACTTAGCTTTTATGCACAATTTCTATGTGAAAAGGGAAATGCTAATTTCATTACGTTTTTAGGGTACGTAATGACATTGTATGCTCCTTGATGCTGAGAGAACCTCAAATCACCCTAGGCTCATTTGACCGCACCAACCTATTTTATGGGGTCAAGTCATGCAATAGATCTGGCTCTTTCCTTGATGAGCTTGTGTCCGAAGTTAAAAAATACACTGTCAATGCGGGGTCCACTATAATATATTGCACCACCATCAAGGACACTGAACAGGTTCGTCCCAGTATCTCTTTCTCAATTTTTCTAGCAAAAATGTTTATTTAAGGCGAATGCTTATATTGGCCAACTGATAAGCTTTTTTGCAACACCTATTCATTACGAGAGATGATGTTTTTGCTGCCCAAGTTGTGGCATCCCCAGAACTCGTGTGTGCTGTAACTGCTTTGATTGAATGCACATATGTCATTTAATATATTTATTCTCTCTGTCTCTCTCTAGATTCATGAGTTGCTGAGAAATGCGGGAATTGAGGCTGGTATATACCATGGCAAGATGGGCAGTAAAGCTCGGGAAGAATCACACAGGTTTTATTTCTTGTTTGTTGTACCGTGGTACTTATTTATTGTAAATAACACTGTCCCTGTTAGAGACAGCTCTCAATAAAACCTCTCTTTAATTTTAATAATTTGTCCTTTCAAAGTATAAAACTATAATTTTAAATAAAAGCTACTTTCCTGATAATGTCCTTCATAAAAATCTTTGGCCTGAAATTCCTTCCAACTGTATATATCATTATTTCACACTAATTTCCTTTCCAGAGGTAAGGCCATTGTTTTTTTTTTTATTTTGTTTGTATCTTATTCTTAAAAGAAAAAGATGATCATTGGGAGATTTTGGTGATGAGTTTACTTTTCTTTTGTCCTTGTAGATCATTTATAAGGGATGAAACACGTGTTATGGTGGCAACAATAGCATTTGGAATGGGAATCGACAAGCCTGATGTGAGATGTGTTATACATTTTGGATGCCCCAAAAGTCTTGAGTCATACTATCAAGAAAGTGGCCGTTGTGGCAGGGATGGTTTGCCATCCTTTTGCTGGCTTTACTATTCCAGGGGTGACTTCGGCAAAGCTGATTTTTACTGCTCGGAGGCACAATGTGTATGCATGTTATACTTTGAAAACAAGCTAAAAATTGGTCAAATAAAAACCTGGCAGTGTCTTGGTTGGTCCAAGCATGTATCGTACTAGCTCATTGCACACTGGTTAAAGGTTAAGTGTTGAATTCCGCATTTAATTTTTTTTATTTATTTATCGGAGATCCCTTCATTTTTGTAGGAAAATCAGAGAAAAGCTATTATGGAATCATTTATGGCAGCTCAGAAATATTGCGCCCTGGGCACTTGTCGCAGGAATTTCTTGTTGGAATACTTTGGAGAAAAAAGTGCAAGCGCCTGTGGTACATTCTTCTTATCCTTTATTTTTCATTTTTTTTGTTCCCTTTTCCAATTTTCATCAACTTTTAGTTTTGCTGAAATATTATTCATGCACAAGTGGGCTAGTAGTTGTATATATTTTTGGTTTTCTGTTTATTTTCCGGATTGAGTTGACACATGGTTTCTGTTGACTGTTTTGTTGTGATTGGTTACAGGAAACTGTGACAACTGTACAGGGCCAAAAAGGGAAAGAGACTTGTCTAGAGAATCTTTCTTGCTTTTATCCTGTATTAAATTGTGTGGGGGCAACTTTGGCCTTAATATGCCTATTGATGTTCTTCGTGGATCTCGTGTATGTACACATCAATATAATCTATTGTGTCTAATATATATCATACCATATGAGCTATTGTTGGCGATCCTTAAATTTACTTTGATCCCACCTTTTATTTCAGGCTAAGAAAATTAAAATAAATAATTTTGATAAGCTGCCGATGCATGGGCTTGGTAAAGACAATTCCTCTAATTGGTGGAAGGCACTTGGGGGTCTCTTATTGGCTAATGGTATGATGGTTTAGTACATACTTATTTACTGAATCAATTTATTGTCTTATTGAAATACAAACATCTAGTGTTTGATGGCAGTGACAACATCTTTCTTTGTAGGTTTCTTGAGTGAAACAATTCGAGACTCATTTCGGTTCATTAGGTAAGTGAATTCAATGCTTTTTTGTTAATATTAATTTCATCATAGGAAATCATTCCATGAATGTCCCTACAATAACTTATAAACCATGTGTGTCACCTAGAAGCAAGAGAAGTATCTCATAGCCCCTCTATGACTTGGAAAATGTGTTGTTAACATTTTTTTTATTTTCTTTGAAGTACCAAGATTACTTTTCTTTTTTTCCATTTGTTAGGATTGGGGAGGGAAGTTCTTTTTGAAGCAAAGGGGGTTAATAATGTTTTTTTAGAATAGTTTTCCTATTTATAGAGGCACAGTTGATGTTCCTTATTTAAAATGTGGCCATTACGAAACTTCTCATTTTGCAGGGTATATGAGTTGACATTTTAGGGGTACACATATAAGTGCACCTTATTCCTTTACGATGTATATTAGCTCACAGATGTACTATACTGTCCCATATTTTTCAGTGTTAGTCCCAAAGGGGTGCAATTTCTTTGTACTGCCAATACAGCTCAACAAAAGCCATTGGTGTTAGCAATGACAACAGAAATGATAGAAGAGGAGGCAGTTGATTCTTCTCAGAGTGAAATAGGGAACCATCAATCCGCCACTTCCTTAGACTCATACAGTTTTACTGAGGTATTACTTATCCACTTATGTCCATTAATTGTTACATCCAAGCATTTGTCAAATTGAAATAACTCCAAAAATTGCTCTAGTTATCCAAAATTGGTGTTGGTAGATTGAGTTCCAGTTAAACAAAATATAGCATCCTTATGTTCCAACTGTAATGCTTCATGGGAATCTGTGCAAATTTAAAACAAGCATTGCAACATATACAGTTTGGTTATGTTAATCTGCATCTTGCAGAAAAGGGTTCATAACTTGTATTCATCCTGTCATCCATTCTAACACGATATCCTTTCAGTACACTTGTTAACATGGATCCCTTGCAAAATACCTATGTGGGAAAATGTAATAGTTGAAATATTGGGTCTAACTTAAACTTTAAATTTACCTTGTTTTGATAGTTTGATGCTCTAGCAATCATATGGTCTTGTCAAAATGACAAATTCTTATGTATTTTTTTTTATTGTAGGCTGAAACCAAGCTTTACAATATGCTGTTGGATACAAGAATGAAAATAGCAAAAGATAATGGGACTGCTCCGTAAGTAACTAATGTTTAAAAAACTCGTAAAACATACAATTATTTTATTCTTCAGTTCTGTAAACTGTTTTACTATTTTCTTTTTCAGATATGCAATATGCGGTGATCAAACAATTATTAAGATTACAAAGATGAGGCCATCAACTCAAGCCAGATTGGCTAATATTGATGGTGTAAACCAGGTAAGAGACTTTATAAGAATTTTTTTGACAGATGAACTTAGGGAAATTGTTTTATCAACAAAATATTGGCCTTGCCAAACCAACTCCCCTCAACCTTTTTTTGGTGACAGTAGACAGCTTTTTTGGTCTAGTACCCTTTATGCAAGGTAAACTAGCTTAGAATGCAATATGCAGTTAGCTTTGTTGACCTGGCAGCAGGTAATGTAACTTTCTTTTATGGTCATTAGAAGCATCTTATGTATGAGCTTGCCTTTTAATCTTTTTGTTCATCTTGATATTTTATGTCCCTTTTTTTGTCATTCTTTTAGCACTTTGTAGCGAAGCATGGCTCTATAATTCTCGAAACAATCAATCGGTTATCGCAAGAACTAAATCTACAAGTCGATAGTGTGGATCCCACAGTTCATATTCAAAGTAGTTCACCAAAAGAGTTGCAACGTTCCTCTCAGAGAAAACCTGCTGCAGCCAAAATTGAGGCATGGAAAATGTGGCAGAATAATGGTCTCTCTTTTGCTGAAATTGCTGTGAGTCTACTTTTGTTCCTTTTTTTATTATTATTCTTGATAGTTGCCCTTGTAAAAACTTGGAAGATCTTCTGTTTTCCTAAACTTGTTTTTCCTACGGAAAGGGGGTTGTGTGGAAAATTAAATGGTCTTCCTCTTTTGTGTTTAATTACTTCAAAACCATCTTCGGGACTTACAAAAGAATAGGTTTTGAAGGTTATATATTGCAAGTTTAAGTATATTTCTGCAAGGCCTACAAGAGGATATTGCAAAATTGCATCCACCACTTATCCCCCTTTGCAGATATACCCAGGATTCGAAGTACTTGAAAGAGTAGGAAAAAAAATGAAATAAATATTCTATATTCAAGTTTTCGTTGACAGATTTATCCTCGTCAAAACCTTTGCACAATACACTGCTTAACTTGGACCTTCTCACTTGACAAAACACTAGGCTAATATTTGTAATATCTATAAAAAATAGTGAAGATGAAAATAAATTTTCGGGAGAAAACAATACTATTGAATTAGAGGGTTGGGGGGTTGGATTAAAGATGTTTTTATTGGTCTTTTTTTGGGTCTCAACATATATGAAAACAATACGTTCACTGTTTGTTGGTACTATGTGACCCACTCATTCTCTGCCAATGCCACATCATGGACCCCTGCAAGTGGGTACGTCAAAGTTGCTTTTCACAAATAGAATGAAAGGAAAGAAAGAAAAGTACCTAAACTATATATTTCAAATTCGGATAATTATTTGCACATGCAGAATTGGTCTGGAAGAGCGGCTCCTATAAAAGAGCAAACTGTAATATCATATGTACTTGAGGCTGCTCGGGATGGATGTGAACTTAACTGGGTCCGGTATTGTGAAGAAATAGGTTTATCGGTGGATATAGCCTCCCAGATTGGAACAGCTATTTCCAAAGTTGGAACCCGGGACAGGCTCAAGCCAATCAAAGACGAACTTCCAGAAAATGTGAGTGAATATGAAAGATCAACTTTTCTTTTTTCGTGATGGGGCTAAGAGTCTGTAACAATACTCCTTTCCATACTTTGCATAGCAAATCTTATTTTATTGGAAACTTATTACCACATTAATATTTTCCTTAGTACTTGACTGATTACCACTCATGTCAATATAAGAGTTTGATAATTAGACAAAATTGTTTAATAAAATGAGATAGTGAAAATAACCTTATTTAAAGAAAAAATGCTTACTGGCATTGTTTAAAATCAAATGACACAAATTATGTTTCTTGAGGGGTATTTTTGTTATTTTGTAATATTGAAAAACATCAAAGACTCAGGTTATTACATTCTAATTTTCTCTGCAAAGAATGGAATGAATTGTGGGCTTTCTGTGATTTCTTGATAAGTAGGGGCATGTAATACTTCACATTTATTTACTATGGGAAATGAATGTCTCTAATTTTAGGTGAGCTATGAGATGATCAAGGCCTTTCTAACAATGGAAGAACTGGGTCTCTCGGTCAAACAAACTTTGACTGCTATATCCGCTAATGGGCAGCCTGAATCAACTGGTAACATGGAGCAACACCACAGGCATGTTGAGTCACCACCTAAAAAGATCCAAAAGGTTCATGAAGATGTTCTAGCATCCACCAATGTACCAGAAGCCACCGAAGATGCTATGATGCAATGGGTGAGAAGCCAAGATGGGGTAAGTTTGTTATGAGCTGGATTAGTAGCTTGTACCAGTATGTATTGTACTGGCAAAGGCAATCTTTTCAGCTAAAAATATGCTAAAACTACCATATGAAAAACGGGATAAATTTTGAAGAAGCTTAAATCATTTCCTTCCATTTTAGGTTACCCTAGAGGACGCAATAGGGTACTTCGGTAGGTCGAAGAAAGATTTGGTGGTTGGCTTGTTGGACTCCCTTGAAGGTGAATTTTTGGTATTTAAGAAGAATGGCTTGTACAAAGCTATGTAGGGGCTTAATTATAGAGCAAATCGTGGTACTAGAACAGTGGTTCCTTTATACAAAATTTGAGCTGCTGTTAATTTTGTAAAGGTTTCTATGTCTAGAATTTAAATCGGGTTATGTAGAGGCTGCTCCGGTATGCTTATCTTTCCTCTATGGGAAGTGAAAAAAGCATTTCCTTGTTGGATTTTGGGTAAAACAACCGTAGCAGCTGCCACTTAGTTTAACTAAAGGATAAGTCTATTGTATATTCTCTTATGGTACGTTTATTTGTGATACACCAATTGATATCTTCGTCGATATTGTTTGAATTATAAAAAAAAAAAAAATTTGTAAACGTCTCTGATAACATTATTAGGATAGGTTATGTATAAAAAATTTAAATGTGAAAGTCATTTAATCCATTCAAAGGATTTGTAATAATTTTCAAAGCGCCAATAATTTACAAATAATTTGATGCATGTACAAGTGGCATTCATTTTGTGTCAAACTTAATACAGTCTATTAAAATGATACAAAAAATATTTATTTAAATTAATAAATGTTGGTAGAATATTAAATAAATGTAGTACAAAAATCTATTTACAAATAATAATTGTACACTAAAACGCATAAAATTTTTGCACGAATTTGTCATAGTCAGGCGAGATGTCGAATACATGTAGTCATATGCAAAAGAGCTGATGATCAAACTTAATTTATGTTCAGCCGTCGTGTTCTTTGGGAAAAGATCCAACAAGCATATCGTCATGTGATTCCAAATCAATAAGCATAATACGAGAAGGGGTGACAACTCAAATTAGATCCTCTTCATTCTACTTTACGAATTCACCCCTTCTCAAATTAGATCCTCTTCATTCTACTTTACGAATTATATATATTGATGTTGTTAGGAGCAGATTTAGAATTTTCGTTAGCAGAGATACAAACCCATTAGCTAATTGAATACTACATAAAAAATAATACTCCAATTTATAATTTTCAATGCTTTAATTTCTAATTTTACTTACCAATCAAAACTAAAGAAATTTATTCTAATTATAAAAATCCATTAAATAAAATTCCAAAAAGAGAGAGAGCAAAGTTGGTTTGAACCTAAAGATATCTATAAAAATTCAAAATTCAAAGAATGCAGTTGCCCTCCTAGTTCCATCTAGGCCCGCCCCTGAATGTGGTGATTGTAATTTAAGTTATAGATATGTGGATTAATTGTCTAACAATCTTGTTAATTTGATAATTCTTTTAAAATATCGCACCATAATTTGTAATTGTTTTAAATGTTAATTTTCACGATGTATAAGAATAAATCGTAAAGATATAAAAAAATTGAAGTATTATATTTATCTTAAAAATTAAAATTAGACCGCTCAGTGACATTAGGAGCATGAATTTTCCACCCACAGGAGGCGGAAGATTCGGTTCCTTTCAAACATACTAAATTTATTTGCACGTATTATATATCAAAATACTTTTTGTATAATTAATCTTCAATAGTAACTGAGACTTAAGTTTCTACGAAAACATTACACTTTCTCATTATCTTTCTTTTTAAAATCCTCTAACAGACGATTTCTTGGCTTTCTTTTATTTTTCTTTATCGTTATTTACTATTCATTAAAAACAATTTTAATTCCAAAGATCCACTGTTCCGTTAGATATATCACCACAAAATAATAGTCGTATTTAATTAAACAAATTCAAAATTCATATTATAGAAAAGGTCGATTATCTAATAATGAACAGTCCAAAAATTCAATTAGGGCCTCAACAATTGTTGAAATTCATTTAGGATCACAATTCACAAGCAACGTAGAATCGAAAATCTAATTGAAAAACTCATGGACTTATTTTTTTTTTTAATGCCACAGAGGTAACATTGATAGCCGGTGCGGTTTTTTTTTTAAATATAATTAATTTTATATATTTTAGCACAACAAACACCATTAATTTGGTTTTTATAAAAAACTAGCTCCACCGATCCGCATGATCGATAGAGCTATTTACTATTAATTTTTGTAGTCAGATTGTATAGATGAGTCATAAAATAGCTCCACCGATGGAGCAAACGTCTTTATACCTCCACCAATTTGATCGGTGGAGTCATTTTTGTAGAATTCATCAATGGTGCTTGTTTTGTTAAAATATTAAATTTGGTTATATTTTAAAAAAATCCCGGAGCGGCTAGGCCCATTAAGCCTGTATTAAGTATTAATAAAAAGAAAAAAGAAAACATAAATTTCTGTTAAAATGATAATTGCATTTTAAGGATTTGGAAGGACCGGCCATCTGATTAAATCCGTACTGCATATCTAGGATCTATATTCAGTCTCCAACCAATCTTTTAATATTTTTTTTTGGAGAACCATAATTAAAAATATTAAATTAAGGGAATTTATAGGATTATTATTTTTTTTACAAAAATTATAAGTACCGAAATAAGCTATTTGGTATGTCCAAGAAGATACCTAATAGTCTATTAAGTACCCCATGTCATAATTTTTTTTCTCGGTGTTGTGTAGAATAAAAAGGTAAAACCGGAAGGAGAGAGGAACCGAATAGGCTATTGTGTACCAGTCCTTTTCGATTAGAGTGCTGTAATACGACTGTGAGCAGTACTAATTTGGACGTACCGAATAGCTTATTTGGTATTTATGATTTATGTTGGTTCTCTAAATTTTATTTTTCTAATTATGATTCTTAAAAAAAAATTCTATTTTTTTTACTTGCTTATATTATATTTATTTTAATTTATTCAATGGACTTTTTCTAAAAATAACAATTCTTTATTAAAATATAAATTAGATGTTCTGTTCACAAAATCTTTAAGAGACTGCTCTTTTGTGTGCCTGTTTGGTGAATGACAAAATATGCCAAAATGGTTTGGGATATGAGACCAACCAGCAACCGACAACAAGTGTTATGTTAATTTTGGGATATAATAATAACGCTTCTTAATTTTTTGTCCTTAGCCTGTAATTGTATGGTCCAGGTTCTGTAGAGAGACAAAAGAGAGACATAGAAAGGGACACGCCATGATGAAAAGAAAAACAAAAATCACAGAGCGATTATGATTAGTTTCAGGTTAGGTCCCCAAAGTACTTCCCTAAAAAGAGGAAAACAACAGCAGGTAAATATATTAACAGAGCAGTTTTCACTTTACAGTGTATAGATAATTAAGTCAAGAAGTGATGTATGTACGTATATGACTCTTGCGCTTCATGAAGCAAAAACAACTCTGTCAATATCTTTATCCCAAACAATCAATCAATTCAAGCGCAGGGGAGAATATTGAGTTTCCAAAATTAAAACATGAGAGATCGTTGGGGATAAAGGTGTTGGTTTTGGTGCGTGTTTTGGAAGCTGATTGATGATGTTTTGCACTTGAAATGCACTGCTGGACTGGATTGATTAAAGTTCCAAACGTAATTCGTAATACAATCTGCAAGGACAATGACAGCTCCTCTCTGTAGTCACTATCCATGTGGCCTTTTGTGTCTGTGTTTGAGGTCAAAAGGTTCTTTTATGATAGTCTTGTTTTATATATGCTTTTCAGTCAATAACAGTTTAGAGAGTTCACATTCATCATCATCATTTTATTTTTAAGATTTCCACATTTTAATTTTAGAAAGCACATTGAAAATACAATGTTGCTATGTTTGTCATCTTTAAAAAAAAGAAAAAGAAATGATGATACATAAATTAAATAAAAGAAGTAGATAAAAATTTATCATGTTCATGCTTTTCAAGTCCCGCAAAAATGTTATGATTTTTTTACATATTATTATTTACAATTTTAATTATATTGTTAAAATGTTTAAGATGAGAGATCCACTTACACCATTTTTTAGTGACACAAAATTACTCCATTTATTTTTAAAGTTTTCAAAGTCCAAACAGTCGATCCAAACAGTTTAACATGATCTCCATATTAAAATGTGGTTAGAGACCAAATTTTATATTTTTTTGAATATTTTTACTATTCATTAAGTATTTTACAAAATCGTTGTTTTTAGATCATTGAATTTTTGTACCCATCTTAATAAATAGTGAAAAAAAATGTAATTTGATCTGCAAACACATTTTAATATATTCAACATGTTGAACGGTTTAGATCGACTGTTTGAACTTTAAAAATGAATGGTATAATTTTGTGTTTCTAAAAAATGGTGTAAGTGGATCCCTTCTCAATGTTTAAATATTATTTACCCCCATATACGATCTATACAAATATCAAATTATTATAAAATAAGATACTAATGATAATATTATTTTCATAATAATTGTTTGTTTGTTTTGATTTTGTTGTCCTCTCCAGTTTACATTTTACAACACAACAAGGAGCAAGCGAAAAGTCCCGAACAAAATAGATTCGACTCGATCGACGGCCACAGAAAATCCCATGCAACCTCCAGCGCCTCTCTCCAATTTAATCAAGAGTTGCATAGTGGCACAAATCTTTATAACAAAGAATAATCATTCTCTATATTTAAGCGCACACTAAAAACCCTTTAACAATAAAAAAATTAACTATTTTTTGGCACCATTATCGGAGCCATTAAGTACTTCTCTCCCAATCAAATTCTCTCTTTTTTCTCTCTCTATAGCCTACTCCACTCTTTTGCTCTTTTTTCCCTCTTTATTCTCTAATGCGAAAACAAAGGAAGAACCAAATCCAGAATACAACAATCCAAAAATAAATACGCATACAACCAAGGCGAAGCAAGAGAAAATATAGCGAATTTTTAAATAAAAATGAAGGCATCCGCGCCACCTCAGGCGAGGCGGCGGAGGGGACCGAGCTTGGTGGTGCTTGCGCTTGTTGTGTGTTCTCTCCTCGTCCCTGTCGCGTTTTTATTCTTCTTTTCAGCGGGTAATTGATTGTGTTTTTTTATTTCTTTTTCTTTTTCTGGGATCTGGTTTGATTCGATTTCGTTTGATCTGAGACGGGGTTGATTCTGATTCACTTAAGCCATTATTTTCATCCGCATTGTTCTTTTCGGGTGCGGATCTATGTTCAAGAGAAACCGTCAGAATGATCGAGTGAAATGGGATTTTTCAGGAGCAGTTTGATTGCGAAGTGTGTGATTCCTCTTTCTGTAAAATTTCAGATCCAAGAAGCTCCAAAAAAAAATGCGAAACTGAATTTTAAATGAGAATGAGGCAGATGGATTCTTTTATTTATTGAAATGCCTTAATGAATCCCACCCCCATTATTTTTTGAATGATGATTGATATGGGGTCTAAATTGATTAGTTGCAATTTTTGTTGAATGAGATATGCACATTCTAATTTCCAGTGCCCATTTTTTACTCTTATAATACGTATCTAATATCTTGATTTCTTGGTTCAGGATATGGATCTGATGACCGGCCACAAGAGGTAACATCATTTTCTTTATATTAGTTGTCTTTTGATGAATTAATTGTTCAGAAATCAGCTTGTAGATGGTGGTTAACTGGCAATGCATGAGCCAGTCAATGAGAGCCACAAAATCGTGCTTTTTTCTTTTCTTTTCTTTTTGCCATTTGCTCAAGTACAGTTTTTTCTTTTGTTCCCAGGAATTTGCTTTTCATTTTTCTCGTTTGAGGCCTGATAAAGAATCAGAGGTCAGATTCATAAACCAAAACTTCAAGTTCAATGTCACATTATTACAATTTGATAAAGAGTGATAAATTATGATTGATAATGTTGTTGTTGTTTCAATGACATTTGTTTCTTTAATACAGGAAGTGCAGAATCAAGTAGATGAATTTAGGGAACAACCTATACCAACTATACCAGAGGTTCTTTCTCACTTTCTTTAATAATAAGCGCTAATTAAAAAAATATATATAAAGATACATTACTAAAGATAATTTTAATTTTGTTATAGATCGGTACACAAACAACTATTCAAGATTCCTTATCAGGTGCTAATCTCATATCAATTTCTTCATCGAAAGCTAACTTTTCTTATTTCCTTAATATTGCTTCTACAAAGGTTACAATCACATAGCTGTTACATTTATGGTTCCATCCTGTACAAGATGATTTGATAGGTCTTAGGCCAAAACTTGGTATTCAACCCCTCCTGAATTAATCAAGAAAAATAGAAAATAAAACTGTTATTTCCTTGGTGATATAGTACTTTTGGTAGATACTGGTAGCACATTGTGCTTGAATTCGATGGAAATTTAATTTAATTAGTGGTTGGAGCAATCATTATCAGGTTCTTATTATACAATACTTTGCTTAAATTCTAACTGTTACAACCGTAATTATGTTTTTCCTTATGCAGCTGTTCCAAAAGAGATCATAGTTCCACCAATACTAAATCCACCTCCAAGTGTGCATGTAGGAGTTAATTATTCCCAACTTTCCTTGCATCATACAGAGGTATCCATTTGCTTTACAACACAAGTCAATAATGCATCATTCTCATTTTTTCTGATTCTAGTTTTTTCTTATTTTAAGAGCAATGACACGGATGACAGGGGGAAGCGTTTCAGATTCAGTGAGGAGCTTGACAGGGCATGCCAGATCGAGTTTGGCAGCTACTGTCTATGGTCGATTGAGCGGAGAGAATTCATGAAGGACGCAATTGTAAAAAGGCTCAAAGACCAACTTTTTGTGGCTAGATCTTATTACCCGAGCATTGCTAAACTTCAAGGGAAGGAGGCACTTGCTCGGGAATTGAAGCAGTGCATTCAAGAACATGAAAAGGTTCTCAGCGAGTCTATTGTAGATGGTGACCTGCCTTCTTCGTATGTGCTTATGTTTATTTATTTATTCAATTATTCATTTTTATTTACTGAAATTGGTATTTTTGTTATCAAGTGATCGGATCCTTTAGTAAGTCTTGTCTTATTGAGAAAAAAATTGTGGCACTTAATTAGCACTACATATTGGTATTAACTGCTGTGCAAATATGGTCATAGGGCCTCAGCTTAGAATCACCCATTTTTGTTTGGGTCAGAATTGTTTATAGTATGTTGTCTTTTACTTCTTTTATGGAAATGAGAGTGGCTTTGAGCTTGTATGAGAGTCAGGTGTGAGGTGGGGGCCGGAGAGGAAATTGATTAACCCAATCTTTCTCCAGGGTAATTGTACAAGCCAATAACAGTACAGAAATCTATTAGTAATTGTAGCATGTGGTTGCTAGTATTATTAAAGTTAGTAAAGGAAAATGCACCCACAAACAATCACATTTTGTGAGAACAATATTAATATAACACAATTTTGTTTTTCTTGTTCTCTTCTTTTATTTCAGCATAGCAAAGAAGATGGAGAGGATGGAACAGGCAATTTCTCAAGCGAGAGGATCCCCAGTAGATTGCAATAATGTCATCAGAAAGCTTCGGCAAATTCTCGACTTGACAGAGGCTGAGATACACTTTCACCAAGTACAGAGTGCATTTCTGTACTACCTCGGTGTTCACACCATGCCAAAAAGCATGCATTGCTTGACCATGAGATTGACCGTAGAGTACTTAAAACCCTTAACATCAGATCCTGATGGGTTTTCTCTGGAAAAGTTTGATATGCCAAAGTACAGACACTATGTTATTTTTTCTAAACATGTACTTGCTGCTTCTGTCACAGTTAATTCGACAGTGGTGAACTCTGAGGTATGAAAAAAAAAGCCCAACTTTTAGTGATTTTTCTGTTTTATATCTCATGAAGTGTAATACTGTTATTTGCAAATGGCACCCAATTGTTGTTATACTTGCAGCTATCCCCTTGATTTTTGGGATATTTTTATATAATAAATGCCAACTGCTGGATTGGCTTGGTAGAGAACGTTTGCTACAGTACTTAACTTGACAGGTTTGCCCCTGAGTTCCTAATTTGGGATGAGATCTATTCTTTTTCTCAGTTCCAACATTGATCGATCATTGAGTTGCAAATTTTTGCTGAAATATTTATCAAGGGGTATTCTTGAGTTTACAGAAAGACGTGAGAATGAATTTAGTCAATTTTTATTGACTTAACATTGAAACTTTTTTAGTTTTTGTTTTAATTTGCTAACTGCACATGGGAGAGTTTGGGTTCCTATGCTGCGAAGTAAAATGTTGGGTGTTATTTGCTGACAGATATTAAATTTGAGCTTTATCAGTACAAAGTTTTATTTTAATGACATCTGAATCTTATTCCTTATAATTCTTCTTTTATAGGTGACAGAAGACATGGTTTTTCATGTAGTGACTGATGCGCTAAACTACTATGCCATGAAGCTCTGGTTTTCAAGGCATTCTTTTAAGGAGGCAGCTATTCATGTAATAAACTATGAAGCAGTAATTTCGCAGAGCTACCTAAGAAACATACCAAGGGAGCTATTCCTCTCGGAGGAATTTCGAGTTTCAGTTCATGACCCCGACATGCCTCCCACAAAGTCACGCATGGAGTACATGTCACTTTTCAGCCACTCACATTTCCTCCTTCCTGAAATTTTCAAAAATCTGAAAAAAGTGGTTTTGTTGGATGATGATGTGGTGGTGCAGCGTGATCTTGCATTTTTGTGGGACATTGATATGGGTGAGAAGGTGAATGGTGCAATGAGTTTTTGCAGTATCAAAATGGGTCATCTCAGGAAATATCTGGGTGATAATATTTATGAAGCAAAATCTTGTGCATGGATGTCTGGGTTGAATGTAATTGATTTGGAAATGTGGAGGGAGTACAAGGTCACTGATAAGTATCTTCATCTTCTTGAACAGGTTGGTGAAATATGATTTTCTTTATTTCTTCCTCTTACTAATTTATTTGTTGATTTATTCAATAATGTTTCCCCCTTTTGTCATTGTCAAAACCTTAAAGCAGTTTTCTTGGAGAAAAGGTTATTACACACATCTGCAGAAATTTAACAGGAACCCAGAAAATGAAAATACATGCGCAGAAATAAAATTGGTTTGTCAAGCAACTCAAGTAAGAAAGGCTCTAACATATTGATTAACAACCTCCTGATTTCCTTTCCTTCCCTTTTCTTCTTTACTTGGGGAGTTGGGGGCACGCACTAAGTCTTATTTGTTTTGCAAAATGGCTATAAGATGTATTTACCTTGTGCAACATACAACTATTGGAAAAATTGATATTTCTGTTACGTGCTCAACATAATACGACATCATAATTTTTGCAGTATCAAGATGAGGGACCAACAGCTCTACGAGCAGCAGCCTTGCCTTTAAGCCTACTCACATTTCAAAACCTTGTCTATCATTTAGATGATTCACTGACATTGTCAGCGCTTGGATATAATTATGAAATCGACACTGACATTGTCAGTCGTACTGCATCTTTGCACTACAATGGGAAGAGGAAACCTTGGCTTGATTTGGGCATAACAGCTTACAAGAAGTACTGGTGGCGCTTCCTGACTAAGGAGGAGCAGTTTATGAACGACTGCAACTTACATCCCTAGTTGTTGAAGTATTAGGATCTTTTTTGGGGGTCTCAAGCTATATTTCCCCAAGGGAAATTACAGCGGTGCACTTGTGACAGGGACCTTGTTGAAGAAAAAAGGTTGTTAGTTGGTGTATATATAATATATATATACATCTCAAGGTGCAATTGCACATGTTGATAAAAAGCTTAGGTTTATGAGGTATGCTACGCTTTAGTAGATTAGTTGGCATGGCAGATTAAGTACTCTGTCAGCTCGATATAATTTTTGCACTCACGATTCATTTTTCCCTCTTTTTCATATTCTTTTTCTTTTTCTTTTTCTTTTTTGCTTTATATTTTCGTCCTTTGTGAATAAAAGGACATATAGGTTTGACCCCAGACAGATAGGCAGGCAGCTAGTTAAATTCATTGTTTATTGCTGAACATTGATTATTTAATTAATGATGTAATCATTTCTTCTCCTATAATGAATTCGGAATACTAGTCTTCTGATTAGTAATACTTTTGATCAAAATCTGTTCAAACGATATTCCTTGTGATCATAATTTTTTCTGTTTTTTTTTTTTAATCTATAGCATTAAAAAAACAAATTTAAACATTGACATCAAACTAGCCATATTTTAAAATCTACCATTGCCGTTGCAATTCGAGAACTGCTCTCCTAAAGTTAGCCGTTACAATTTTTATCAAAACTGGTGCTGACAAGTGAACCGTGCCAGTGGTGGAGTATTTTATTAGCTTGCATAGGTAGATGTATTGGGAAAGGGACAAATTTGGGTCCGATGGGTTCTAAAACTTTCTGAGGATTCTTGTTAAGATCTGTGTGCACGGATATTGAAACAAATGTGCACGGATATTAAAGCAGCACACACAGATCTTAAAGTGGATCGGACGGTTTTGGAACCCATCGCACTTAGTTTGAGTCCGATGGGCATCGGACCCGAGTTTGTCCCATTGGGAAAACGATGAAGCCGGCTGAGATGGTGGGCCTCAGCTGTGTTTATCTTTTCTTTTTTTTCCTCTCTCGTGCATAATTCTTCTTCAATTCAATCATTCCTCAGCTGTGTATGAAAATGAGTCTATTACTCTGAACGATTTTTATGGTGATGTTAGAGAAGAGGATCCTCTAGCTCAGGACTGTTGTCAATTAAGCATTATTATTGTTACAGTGTGCTCTCTTCTATTATTGCGGAAGCTTATTCATTTTCTCGATGATATATTACATTAACTATTGTTTAATTATGAAAAAAAGAGAGATTATGCTACAAAGCTTCTCGAGTAAAACTATGGGTGTTCTTAAGTTCACTAAGTCTTTTGTGAATTTAACTCTAAAATTTATCGGATTGATTTCAAACAATTTATCTAAATAGTTGAAGCTACTTTATCTTATAAGTGATCCATCCACATGTGTGTATTTTAAAATTTAAAATTAATTTAGTACAAAGTAAGTTGGTCAAATTTAGAAGGTTTATAAATTAATTTTAGTACATTTATTTGTCTTATCATCTTTTTACCACTTGACTATATACAAATTAATTCAAAAATTAATTTGTTTTGCATATTGATGCATCACTCATTATGTAGATCGGTTTCAACGGTTTAAATTTATTGTTTGAGATCAATCCGATATGTTATAGAGTTAAGTTAAAAAAAAACTTAATGAACTTGACAATACTAGTTCTACTCAGCTTCTCCTCAAGTTACAACTATTTTATTTCGTTGCTCCCAAAATTCGAACATTTCTGGTTCAGTCCTGACTGTTGTAACGTAGCAACATTCATCATTTTGGTTTCTATCGCCAACTTTCACATAAAAAATTTGAACAAAACCCTTAGCCAAGAGTCTCTTCTTCTTCTTCTTGTTTTTTTATTTATTGAAATTTCATTTATTTAAAGAGTTACAGCTATTACATAAGATAAGATAGACA
This sequence comes from Carex cristatella, assembly GCA_024447775.1. NCBI lineage: Eukaryota > Viridiplantae > Streptophyta > Magnoliopsida > Poales > Cyperaceae > Carex > Carex cristatella. The sequence goes on along the minus strand of JAJHPF010000024.1, from coordinate 3,531,137 downwards.
ATAAATATCTTAGAAATATATATACAGCTATAAACAAACTAAAAACGCACAAAAGTATGCGCATTATATCGACACAAATTTGATAATTTTTACTTGATGGAAATGATATGAGCTTATTAATTGTTTCCTATATGCACAAAGTTTGTATTGCTGGCAGACTTTATCGTAGTAGGCACTGAATCAAATCAAACCGGGAACTGAATCAACCAGACTGGGACAGTCATCACTCATAAGTCCCAATAAAGACACTGAATCAAACCGGACTAGGAATCAACTAGACCGGGACAGTCACCACTCAGAGGTCCCAATGAAGAGCCGTCAGAGATGACAACACAAACCAAAACAGACAACAACATATAAAGTAAGTATCTATACATATAGCTCGTTCCACCCACTCTTTCATTGTCAAAGAAGGAAAGAAGGAGTTCAAGAGAAGAGGAAAAAAAACGAACTGCTTGTTTAAAAACCCTCCTCAAGAAGCTGAAGGAAAGGGCGGTGACCAGATTCGCTAGACGGAAGTGCTTACTTGAACAAAGACAGAACAACGAGCAGTAGTCAGATCCACTAGACAAAAGCACCAAGAGTGGCAGCCTGATTCACCAGACAGGAACACCTACTCAGATGAAGAAAATGAATAAAGATAGAGGTGCCAAAAAGAAGTAGGGTGAGATGGACGGAGAGAATTGCCATGGGCGATTTTTTTATCGCCTCAGAAAGAGAGGCGGGCACCGCGTATTTGACGGTCCGGTCAAATTTCCAATCCTGAAACTTGATGCTTCAAAGTGGATAACTAAATCTGAGTAACATTTCTAATGATAAATAGTACCATCAAAATTGCGATAATTTAAAACCGAGGATCAGAGTTCCTGTTAATGGGCCGGGCTCTCTACTGGGATCAGAATTTTTTATTGCATTATGAAAACCTTTTTGGTGAAAACGGACCGTTCATTTGAGTTAATGGGCCGGACTCAGAAGTTGGTTGTCTTTGATCCGATGTCCACCGAAAATCCTTGCACTCACAAGGTAAACCTTTTACAATCAAAATGGCTACGATTTGGACTTTTTGTTTTTTGTGAGGAAAAGCCCGTAGGCATGGATTTGGGCATTACACACACTACAATAACGCTTCGGTCCGATGTCCACCGAGAGCAGCTTGGGTCCGATGGGATCGGAATCCTCTGGTTCCGAAAATATTTGGGACCTGTCTGGTCCCAGTCAATCTGGAACGTCCGATCAAAATTCAATGGTTAGGATTAAAAATGCTCCCAAAACTAAAAAAAAAGAGAAAAACTTTGCCCTCTTTCTCTTTATTTGCCCGTATCGAGTCTTCTTTCTCGCACACCATTTGATTGGGAACAGACTCTCTCCAAATCCATTGTCGAAGAGAGGAGCTAGGTTTGTTGAAAATCGAAGTCGAGCAGTAGTCGAGCTAGGGTTTCCTGCGAGCGAATACGAACCGATTCAATACGAATCGGGGCAGATTAGCGGGAACTCTCTCATGAACGAGCGGGCAAGCTATTTGGCAGCGTTTTCCCTTTTTTTTTATAGTTTTAGGAGTGTTTTTAATCCTAACCATTGGATTTTGATCGGACGTCCCAGAATGACTGGGACTAGACAGGTCCCAAATATTTTCGGGACCAGAGGATTCCGATGCGGGTTCGATGCCCTTATATCCTGGCGACTAACATTTTTTCAAAGCAAAAAGAAAGAAAATTAATAGCCAAGAAAAGCATTATCCTAGGCGTACAATTAATGGAGTAGAAAAAATGGGAATCGAGAAATGTTACTATATTTTTCTTCATCATTTTATCTCCCTTACACTCCATTTTGAATATTAAAAAAACTATAAGATTAAAAGTGATTAAATAAGTAATCTTTATTAACCTTACTCTCCTATTAAAAATCCAACCAAATAAATACAATTATGAATTTTTTTTTTTTGAACCAAGACAGTAAATTTTGAGAATTTCATTTCAATTTACGATGAATAAAAAAAATAGGCAGATATGTTCTCCAAAGAGATGAAATCCTTATAATATCATTTATTATTCTAATTAGGCCTGCTAAATGAGTCGGGCCGGCTCATGGACTTTGAGTCGGGCTCTTAAATGAGTCGTATTGAGCTCAGTCCAAACTCGGCCCGAACTCGAAATTAATTTACCCTAACCTAACGAGCCGATCCGATCCGAGTCGAGTTCTCATTGAGTCGAGTTCCCATTGAGTCTCCTTCGTTTCCAAGCTCAACTCGTGCGCCCAGCACCTCCTCCTCTGGAAGAAATAATACTTCTGAGTTTTGAGTCGAATTCGGCCCATTAGCAGGTCTAATCCTAATTAACTCAAAAAATACTTTCAATTTTACAGTCTAAATATTATGCAATCTTATGATGAAAGAAAATATTTACAATCTAAATGAGATGGAGCTGCTGACTACAGTACTGGGGCAATGATTTGTTTGAAAATTTAACATGCAACAATTAATATACGACAAAAATAATTTACGCGAGGAAATTAAAAGAGGTGTTTTGCTTGGGAATAATGGAGGTGCTGGAAACTCTAGCCCCCTAAAGAACCGTAGTTTTACTGTCACTTCTTTAAAAATAATTAAAAAAATATATATAACAATGCAACGATTTCTACTAAAGAAAAAAAAAATAGCCAATATGTTATTCTGCATATGTTTTGTTCATCCAATAGCACCAGAATGGAGCACATAACGGGGATCGATAACTGATAACTAACCAGACTATTTAATTTTCCAATGTCTTACTTAACAAAAAAAAAAACAAAAAAAAGAGTTTATGTAAAACTTCGGCCCGCTCAGAGGGAAAAATTAAGTAAGAAAAGAATCATCAATTATGAGAACATAAAGAACAATATTTCGTAATGTCATAAATAAAAGAACATAAAGAAAAAAAGCCAGATGTCGAGCTACATAAAGGCTAGACCGAAGATGAATAGGAAAGTCAAGGCATAAGATGCCAAGAAATAATAGATTTTCTTGTTTGTACCATACTTTGCCATGGGGCCAAAAAATTGTTGTCCAAACCAAACAACATTCCCCTTTAAAGGAGTCCCTAAAAAGAGAGTGACAATAAGGAGGAGAATGGCGATAGGTAAACAAACTGGAGCAAGTGTCACATACATTCCCAATCCAAATGCCACAATCATACTAGCTCCTGCATGCCAAAATAATATTGTTGCAAATCCGATAGTTTTGTCAGATAAATTTACGCTAGCTGTCAAAAGAAGCCCATATAAGCTTAAGAATCCTTCTATAAGTGCCAAGGTGTTTGCTAGAATAAATGCCCGAAACATATATCTCTTTCCTAGAACTGGCGTACCATGGTCTTGGTTATAACCTCCGGGGACTGTTAAAGCAGCAGTAAATGCTACTGTTGTGATAAGTGCAGAGCCCAGTCCAACGACTTGAGCTCTCTCCAATTTATTTTCGAATATTGATGGTTTCATTACATTGTCAAACCACTTGCGAGTAAATTTATAATCTTCAGTCTCAAGGTACTTGTCAATCACGTACTGATCACCAATATTCTGTAAGAGGACACAAGTTTATGTTATAATATTATTAACCGACAGCACACTCATTTACCAATATCAACAGTTCTAATGAAAAATATATAATTGAAAACAAGTCATGTCTTAATTAATTTGTTACCTTTCATATATAGTTGCAAAAATGTAATTCGTTAGTAATTAACAGATATCAAATATATACATACATACATACATACATATATATATATATATATATATATATTTATATATATATATATATATATATATATATATATATATATATATATAAGAGTCGGACTTTGGTATTCTATAGAGTAAAACGCATTTGTACTCTACGCTGTATCTTCATTTCCAAAGTTTAAATAGACGATCTGAACCGCTTAACATGTTCTCCATATTGAAATGTACTTGAGACTAAATTTTATATTTTTTGGAATTTTTTTACTATTTATTAAGTAACTTTGAAAATTACAGATCCACTGTGAACAGTAAAAACAGTAAAATTTTTTGGACCATTGGATCTGTGATTTTCAAAGTGACTTAATAAATAGTAAAAAAAATTCAAAAAATGTAAAATTTGGTCTCCAAGCACATTTCAATATGAAGAACATGTTGAACGGTTCGAATCGGGTGTTTGAATTTTTAAAATTAAAATATAGTACTATAGAGTAAAAATTTGTTTTACTCTGTAGAGTACCATAGCCCAATTCATATATATAATATATTTATTGGTATGGGGTGATACTCTAATACACTGAGAAAGTTTAGAAGATCCATAGTAACTAAATTCATAGAACGATTCTAATTTAACAGAAAGTATATAATTGCAGGTATAATAATAATAATTTTAATTTTCAGAATTTCTAAATAACATATAGATTGGAATAGTAGATATTACAGATGTTTAGCTCTTAATTATCATAATTAAATTTAATATATTTTAAACCAGTAAAGCCAAATATTTGAATATTTATGTATTTTTCTAAATTGGCCGTGGAATAATCAAACGGTTGAGATAAAAAATTTAACATTTTTTAGTAAAAGGTGTACTATATAAGTCGGTTTAGAAAATTCTTGAAGTTTACCGACTGGGATTGGGTCTTCCTTCTATTACTAGCATTATTCTTCAAATTAAAAAAAATGTTAATAATGCTATTCAAAGAAGTCTGCTAATTTCAACAATCTGTACTGTGCCATGGTCTTTGGTTATAACCTCCGGGGAAAATAACTTTGTGACATTATTCTAATACGAACTAATTTGACCCATCTAATTAATGCCATTATTTCGATTGTGTTGGTAGCACAATTTTCCGATAAATTTATCCGAAAAAATATATTGTTTTTTACGCCTTGTATTAAAGGTGCAAGTAGAACTTGCTAATACTAAAAGCATTCAGTTGCATATTGGCATTGGTGTCGACATTCAAGACTATTATGTATCGCCTAATTACCTAATTAGCTAGTATGTATTTTACGTACGTGCTTGGTACGTAGTTAAGTAGTTGCCAGCAACACACGAGATAACTAAAATAAACAAGAAATAATTTTCTGATATATAATTTGTTAATTTAAGCATACCTTATAAGTTTCTTCCATTTGCCGCTTGGAAATTTGGAATGGTGTTAACCCTTCCTTGTTTCGGATTGTTTCTGCCACGTCATTCATTTTGTTCATCCAAATAGCCTTCATAGTATGCCTGTGTTCCTTCATTGTTGCAATGTGCAATGGTGTATTTCCTTCATAATCCTTTGCATTATGTATTCTTGCAATCATTTCTCGATCACTGGTCATGTTTTCAAAAATCATGCGAAAAATACCGTCATGGCCCTCTTCCGCAGCGAAGTGAAAAAGGTTTCTTCCTTGAGGATCCAGCAGCTCTGCACAATCAGGGTACTTATTCAATAAATGCCTTACCAATTCCACATTGCCCATACTTGTGGCTAAATGAACCGGAAACATTCCAGTTGAAAATTGGGTGCATGCCAGAGTATGGTCTTGTTCTAGCATGGTCTCTACCATCTCATTATATTTTCTGTCTATTGCTATGCGCAATGCAGAAAACATATCTTTGTTGACCCTGTATGGCAATTCAGGGTCCAACTGCATCAACGCGAGGCTGATATCTTTATAGTTGTATCTAGCAGCAATGTGTAGAGCTGTGTCCCCATTTTCTGTTGTTTGTTGGAGAGCATCCTTCACGGCAACAGGATCGATTTGAATGAGGTTGTGGATGACATTCTCGTTTCCGACTTTCGCAGCACAATGTAGGGGTGTTTCTGAATTACTGTTTGGTGATTTTAATAGGGACACATCTCTTTGAAAAACCACCAAAGCGAGCTCGTTGTGCCCCTTAGTAATAAGTATGTGAAGAACGGTGTCTCCAAAACGTGTTGCACTTTGGAGCTCAGATTGGACAGTCTGGTGTTTTATTTGTTCGGGAGCAGAATGTGAAGTCTCTATTGGCACCTGATGATTAGACAACATAAAATTTAATTAGGTCATATGTTTCAAGAGAAAATGATATGCAAAAGACTAAACAACTGTAACTTTTTAATTACATCTAATTAATACGTGTGTATATGCATAAAGTGACTACAGTAAGTATTTAGAATCTTTATGTTGTAATAACGTTTATCTGATAGTGTATGAAATTTGAGTTGTTCTATGCAAGATCAAAGAACCTGATATCTAAACTTCACACAATTTGATGCTTCCATGGACCCAAGGACCTATTTGTAAAATGAACATATCTTTATTTTCAAAGTTCAAACAGTCGATCCGAACCGTTCATCTTGTTCTCTATATTAATATGTGCTTGGAGACCAAATTTTACATTTTTCTGAATTTTTTTACTATTTATTAAGATGGTACAAAATTCAATGGTCTGAATTTGATATTTTTTGTACCCATCTTAATAAATAGTAAAAAAATTCAGAAAAATGTAAAATTTGGTCTCCAAGCACATATTAATATGGAGAACAAGATGAACGGTTTGGATCGACTGTTTGAACTTTTGAAAAAGAATTTCCCTTTAAAAATAAAAATAGCATTGTTATCGAATTCATACAAAATAAAACTTTAAAATAAACATTTACTTTATATGAATAGTAAGACTCCTTAGGTCGAAACATGTTTTTGTCAAGTATTATTAAATAGATTTGCCCATATAATAAAATAGTGGATTCTTGATTAGTTTGAGTATTATTGGACGATGTTTTAAAATGTTTAGATGCATTAGCGATGTAAATAGATGTTAAACGGGACCTACAGGATCTTGTATATATATATATTTATATATATACACGTATATATATATACAACGAAATAATGGAAAAAGAGAGAGCGATTCTATAACTTTCCGTCAGCACTTTTCTTATTTTTTGTTTTTCTGTCTTCCACTAAAAACACAAATCCCAAATTACTAAAACAAACTAAAATAGGTGATGCATGCATGCGTAGGCCAACAATTAATCTCTGCTCTTTTTTTTTAGAAAATATATAGGTTTGGGCCTACTATTTTCCATTTATTAAAAAGTAAAAAAGGATTTACAAGTTGTAGCAGTAATGTATTGTTATCATGAGAAAAGCAACAAGAAAGTGTAAGAGAACCCCAGACTGGAAGTACAAATGCAATTGAGGCAATAATGTTAAATATGAGACAATAATATATTTATCATGATGCATCCGTGTATTTACTTTGGTTAGTACAAGTATTAATATCTATGAAGTGAACTGTATTTCCGTAATTACAAAATGACAAAATTGTGTCTCCGCATAAATTAACACGTTTTCACTGTATCATCTCCCGCACTATGGGGGACCACTCATCGGGTCCAAAACTTCTTGGGCCAACCTCGAAAGTGCAGCATTTATCTTTAAAAAGAGAAGTATTTATCTTTACATATTCCTGTATTTATCACTAAGGATAAATACTTCCGTTGAAGTATCAATGCGGTATTTATTCAATGGACATAGCAGTATTTATCCCTAATCTATATATTAATTCTAAAATACTGTAGTATTTATCTTGAGGAGGGGTCAAATGCATCATGATTTGGTGCTTCAATTATACTCCACTTCTTTATTTCCCCTTTTAAAATTCAAACAGTTGATGTGAACAGTTCAAAATAATTATTACAATAAAATATGCTTGGAGACCAAATTTTACATTTTTTTAGAATTTATTTACTATTTTTATGGTAGGTACAAAATATCAGTTTTCAGGAGATCATAGACCATCCAGAAAAGCGAAATTGTACATACAAAAAAAATAGTAGACAAATTCAAAAAATGTAAAATTTGGTCTCCAAGTATATTTTATTGTAATAATTATTTTGAATTTTGAAAGAAAAGAGCGATGCGTTTTCTATCGTGGGAACCAGATTAATTGAAAGTTAGTTATGGTAGTTAATGAAAATTAATCTCTTAAATAAATGATGTGGGGAGGATGAGGGATGGTGCGTGGATGGTACTGCAAATTCTAGTATAATTATTCAAGTTTTAATTGGTGCTGGGCAACGGTGAGAGAAAAAAATATTTTGACCATATTATCCTCTTTCAGATAAAAAAAATTAATAAGACTGAAAACTAGTGATTAAAAAGAAATAAATCATGAAACTCCCTCCAAAAGAGGGTGTTCTAGAAAAAGATGTCACATGGTACCTCAACAATGGTGCAAGTCATCACATGATGAGAGATAGAAGCAAATTTGTGGAGTTAAACACAAAGGTGACGGGCAATGTTTGTTTTGGAGATGATACAAAGGTGTAAATTAAGGAAAAATGTTTTATAATTTTAGCTACAAAAAAATGGTAATTTGAATTTAACTTGGGCAACAACAACCGAAAAATTGAAAATGTTGTAAATAAAGATAATATAAAAACTTCCGTAAACAATAAATAAAAATAAAACAAATTAAAACTGTTTAATTTTTTTTTTTTTAGAATTTGAAATAAATCTGGGTCTGGGAGAATGTTAGAAAGCTCTTTGAAGTTTGAATGTCAACGAAAAGAAATTACCTTATTTGAAAAAAAAAATAATGTGCATTATTTATCTCTTTTATTTTCACCGATTAGTATCTCCTTTTAATCATCATTTTTCAGCCTTACTAATTCCCTCTTTTGAGAGAGGGCAGTGTGGTCCCAAAAAAATATTTCTCTCACTGCTGCTCTTTTGAATTAAAATTTGACCTGTTAAAATCGGCACCCAATAATAGATCATAACAAATATATAAATTAAATGGAAACAAATTAAATATGTTATATTGTAGTATTTTGATAGAACCATCCAAAAAATCATTCCTCAAATATTACCTTGATTTCTTCTTCTTTCAGCAGCTCGAGACGTTGTACTAAAACATCTGCGTCGCCTTTCATTGATGCTAAGAAAATCTGCTGAGACATGACTGGACGTTGTTGATGCACCATTTCACGTTGGAAGGATGACATCTCCATGGCCATTGCAATGACTTGTGCCTTTAATTGGTCTTAATCTAACACAAGATAAATTAATTAGTTGAGGAAATATTGTTACATTGGAGTTTGAATGTCAATCACAAAACAGGAAAACGATGTGTTAAATTAAATTTACCTCTAGTTGATGATAGAATTATTTGGACTCTTTTTTTTTTGAAAATCTACGAAGTCGTGAGGAGAAATCGAATTCTCGACCTTTGGATAACCAACAATTCTAAGATTTTTCTTCTAGCCAACTGTGCTACCTCCCCTTTCTCAGAATTATTTGGACTCAAGACCAATATCATGGGAACATGTGTAAAATTCTATTGCCTTTTATAGACGTAAACCCCGGACGTTAGAATAAGGAATTGAGTGTGTTCAATTCTCAAGCAAAGTAACAAGAGTACAACTCAGCAGGATATTAACATACTTTACCTCAGAAAAGAATATCATGTTTATAAGGAAAGTATAGTATCAAAACAACCGAAATTTTATTAATATACAAAAAAATAATAAATTTAACAATTTATCAAAAAATAGCAAATAATTTGAGATCTATCCATACTGATGATATTGTCATTGATTTTAGAGAGTAAAACCGATAGTAAAGTCATCAGTTCCAACCTGCTCAGAATCGATAATAAAACAATTGGTCTCAGAGTTGATGACTTTATCATCTGTTTCACCCTCTGAAATCGATGACAAAGGCATCGCTCCTACTCACTCTCTGCAAACAATAGATTAAAAATTCTTCACAATTGTAGATTAAAAAATAAAAATTATAAATCATCATGACATCTGTCAGTTTTTAAAGTTAGTCAAAAGGACTGATGACATTGTTGTATTATTGCATTGTAGATGCACTCTAGTTCTGGTCTGGGACTGATGACTTCTGAAACTAATGACAAAGTCATCGGTTATAGGACCGATGTTTTGTTATCGGTTCTAGGCTGACTGGAACCAATGATTTTGTTATCGGTTTTATTCTTTGAAACCAATGACAATGTCATCGGTATGGGCAGATCTCGAATTCTTTGTTATTTTTGGGTAGATTGTTAAATTTATTATTTTTTGTATATTAATAAAAATTTCGGCCAAAACAAGGTAAAGTGTCTCAAAATGAAGACTGATGACAAAGTATTTTTCTATGGGAGCACCTAGCTGTCCCCTCTAACAATATCCCATTTTGTCCCCTGGCCAATAACTACCTGAGTAACTACTAACTAACTAAAGGGACCACTTAATATTTTGGGACCGTCCAATATTTGAAAGATTTTATAATTGTCATACACAAGTATTCATCTATAATACATTAAGTATTCATCTATAATAATCAAGTATTTATTCTAAGATATCAAGTATTTAAAAAAAAATGGACATATCACTCATCCATATTTTACATTTTTTTTAGAAGTGGTTTGTTTTTTCCCGTTCAATCTAACCAATATTTCTAACAATTTGTAAGTAATTTTGTAAATCTAAAACTACGAATGTCTTCTACATAATTTTTTCTTTCAAATGAGATCTATGATGATATATTTTTGAGTTGTCCGTTGCACAAGTTTTCATACCTCGTCATGCAAGTATTCGTACCTCATCGAGCAAGTGTTCATCATTGTCGCGTAAGTATTCATCATTAGGATCGGCCTAGCTATCCCGCTAATCAATCTCCCGATTCGTCCCTCGTCTTAAATAATGGTAAAAACGTGTTAACTGCACTAACATACCTTGAAAGCAACATAGAGAGGGATCATGTGAAGTATTAATTCTTATGTAATTTTGAATTTTTAGAAATATGTGTAGAAATATATATAGGTAATATGTGTAGTATTTATTCTTATATAGTAAAGTATTCAGTTTAACATGCAAAGTATAATATGAATATTATTATTATTCTTTGATATGAGAAATAGTTATGTAATTAAGTATTCATTCTTATGCAGTTAAGTATTCAATCTCACCAACAATATTTCAATAGAATATGACTATTATATGTGCTTAAGCAAATAAGTATTCATCCCAACAACTAAGATATTCACTAACAGTGTGGAAAGTATTCATTAAAAAAATATGACCCATCAATCCATCTTTAATAAGACCATAACGATACAAAATAAAACCACATGCTTGATCTCTGACCATATCGATTTTGACTAACTAGACATCCAAAATAAAGATCCAAAACCCTAGATCTCACATAGGCATTGGGAGAGGGAGTCGAGAGCGGTGGAGAGCACCTCACCACGGCAGTGCGGGTCAGTGGATAGCAAGGCGGCGACGAATGAGTGAGGTGAGTAGGTCTCCTACACCACAATTGTCTGCGTGGGCAGTCGGAGGTGAGGAGTGGCGAGGCGGGAGGGGGAGTGGCAAAGCAGTAGAGGAGAAGATTGGATTTTTGGAGAGGGTTCTGAGTTGCATTGAAATCTCCCTTTTTTTCTTTTACTTTCTTGGACTTAGGATTCATGGTGATTGGATGAAAGAAGACAGCTTTACAATAATTTAATTAACAAAACGATAAATTGTAAGAGTTGTTAGAAAGGAAACCGTTAGAGTTTGTTAGTAATGAATTCGTTAGAAAACGAAGATATGTGTTGACTTGGAAGCGGGGATGTTTCGGGGGATAGAAAGAGGAGATAATATAATTATCTTTTTTCTATTACCCAACATGTAAAAACAAATGAAATAAAACAAGTAAAATCTTTACATCTGAAATATTGACATGCAATAAAAAGTACGATTAATAAGAAAGAAATCAGGTGCCATTTTAAATTTCCAGAGAAATCAAACTTACGATCTAGTACAGTGTTCTCTGTTTTTTTCCCCGGAAAACAGTGTTATCTGTTTCCTTTTTTTAAGATAAGATGGAGGTCAAATTTTTTAATTTTAAATATTCAATAAAAAAAATTAACCCGGATTTCAAACCATCAACTTTCTACACAGATAACGGTTCCTTAATCATTAGAAATATGCATGATCTATAAGGAATGAAACTCAAAAGAATTAAACATGATGGCTAATGCAAGCTAACAGAAGCAAGCATCACATAAGAAACTATTAATTATCCAAATGCATGCCACCACCAAGGGGTGATGGCGATGTGGTATACATAGTTGAAAGAGCTGACTGAGCAGTTTTCAGGAAAAAAACGGATTCAACCAAGACATTAGCCTGTATGTGGAAGCTATGTCGAGCAGAGCCTTTTATGTGGCATTATGCTAGCCATCTATGTAGGATCGTAAAGGGTTCCGATTAATTTCATGGGGAGGAATGAGATAGGGCGGTGCTCTCCTTCTAGAAAGGATGGGATTGATTTTGCAATGAAGGCACCAAACTGAGAAAACTAGTTTCTTTCTTTAGAGAGAGAAGAAAAAATAATGGCTTCTTTTTTTTATTAACGGAGAGGGGCTAATGTTTTAAATTTTTATATTTCCTTCTATTGGTTCTCATTAATCTTTTAAATATTTATAGTGCTGGTTCTAAAAAAATTACGTTAAATTTATGATCTATTTTTATATTTTAATAATATGGATTTTAGAATTTATATAAAACTGTCTTGCTTTACAAATTTACTTTACTTTTTCATTACAAATTTATTGGAAGAGATTTTTATTGTGCGACTCCATCGTAATTTATACATTTATCCAAAAAGAACCCAGCCCGCCCAGCCCGCCCCGGCCCATTTCAAATGTGAAATTCTTGGGTAGATCACGGTATCTGATTTCGCGGGAAGAAGATCTACCGATCGACAATGGCGAAGAGGAAGAACAAGAGCAAGCCTTCTCCTCCCCCTACCTCCCTTTCCGATTTCCCATGGCCGCTTTCCTCCTCCCCGCCTCTCACCACAGTTGCGACCATCTGCCTCTTCTCCCTCCTCGTGCGGGTCATTGTCTCTCTCGGCCCTCACTCCGGCCAGGGGACCCCACCCAAGTTCGGCGACTACGAGGCCCAGCGCCATTGGATGGAGATCACTCTACATCTCCCGTCGTCAGATTGGTACAGAAACTCGTCCGACAATGATCTTTTGTACTGGGGCCTTGACTATCCTCCTCTCTCGGCGTACCAGAGCCGCGTCCATGGATTGATTCTCAACGCCTCTCTACCTGAGTCCGTTGCTCTCCGCACATCTCGTGGGTTTGAATCTCATGCTTCGTGAGTGTTTTTAATTTTTCTTTGTTTTACTTTTTACAGGGAATGTGTTTGTTAGATTGTGAAATGCCATTAGCAATGGCTTTCCAAAATTGACTGGAACTTTTAGGTTTGGACATCTGGTGTTGTCTAATTTGACCCTATTTGTAATAGAGTATTTTCTTTGCAATATAAATTAAATATGCAAATAACAATGGAGGTATGATTTTTTCTATTCTTAAGTTTAACTCTTTGCTTTCCTTTTTTATTTTTTGCCATTGAGTAGGCTTGTCTCCAAGTGTCAGCCAGTTACTTGAAATTAAATTAAGTTGTCAATACAATTTTTTTAATGGAACTTTTGTTTCATGGTTCTCTGTTGTAGGAAATTGGCTATGAGATGGACGGTGCTGTTATCTGACCTGGCAGTATTCTTTCCAGCTGCTCTTTATTTTTTGTGGGCTTATTCTCGGTCAAATTCTGGTGAAATGAGATCACTTATGTGGCTTCTTTCAATGATTTTACTAAATCCATGCTTAGTTTTAATAGATCACGGCCATTTCCAGTACAATTGCATTAGTTTAGGTCTCACTCTTGGTGCAGTTGCAGCAATTTTTTCAAATAATGACACTGTTGGGTCAATTCTTTTCACTCTTGCAATAAACCACAAACAGGTTAGCATCATGTTCTCCCTTCTTTCAATATGATTTATTGTTAATATTAATACTTATCCTATATTGTTATAGAAACATTAGAAATGTACAAAATGAAGTTAACAATTCATGATACTAAACCATGATTAGCCTTATCTTTTGGTATAGTGACTGCTGGAAATATGCCAATAGAAGGAAATAAAAGAAAACAGAAATCGAAGCTGTGGGAATACTAGGATGTGGTCTTGTTAGGTTCTTTTCAATATCTTTTGTATTATAAACACCTTTGTGTTGCTTTTACAGATGAGTTTATATTATGCACCTGCATTCTTCGGCCATCTTCTGGGGAAATGCTTTAAGCGTAAATATACAATTCTTCATGTTATGAAATTAGGTTTTGTGGTCTTGGCAACATTTGCGCTTGTTTGGTGGCCTTATATTCATTCCCTGGAAGCATTCCTTGAGGTAAGTTTCTTATACAATTTTTTTTGTAGACAGTTCTAGAAGTTTATTATATCAATTTTGCCCATCCAAAGGGCAGGTAGTAAATATTCCTTAAAATAATCAAATCTTAAAGTGTTTGATGTCCTTGCACCTTTGTTTATGAATTATCTTACATTGCTGATAAATGTTAAGCAGGTTGTTTCTAGATTAGCCCCTTTTGAGAGAGGCATCTATGAGGATTATGTGGCTAATTTTTGGTGTAGCACCTCAGTTTTTATTAAATGGAAGAGGCTATTTACAGTGGAGCCCCTCAAGCTTATTAGTCTGTCTTTCACTGTGCTTGCATTTCTACCTTCTTTGGTTCAGCAAGTGAATTATCCAAGCAGTCTAGGGTTTCTATATTCCCTCATGAATAGTTCATTTTCCTTCTATCTCTTCTCTTTCCAAGGTATACTCTGATTCCATTAGGTTATTCAGTTAATCTTGCTTTATTTTGGCAGGGTCAAGTTCGTAATATTGGGGGTTAGAAAAGAAACTTTCAGATCAATAATTGCAGGGTTTTTCTTTCCAGTAGAAGTCAGTTTTGTAGCTTTGGCAACGTCAATCCGTTTGGCATCATTTTTTATTCAATAAGAGAACTGGGTGGGTCCGGCTCTAATCTGATCTGACATTAGAAGAAACACCAACCCAGACCTAGCACATTCCGTATCTGATTGGTCTAAAATGAAAATTTTGCCTCGTTGAGACTTTAGGCTTTTTAACAATAGAAAAGGCTACAAATAAATGCTCAACTGGTCATGTCATGTCATGTCTGGTCGGTGATTGCTCATTAAAAAATAAATGCAAGTCAGCTGAACTTCTAGTGAGTCAATATATGCTAGTCTATTAGGTCCTTCCAGCCAGTCTAAACAGATTCAGGCCAGGTCAGGGTTGTGGCATGCTAGGTCAGCTCATTGAGTTAACCTTTGAGTTTAGATTTGATGTTTGTATCTTCCATGGGTAATTTGGTCATTCTGACCTACAGTTAATTTTGGTTATAACTAACTATAGAAGTGCATTTTGGAAAAACCATAGATCGTAGTTACATGTAATTGCTCATTAGACAATAGTGTAAGTGTAGAATTTCTTTTGATTTTGTTGGTTATTTTTATTTCCTAATATTGGTATGAATGTATTTACAGTTCATGAGAAATCAATTCTGCTTCCACTTTTACCGGCAAGCCTACTAGCATTAGATGAGCCACAGCTTTACTGTTGGTTCATACACTATGCCCTTCTCTCCATGTACCCATTGATTTCCCGTGACAAGTTAATTCTTCAGTACATTGCTAGTCTTGGTCTCTTCCTTCTTGTTTTCTACTCTCTGGGCAGGGCCAGCATGAAGAGAAGTAAACTTTATTCTAAAAATTTAATTTGGCTTGTGCCTTTGTTAGGCTCAGTGGTTCTTCATGTGGTTTATTTTCTGATGAAACCTCCGGAGAAATATCCATATTTGTTCGAGGCCTTGATGATGCTTCTTTCCTTCTCTCAGTTTGTATTTTTCACCTTTTATTCTAATGTAAAGCAATGGAAATTGTCTTGGTCTAATAGCGGGAAAAAGGATGTGTAATTGGAATAATATATTTTTTTTTTTTTATTCCAGTTTTATTTGTCATCAGTGTGTGTGAAACCGCAAGGTCAAACTTTTAGAGGTACCTTTTTGCTAGAGAATATAGAGGCAATAGGATGGCATTTATTTTAGTGCACCTTATATTTTTTTAATTCAAATTTTATTCCTCTTAGGTTGTAGTGTTGTACTCAGTGCGCTCAATTTATTTATTTTATACAACTGAATTCATCAATTGGACTGAGTCAACCATTGTTCTTAGTCCAATTGAACTGTTTAACCCATTTTACAAGGACGGTGATATTTGACTTCCGTCTAGAAATTACACAACTGTGCATGCTGAGGGAAAATAAACAACTGAATGCTTCTACACAGAAGCTACACATGAAGATATACAGAAGATCAGCCCCGGACAATTTCCCAGTGTAGCACGCTGTGGTCTACTGGTCTAAGGGAGGCCCATGCGAGCAGTGTGTCGGTTCCGGTGGTGCCTGATCTAGTTCGATTAGTTCATTACAGTAAAGCGAAATGGATCACTTTTTGGCAGAGCTAATTATTTGTCTGGGTTGTTATCTTCTCTATGGTGTGTTAATTTGTTTTCCACACTTGTGCACGTTATTGCGTACAGGATTGCCATCTAGAGATCAGAAGATTTAATTGAACTCCGTTATTGGTTAAAAACCAATAATCAATGATAGTGCACGCACTTAAAACGAAATGAGAAATGAAATCACCAAACCACTCTATCCCAAAATGCACATATATGATCAATCACTGCTACAAAAAATAATCGGAGCACGAGAGAGATCCTTTGGATGTGGTTTGCAACTGACAGCGTAGATCAGTAAGGCGAGCTCGAGAAGATGCTGAGAATACCTGCATCAGATTTTTCCAAAGTTCTGCTGAGCTGGTGCAAGAAACGACTTATGCTTGGATTGTCTCAGTCAGAGACGATCTGATCCATCTGAGCAACAATTGGTCTTGGCATTGACAGTGAATTGCTGCATCACTCAGTTCTTGATTAGCTGCTGTCACAAAGGAGGAATCTTGAGGAGGTTCAATGTAGCTGATGAGTTTGTGGCCTCTGATGATCGGTAGAATCTGAGATTTCCATGTAAGGAAATTCGTCTGAGTTAGCTTTGTTGAGATAGGAATGCTGAGAGTGATAAGAGAACTAAATGGATTCTGAACTTTAGATTGAGTTCCAGAATTTTGGGAGTTGAGATCGGTAGTAGCCATTTTTAGGCTCTGATACCATAAAAGCAGAGAAGAAGAAGATTGCTAAATGAATT
This sequence comes from Carex cristatella, assembly GCA_024447775.1. Taxonomy (NCBI): domain Eukaryota; kingdom Viridiplantae; phylum Streptophyta; class Magnoliopsida; order Poales; family Cyperaceae; genus Carex; species Carex cristatella. The sequence goes on along the minus strand of JAJHPF010000024.1, from coordinate 3,514,030 downwards.
TGATTTGTATTGATGGTAATATTGTTTCTACATGCTTATATAAGTAGAGGTAAATATTAACTAGGCTTAGTACAATCTAACTACAGTCACGATAATTATAGTTACATCAATTGCTAACTGCCTAGTCTAACAATCTGTATTCATCTAACTTTATCGTGAGTCATTATCTCCATTGTATGCCTTGAACTGGACGGTTCCAGTATGATATGTTAATATATATAGTTATATACTGCTATTTGAATATATGTGCTTACCTGACCCCAATTTTTTGGAAAGTCAAACTGACTCTATCCCATTCCGACCCGATCTAAGAATAATTTCAAAGTTGAAACCTGACCCTAATCAATCCAACCAGTGACCCGACAAATCTCCAAAGCCAAACGGACCCAATCCGAACATGATATAGCCCATCCGATACCACTTTAGAAGCAACAAATCTCACACAATCCGAAGAACTCGCTCGATTGACTCAAACCCGACCCAACTCGAACTTTTAAAAAAGATCAAAATGCACTACCCAACTTGATCCGACATGAGCAAATACTGGACAATCCGAAACTCGATTGGCCTGTCCACCCATGATCTGACAATCCTCGGAAGTCAAACTTATCTGGCCCGATCCGACATGCCCGATTGCGACCTCTAGGCGTGTGGGCAGGGGGGGCAGAGGTAGTAAGATCAAATGGGTCAATTGATCCTAATTTATTTTCAAAATTTATGTATGTATATGTGATTTTATGTATAGTTTAGATCAAAATGTTACAAATATTGTGAAATTGACTTCCATTTACAGCATAAAATTTTTATATGATTAACTCTCATTCACATTTGACTCTCATAATTCAAAAGTCTAGCTCCGCTGGCTCCGTCGGTCCGCCCTGCAGCAGTAATTTATACTTAGTGTTGAAAAGTAGAGAATTAATGCTTGGATCATAGAAACTTCACTTACAAGTAACAACATACGTTGTATGACAAATACCAATATATATCAAATATACTAAGCTAACTCAGAAAAAATGTTAACAAAGACATATAAAAGGAAAAAAGAAAGGCACATCTTAAGGCCTTCACTGTAATAAACCAGTACCAAAAGAACACAAAAAAAAAAAAAAAAAAAAAAAAAGAAGTACAAATACAAAACATCTATTTTGGCTCTACTTTGGTCGACAATGAATATCCGCCACTATATTCAAATGAATTGCTACTCACATCCTTTTCCTGGAAGGAGTCGACGTAAGGGTGCCGAGGAACTGCCCCTTTTGCATGAAAATCAGTTGCAGAGGAAGAAGCCGAGTTAGAATTTGTATAAACTCCATCACTTTGTAGCATTGATTCAATTTCCTTGACAACATCACTCATGGTCGGTCGATCTGCTGCCATTTCTTCAACGCATCTAATCGCCAAATGCACGAATTTAGTGAAGGCTACTAGGTTGTTTGTGCTTGATATTTTTTGGTCTATCATGCCTCTCAAGCCACAGTATTGTTCATCTTTCATGTCTAATGCATCCTTAGCTTCTCTCACTATGTACCTTCCCTTTTCTAGTGGTGGTTTTGCAATTATGAGCTCCAACATTACAACTCCAAAACTATATACATCACTTTTCTCTGTTAATTGTTGTGTCATGTAATATTCTGGATCTAAATAACCCTGAAAAGCATGTGAAAATTTTAAGCTTAGTCACTATCTAATATTGATTTGATATTATTCAGATTTATCTCGTTTTATTCCAGTACCGGTCACATTGGTCCTAAGCAAGTAAGAAATATTTTTTTGTGGGTTCAATGTACTGGTCTAATGTGTGCATTTTGTAGTTCTAATTAATTAATAAAAAAATAGAACTTGAGCTGAGCTAAAATTCCATTGTAGGTTGAAACAGAGGATACTTACAAGGGTTCCCTTGACCTGGGTAGAAATGTGCCCCTTTTCACTATCTGAGACCAATTTGGAGAGACCAAAATCAGAAACTTTTGCACTTAAATTCTCATCCAACAGAATGTTAGTTGATTTTACATCTCTGTGGATAATTGGAGGATCGGCTAATTCATGCAAGTAAGCTAATCCTCTTGCCGAGCCAAGTGCAACGCGAAGCCTTCTTTTCCAATCTAAATGCACCCCGCTCTTTCCTGTTTTTTTTTTTTTTTTTCCAAAAAATATATTCAAAATTTAACCACATTATCAGAAAACAAATAATAATACAAAAATTAAACCAACATCTTGTATACATTGATTATGTCCACTACTAGTAATGTTTAATTTGGTCCTAATTTTACACAATTATTTAGAGATCTCTAATATATTTGTTGAAAATATATACCATTAAGGCTATCTCTCAGTGTTCCATTAGGTATGAACTCGTAGACCAGCATCTGTTCTCCTTGCTCGAAGCAGAAACCAATTAACGCGACTAAGTTTTTGTGATGAACTCGAGACAGCAACTCAATTTCGGTCTTGAATTCATGGCCGCCTTGCATTGATCCTTGTTGGGCTCTTTTGATTGCAATGAGTTGTCCAGTTGGAAGCATTCCTCTGTACACCTGAATTGACAACACAAACACTTTTTGAGAATACTTCTGTATTCAGAAATTGTATTTATTTTTAATTTTGTATAGAATGTTTACTCTTAAAGTTTTTTAGTAAGTAGATAGAATACAGCTTGTTATAATTTTTACCTTTCCATAACCTCCCGATCCTATTTCGTTGCTCTGTGAAAAATTACTGGTGATCTTTTTCAGTTCATCAAATGAAAACCATCTTGCTCCTTTCAATTGTGGTGCTCCGCCACTATCCTCAGCACGAGACCATGATGCTTTTTTACAGTAGCACATTTAACAATCATGAGTTAACAGAGATGAACTATTTATCTGATATGACAATAAGAGCTTTCATAATGCTTAATTAGTTTTAGCTATAAAGATTACCGAAAGGTCTGCTTAGCTCCATTGCCTTTTGCGCCTTTTGCTTTTGTTTGACTCCGTAAAAAGCTGCTCCAATAAGTGCAATAACAAGAAGGGCACAACCGACTGAAATTCCGATTATGAGGCTAGTGTTCTTTGATGAGCTGCCAGAGCCTTCAACTACATCAAAATTCAAAAAAATATATAATTCCACATTTTAGTTCATAGTAATATGATTAAAAATAAAATAAAATGTATATATGTTTGCTAATTTACTACCATTGAAAGGATAGGGGGAGGCGATAAAATAATACGGGCCGAATTCATGGGGTGGCTTGTAAGTCTGGTTACTAAAATCAAATCCGAGTCGCAACACCTCTGTTCGATTGAAGAACATCCCATCAGAAGGAAACAACTTGAGTTGGACTTGGAGATATGAATCACTGTTAAAAAATGGGTCTTGAAGATACACCGACCCAGGCGTTAACCCGAGCTTTGTCCAAAGGCTCATCTCAAGAGATTGAAAAACACTACTGTTCGTTATGTCTCGAAAGAAAGGTGCTCTGAAAAATAGTATCCCTTGATATGGATATGCACAAGTACAACTCTGAGGACTGAGAGACTGATCGGTTGGGCAAGTATTCGAGTAGCACTTTGCTAGGCTTGTCGAATAAGGTTGTGCCGGCTTTTGATTCAAGTTGCAGTATAGAGATTTAAGAGTGCTCGTTAGTTTATTGCATACCGGATTTCCTGAGAGCCTGCATTTATGTGCCTCATTTAGTAAAAAAAACATGTATGGAAGTTATACAATGAAATAATTAAGTACAAAATTTTGCAAGATAAAAACTATTTTTTATTTATTTATGTATACACTGTTAAGTATCTTTGTATTGTTTTCAAAGGGCCCTTCAATAATTAAGGAACAAAATGTTTTGTTTTTCGAATTAATTTTGTATATAAATAGTTTGATTGCTTACACTAGGCTTCCGTTGTAGTCGGAGACAACATCCACCAAATTTATATTATTATTTTTTAAGCTAACTATGTTTAATTCCTGGCTTACAGCCTTGCCGATGTCGATTGTTCCATTGAATGCATTGTCATCAAGGATCCTGTGACAGAGCAAACAGATAACATTAAATGTACAATTTTTGTGCCTTCTTTCTTTTTCTGTTTTATATATGATAGTTAGTTGTGTAGCTTACACTTGCTCTAATGGAGGAATGCTGAACATAGCTGGTGGCACTTCCCCTGTTAGACCAGCTGATTGTATAATTCTGAATTCCATGCATGAAAAGAGAACATACAAATTACAGATCATATTTAATAGTTAATAGGGGACTACAGATGGTTCATTTGTTTGAGGCTTTTAAAAAATAACTCACAAAGCTGTCAGCGATTGTAGTTTTGAAAACCAGGCCGGGCTTTCTGACGGATCAAATGAATTGTTGCTCAAGTCACTGAAATATTAATACAAAAATTATAATTTGTAATGTTTAATTATGAGAAAATACAGAAATGAATTGCCAATTTCCTGTCAAGTTCTTACACATAATTTAGTTGATTCATTCCATAAAGGTTCGGAAGCGGTCCACTTAGCTCGTTGTTTGCCAAGTTACTGTACACAAAATAAAATATATCAATTTAATTATGTTAACTAAAAAAATTATCTTAGTATGAATATTAGCTGCATTGGTTATAATAATGACTTACAGTTCATTGACTTTGGTAAGATTGTTTAAATTTGAAGGAACTGAGCCGGTGAGGGAATTTCTATCAAGTCGTCTGTCAAAAATGGGATAAAATTATAATATATCCTATCTAAATTTATGTAGTGATAAGTTCATTTTTCTATTGCAAGAGCACTTACAGGACCTCTAATGTTTGAACAAACACCAACGAATCAGGAATGGTTCCGGTAAGTCGATTTCCATCAAACAGCCTGAAATAGGTAAGCCGATTAGCATGTCAAAATGTCTTATGGTTAAATTATATAATCAAAACATGAAATTAAATTTTAGGTACATACACATGTATTAGACTCATTTGTGGACTAAAAAGCGCTTCTGAAATTTTACCAGAAAGCTGGTTCTTGTTGAAATGGCTGAAAGCAATACAAAACAACTTTAGTAAAATTGATAGTTCTGACTTCTGAGTTTGATATTTCATTACTCCTTTTTTATTATAAAAAAGTTGAAAGAGACTTACAAGTGCTTAGTGTTGACCAGTAGGTCTAAACCTGGTTGTTTACCAGTAGAAACTGGTATGGTTCCAGTCAATTTGTTGTCAGCCAAATCGAGCCAGTACAGATTTGAAAGTTTACCCAAAGATGGAGGTATTTGCCCAGAGAATTGGTTTGAATTCAGTGCCCTGGACGAAATAGGAACTGGTACATTAATATCCTTATTCAAATTTTAAATAACTATAAATTAATAATTAAGATCAAAATTATAAACAAATAATAATTTAGATTTTTAATACTAGACATAGCTCTTACAAGTAAGATAGCTTTGATAGACGTCCTATTGTATCAGGAATTGTACCACTGAAGCTACAACCAACTAATATCCTTTAATAAAAAGAGAAAATATCATAATTATAGTGAAATAAAGAAAAAATAATTATGCATGCTCATTCAGATACCAAAAAAGATATTGCCCAGGACAGAGATAAGCCAGCAGGAACAGTAAATTATCAGTCTAAGTATCCATCAAAATAAATTATTAATCTTACAAAGTAGTAAGGTTCTTCAGGTCTCCAATATTTGGAGTCAGAGGCCCACCTAGGTCCTTATTATATGAGAGATCCCTAAAATAGTATACAATTGTTGCAATTAAATAAGAAATAAGAATCAAGAGGATATGTTTATAAAAATATTTTGTTCCTTACAGAGATTGCAACTCGCTAAGCTGCCCGATATCACCGCTGAGACTACCTTTAATTCCCATAGTTGATAGTTTTCTGAAACAGAGAGAAGTCTCAGTAGCACATTTGGAATTATTGGAATTTTCCATAGCATTAATTATTGGGAGAGAGAGAAGCCTATTTAACACACTTACATCACTGTTACTCTTGAGTTGGTACAGCTAATGCCTTCCCATGGTGTACCGCAGGGGTCGTCAGATTGTCCCCAGCTCGGCGGTAGGTTTTCCCATTGATCCATCAAAGCTCGTAGTATAACGGCTGTATTTTGTTCGATGTTGTTAATTTCGTCAAAAAAATCGGTTTTTGTTGCTATTGGTTGGAGAGATGTTTACTGGGAATGTCTCCATATACAGCAGATGTCCTCATATTTGATAATATCAATAATCTGGAGGTGCTATTTTTTCATCTCATTAAAAAAAATATTGTTGGTTTTATTTTTTACATGATAAATTACTTTGTGAAACAATGATTTAGAGAAGAAAAAAAGAAGAAGAAGAAGGATGTAAATCTTAATTCAAGTTGTTCTTCTATAGAACAAGCACCATGGCATATAGAATGAATCTCATGTGAATACAGTTCTTATAAGAAAAAAAAAACTTACCTTAAACCATATATTTGTGTCAAATACCAATTATGTTCTAGTTGATATTTTGAGAAAACAGACTCTAGAAAGAGGAAAATTGCCTAATTATAGAAAACAAAGCAAAGTATGGAGCTTACTATCTTGGCCATTGGTATCTGAAAAGCCACTCCAAAAGCATAGTTTGAAAACCAATAAGAGCAGAAGCACTTCTCTCATCTTGAAATATCCTCTCAAGTATACACTGCCACTTCTAGTTTCAATTCTCACTCTTTGGTTAAGTATTAAAAGAACCTTAACTTGCTATCTCTACACTAGTTTGGTAGAAGCAAAGGAGAGCAGAGCAACACAACCACCTCCACCATGCCACCATCTATGATTCCTTTCATCATGAACTCTTGGATTGAAGGCCTTCTATTTTACCTTAACCATGCAAAAGTTGCTTTCTTTTTGGTTTTTTTTTTCCCCACAAATAATGGCCTTAGCTTGTCTTGAAAGCTAATCAACCTTATATCACTCTAATATATTGGAGGAGAATAAGCAAATGGAGATGATAGGATTGTTGATATTACCCACTTTGTAAGGCAAGTCCAAGCGAGGATCACTTGATCATATGGTAGGGGCATAAATTAGATGTAAACAAAATTAAACTTATGCTAGATGGATCCTGTGGAATTATCCTTAGCATTATTTTTTGGAGTCCCCTGCTTGCACCCAGTTTGTTATCAAGTGAATTTTCTAAAGAATAAGGAATGCTAGATATGAAAGGCATGAGGTATTGAAACCTCCTCTCTATATTTTTATCTTAAAAAAGCACTGTATTGATTCTCATGTTATGAATACAGCAAACTTAATTTAATCCAATACATTTATATATCCGAAGGTTGACTAAATGTATAAAGTCACCGCTGCCAACTTAATTAAGATAACAAGTACTAAATGGAATACATCGTTTGGTGCTAACTAATTCATGTGATGACAGCACTGGAATTATGGAAGATCCAACAAACGATTTTATTTCTATAAATTTTATAACTAATTCATGTTTGATTCGTTTTGAAAGCTTATTTCGTATAAGTATATAACTAATTATAAGAGGAGGGATCCTTTACACTATTTTTTGGTAACACCGAATTACACCTTATATTTTTGAAGTTCAAACAGTCGATTTAAACTGTTCAACATGATAGATATATTAAAATGTGCTTGCTGATTAAATTTTATATTTTTTTTATTTTTTTACTATTTATTAAGATGGGTACAAAAATTCAATAGTCTGAAAACAAAGATTTTTAAAATACTTAATAAATAGTAAAAAAAATTAAAAATAATGTAAAATTGAACGGTTTGGGTCAACTGTTTGGACTTTGAAAACTTTGAAAATGGATAGTTTAATTTGGTGTCACCAAAAAATGATGTAAGTGGATCTCTCCTCAAATTATAATTGTGAGTATAACCAGAAATTTGATATAGCTACACTTTTTGCTCAATATCTTGATTTATCACTTTATCAATTAATTAAGATATTAAGGGAATTGATGTAACAGTACGATTGGAACTAGGAAGGACCACAAAAGAAAAATAAGCTCCAATCTATAAAGAATGAAGATACATTGACAATGACTTATCTTGATAATTTTAATACTGATTTAAAAAAATTATGCCAAAAAAAATTTTGAAATAGAAAAAATTATAAACATATTATTTTTCTTAGAAGTATTATATCAGTTTCATGCAATTTAAATATCATTTGATGTTTCACCAAATATTGTTAAATATGAACGATAAAACTTGCATAAATATTTATCATGTTTTATATGAATAAAGCATATGTTATATTTTACTTGTTGGAATTAAATATAAATCATTTTTTATGATCCTCAAATATTGTCAAACTAATTGGTTGTTAATTAATTCCTATCCTTTTATAGATAGCATGCAAACCTCCATTTTTTTTTTTTTTTTGCAAGAAGTAGTTACGAAAATTAAAATTTCATCCTGATATTTGCAGAAATTTCAATTCAGGAACAATTTGTAGAAATTAATTTCTGTAATAATGAAGGGCTCAAGAGAAAATGTTTTGTAATGAGACACCGCTGAAAAGGACAAAAAGGAAAAGACAAAAGTTCTTAAAAACAATTGCATTAAGCCCTTTAAAGAAAATACTATGATTATATATAACTTTTATGATACATTAAATATAATTAATAATATTATTCAAACTAAAAATATAAAATCATAAATGCATTCTTTGTTATTTAAATTGGACCAATTTAGCTGTTGTTTATCTTTCATCAAATAATTTAAATTTTCTAACATCTAAACTTTAAATATTTTTATAAATAACCAATCAAACTTAAAATTTACTTAATTTTTTTTATATATATCATATCAAAATGGTGGAGAATAGATCTACGCATGTTTGACCTTTTAGTTTTAAATAATAGTTTTCTAAGATGTTAAACAGATGTACCTAACAGTTGAATATAAGCTATAATTACCCTTCAAAGAAGGATGCACTTTGGCCCTTGTATTTTGACTATTTTTAAATGCATTTTTTGTTTCTTTCTCAAATTATATATAAAAAAAAAAGTTCATAAAAGGAGTTGAGAGGTAATGAAGAAAGAGAAGTAAAAATTGGTGACAGAGAAAATTGCATCTCAACAGATAGATAATTAAACTAAACAAAAAATTTAAGACACGAGAAGGACATATTAAAATCTAATCACACGATAATTAAACTAAAAATTTAATAGCATGAGAACGACATATTAAAATTGATAATTTATTATTTAATATGAGTCAGGGATTGTAAAATTGATTTTGGTCCGACTGGAAATAAATCTGAACTGTAAAGTTGTAAGTCTCACTTATACAATATCTAAGATGATACAGACTCATAATGAATTTGGAATTTCCCCGGTATTGCACGTTCAATTACTAAACTCAGACTATTTTTTTAACCTGACAGGCCTACTATTTCTAAATAGGCACCTGATTGAATTTGGTCCGATTGAGAGTAAATATGGACCATAAAATTGTGGGCCCCACTTACACGGTGCCTAAGACGATACTGACTCATAACGAATTCGGATCACCCTTGTACCATACGTTCAATTACTAAATTCAGACCGTTCCTGGCACGAATCTTAAAATATATTCTCTATTTTTAAATAGACATCGGATTGAGATTGGCTCTGTTGAGAATAAATCTGGACCGTTAAAATGTGGCCCCACTTATGCGGTACATACGGACTCAATAATATTGCCGTGCGCCTGTGCTGTTAACATTTCATTTAAATAAAACAGTGTCAATTACTCAATTGGGCTTTCTGCAAATTAATTTTTTTTAAAATAATTCCAAACATATTTATTGAACGGTAGTTGGGTGGGGCCCGCTAAATTCTATTAGCCCATGAAGTCATCCCCACTATGACTCGAGGAGTATTGACATGATGATATAGCTAATAGCCTCCAGTGCAATCAATTATCATATTTTGAAGCTGTTTGAAGTTAGAATATTCTATTGTCCAACCTAAGCACCATTAAAATTTAGTAGGCACCACCCAAGTTATAATACTTTAATATTAAAACTTAAAGACTTAGGTATCGTTCAACTTAAGCATTGTAAAAATAAGGACAGAGAGCTGGAGACATTATTCGGAGCTCCATAAATAGACTCCATACCGTGCCAGATGCTGCTATGCTATAAATGGACATCAGCATTTAAGTATTTAACCTCATTTATTTTTGGCATCCAAGTGGATTTCAAGAAAGATTGTGTGTGATTTTACTAAAGTGAATCAGGGTGTTCATCAGTCCGGTTTAATCGGTTTTAAACCGAACTGAGATAGTTCGGTTTAAACTGTTTGGTTCAATTTAATTTTTTTAAAACTGGTTAGACCAAACCAACTAAAACTTTTAAGCTCATTCTCTGTCAAAAGCAAACATTTAAAAAAAAAAAAAAATCAAAACTATGATAAAAATGTATATTTCGTTCGGTTTAAAACTGTTAAACCGAACCAAACAATTTTTTTAATTTGGCTTTTAAAAAATTAAAAAAATTAACATTTTTTTTTTTACAATTAATATCCTATTTCTATTTCATTTCAACCGAACAAAACAAAAGTTATTTCTGATTGTTTGGTTTGGTTTTTATTCGGTTTTAATTATATTTCACTTCAACTCGATTTGATTTGATTTTTGAAAACAGAATAAAATTTTAATTTGCTTATTTTATTTGACATCATTGGTTTTCTCTTCTATTTCAAAATTAATTAGTCCAAATAATATCTTATAATTGGACAGTTTATAGTTAGCAGAATGGCAGGAAAGGGACAAGTGATTTGATCCAAGACAAAACTATGACTTTTTTTTTCTTTTTGACGTAGAAATGTACGTATTAAGACAAAACTATGACTTGCATAGCAAATGGGCACAAATCGGGTGGGACCCCATTCGTCTAGCACGCCCGAAACTACGAATGCTGAGATAAGAAAATTGACTATGGTTTTGTCGTAGGAAGTACCGTAGTGAGTACTGTTGGAGTACCGGAATCGTTGAGGATTATATATCTATAATATAGATTTGTATACTTCTGTCAAAATTTGTACGTACTAGACCAATGGAGTCCCACCCGATATGACAACCGGGTCCTATCATTTTCAAGTATGTCTCTTGTGTCTCGTGTTCTTAAAATTTAATTTTACATAGATGAGACAGAGAAATACGTAAATACGTGATATGCTGTGATGTGACGTGACAAAAATAGTAGCAAAATGGTTATGTCACGTGTAGTCACACTGTGATCATATGTGTAGGGCTGTAAATGGGCTGGCTTGGGCCGAGCTGGACCTTAGCTCAACTCGTTAGTTCTGGACCGAGCATAGACCGAGCGAGCTGGATCTAGGCTAAAATCTCAGCTCAAACTCGTGACGAGTCAGGCTGAACTGACGAGCTGGCTCGCTGAGTTTGGTTGTACCTTATTTTAAGAAGAAAATAAATTTTACAAATTTTTTTGATAGAGTTGGATCGAGCTAAGCCGAGCTTAAAATACACACAAATTTATACAAATTCACAATGCCTAGCCGAGCTAGCTCGCGATCTAGCAAGCAAGCTAGGCTCCAACTCAAACTCGTTAATTCTGGACCGAGCTAGTAGCGAGCTGGCTCCTTAACAGCTCGATCCAGTAACGAGTGAGTCAGATGCGAGTCACGATCAAGTCACGAGCTACGAGCTTTTTGGCCACCCTTACATACATGATGTGACATATCGTGACGTAAATTAGTCACGCCAATTTTTTTTTATATTTAAATTTAAATTATTAAAAATTTAGAAAAAAAAATATAAAAAATATGAAAAATTCTAAAATAAGTAAATAATGTTGCAAAAAAAAATTTAGAAAAGGTTGTTGAGCATCTGATGTTACTTTAAAAATTTTAATTAAAAACATTTATTAGACTAAATTAGAGAAAATAAAAATCAGTACTACATGAGTACCAGTATCACTGAATCTACACTAAAAGAAAAATCTGAATACTCTATATATATCAAAAAAGTTGGATACTTTATATTTCATACCGTGATATGACGTGAGGTAACGTGACATATAATTTTCACTCGAATGCGATCACGTCACGCGTCATGTGGCACACGAATCACGTCACGTAATCGACACACATGATGTGACGTGACGTCGTGACAAATTTTCTTCTTTGTCATCGGTATATATTATAGAGTAGACATATAGTTGGGCTGGGTGCATATATCAAACAAGAATCGTATATTTAAATTAAATATTGAAGAAGTGACATTTAAAATATAAAAGACCCAGTACATATCATGAATAGTACTTTTTTATTTTTGAGGCTCTATAATATTTTTTGGTTTGCTTATTAGAATTCAATCTTGATATATAAAAATAATTATTATTTGGACTCTTCCATATTATAATGCTCATAAAAATATTCAAATCAAGTCAGTACGTAGATAAAGTTTTGGGAATAAAACAGTCACCAACGAAAAATTTAGGGCGTGTTCGTTTGTCATGGAATTATACGAGATGAGATTTGAAGGGGATGGGAACCCATGGGTACGGATATATATGGGATTGATTTTGAAAATAAGCTGAAATGGGTGTTCGGTTATACTGTGGGATTAGTTGTAGGAAATTTTGTTTTTCTTTCTAAAATAATTGATATTATACAACTTTTTATTAATATAATTATTAATAATTTAACTATATAAATATATTAAATAATAACAAAACATTACTTATTAATTATTTTGTTAATACATATAAATATTTTATAATTAAATAAAATAAGAAAATGGGTACAAATAAAATAAGAAAAATATTTATAAGCAAATAAAAATATAACATATTAATAATTTTTAAATAATACATATTTTATTTTTTAAGTGCTACGGACAAGTCAGAAGCATTTAAAAGTTTAAACTATTAACTAAATTCGGTTTGATATTACTAATTATGATTAACTAACATAATTATGCAAAGGAGCAACAAATTTATTGATTTTCACAACAACTGTGTCAATTGGGAAGAAAAAACGGAGCTCTGACCTCATTTTATTTTTCCTATAAAAACAGTATTATTAGAAGAGAAAAAAAGGAATTGATTGGAAATTTAATTGAGAAAAACCAGAGGTGTCGAATACATATGGAACAAATATCCATAACTCAGCCAGGCGCGGAACCAGGATTTGAGTATAAGGGAAGCTAAATAATAACATATTTTTTTAAAATAAAAAATTCATAATACAATATAATTATTAGGAAGGGCTTTTACTAATAAAACAAACAATATAATCTAAATTTCTATATACATGATAATAAAAGAATGCAAAGCTGAGGTGGCTTAGCACCCTCCAGGTCCCGTTATGTTTCGCCCCTGAACCTAGCTTTTTCCCATGAAAACCAAAGCAACCGAACACGCCCTTGGCCACTTTTGGAAACTCTCTCTTTTTTTTTTTTTTTTTTTGATAAAATCCACTTATGTATTTATATTTCCAAGGTATCAAATAAGCTTCAACCGGGTATGACCTTGACCGTCTCGTTTCGAAATATTTTTTTACCGTTGATTGGAGAAAAATTGCAGTAGGTTTGTCAATGACATCCGTTTATCTATTTGTATTATATTTGATAAGACATATATGAGTAAGATTTTCTTTTCGTTAGCTTATTGAATATAGATATGAATAAGAATTTTTTTCATTAGATAAACGGATATGAGTACGGATAAAGACTATTCCGTACCCGTTAGATAACGGGTAATTATATAAAATAAATTACATATAGATATAGATATTATATTCAGTTTTCGATTATTACAAAATATATATTAATTTACTATTTCGATCTTTCATACTCATTAATTATGTAGAACACCCTAAAATACATATTAGCTATTGCATAATGCACATTTGAGTTTTTGGAAAAAGATTAATTTAAATGCAACTTGTAAGTTTTGGTTTATAATATAAAAAATAATGTAGATGTATTTTTAATATTGTTCAAATAGTAAAATGTGAAAACTTTCATTTTTTTTGTGGTATACTGTATAAATGATAACATTTTTATATTTTGAACTTTGGACCTTACAAATTATGGAGAAGTCGCTCGGTACAGAAAATGGAATGTATAAGTCGTGTATAGATTTTTGAAATTGAAACGCTACAAATTAAATTCTAAGATTAAAAAAAAAAAAATCTTCATAATCATATGGTATTGACGCACGGTGCAAGAAAATGAGAGCAGTTTGGGTCCGATGGGCTCCATAACAGTCCGATCCGCTTTAAGAGCCGTGCACGGCGAAAACGGAAATAAATATGTTATTCTTATCCAAACTGTTCAAATATTTTCATATGTGAATCTCAATGAAGAAATTTTTTGATACACGACACGAAAATTAACAGTTGAAATCAGAATTGAAATAACAGGTTCTTGTTATTTCTTTAAAATAACTGCAGATTTATTTCCCTTCTTTCTTCCTCCTATTTTCAATATAATTTCTTATTAATATTAATTCTTATCCTATATTGTTATAGAATAAATAGAAATGCACAAAAATGAAGTTAATAATTGATGAAACTAAATCATGATTAGCCATATCATTCAGTATTGGGGGTGCTGGTACAGGAACATTCAGCTGGAATGTGCCAATACCAATAGTAGGAAATAAAAGAAAACTGATATGAAGGGCGGCGAGCTATTGGGCATAGGCACAGAAATTGAACTGAATTTTACTGTTCACGTGGAAAAAAAAAATTCAGTTGAACTAAATTTTTATTTTCCCACATAAATAGTGTATTGGCTGAACAGACTCAAAAGATGTGGGAATACTAGAATGCGGTCTTGTAACAATGCACAAATTTATAGGAAGTGGCCTTATATATAATTGCTCAATACTTTTCTTTAGATTCCATTTATTATGACACCAGTGGTGTCTATTATTTTATAATTGTCAATATTATTAGTACCCAATTTCTTTTAGTTATGTTGGTTATGTTTATTTCCTGATTTGGTATGATTGTATTTACAGGAAATAAATCTGCTGCGATTCACAAGGAATCTAAGGACTCTGCCTTTTCATATCTAATCTTTAATTTTTTTTTTAAATGTACTAATTTCTCAAGCAATTGATTTAATGCATGAATTTAAAAAAAAAATATTAAGAGTTAGATATGGAAAAACATAGTACTGTGATTCCTTGAGAATCACAGCAGATTTATTTATGTATTTACAATACATGAAATCAATTTTGTTTCCACTTTTACCTAAAAGCTTGTACAGTTAGAGCGTGTTCGGCCGCTTCACTGTTTCCGTAAAAAAAAAAAAAAATTCAATTCAAGTAATTTTTTTTTCCCACGTGAATAGTGATTTTTAGTTCAATTTCCGTACCCATACCCATTCCCAATGGCCCGCCGAACAGGCCCTTAATAAATTCAGATCATTATTTGATTCTGACACAAATTTCAAAACAGGCCTCTTATTGTATAAATATGCATCAGATTCTGTTTGGTAAGGCTGAGAACGGAACTCAACTTTGAATATAGGAAGACTAACTAACTAAACATTATATATTTAAAAAAAAAAATCTCTATAAAATAAGATAATAAAAAATTTCACTATTTAAATTCATAAAAATACAATATATAACTATCATCAATAGAAATGATATGTCAATAAAGTAAAATATAACATATTAATATTTTCTTTATTTACACACAAATTGTACCTTCGTACAAATTATGCACAAAAAATTTAAATAGTCTCTTTTATAATTCCATACACAAATTATTTTTGTCATAATTTATTTTTTATACAAAACAATTTAACATTTTGTAACTAGTCAATAAATAAAAAAACAAACCTTGAAATTAAACCTCAATTTCAAGAAGAAAAAAAGTATGACGTCCTTCACGGCTCCACATTAATTTAAATTTCACCTTTTTTTTACCTTTTTTTACCTTTTTTTCTCTTTTCACAAAATATAGTTTATCAGTATTTTTCAGAAAAGGTTAATTTTCTCTCTCTTCAGGATATAATATTTTTCTGCTTTTCAATATCTTTTTTATTTTTTTTCGATAACTTGCTTTATTTTTCGGCAACCGGACTTCACTTTCCAAAATTTCTAAAAATTTCGATAACAATGTCTATTTTGGTTAAGGAAGGCGCACATTGCTATTTGTGTCCTGATTTATATTTCACCTCCCATATTTCAATTCAACTGCTTTTCAAACTTCAATAATCATGCCAAAACGTCAATTGCAAACAAAAGGATGTCATTCTTACATTCAAGTCCTTTAAAAAATATGTATTATACATAGGGGGACTAATAGATATAAAATACACATTTTAGATATATTTATATGTACTTGGTGTATAATTTTGAAAATCTTGGGACTGTGACCTACCTTCCACCCATGACCGTTTATTTTCCTGCAATGGACTCAGGTACCTGAGGAATACGGATTCCAAAGCTTAGTAGCATTAGAAGAGCCGCAACTTTATAGTTTGGTTAACCAACTATTCCCTTATCTCCATGTAACCCTTGATTTGCCAAGACAAGTTACTTTTGCAGTACATTGCTAATCTTGGTCTCTTCCTTGTTTTCTTATTTTCAAACTGGGCCAAAAATTAAATTTGGCTGGTGCCTTTGTTAGGATCAGTGGTTCTTCATTTGCTGGTAAAACCTCTGGAGAAATACCCTTTCTGTTTGAGGCCTTGATGATTCTTTCCTTTACTTCTCTCAGTTTGTATGTTCATCTTATATTGTAATTTTAAGCAATGGAATTTGTCTTGGTCTAATATATTTTCTCTTTTTAATTATTTATTCCAGTTTTATCTTTCTTCAGGTTTGAATAAATAGATATTGGATTTGGATAGTGATAGAGTGTCATATATCATGCCTTTCTTTTTCATCCAATATCACGTACTAGGTGTGAGTTCCATAGAGTCAAATTAACTTTTAAAATGATCTTTTTATCTGTAAATGTAAGGACAATAATATTAACACCTTATATATTTTTGTATTATTATAGTGAATTCATCAATTGGACGGATTCAACCTTTGTTCATCATCCAATTGAACTGTTTAACCCATTTCACAAAGACAGTGATATTTAACTTCCCTTTTCAAATTGCAGTTCAAATTGCAGAAATCACCAAGATTGTGCATATGTAACCGTTTATACTGAGGGAAAATAAAAATAAACAACTGAATGCTTCTACACAGAAGCTACTTATGAAGAAATAGGACAATTTCCAACAGTGTAGCACGCTGTGTTCTAGAGAGAGGTTCATGCCAGTAGTGCATTAATGCGCGTGGGTGGTGCCCGATCTCAGCCCGATCTAGTCCGATTGGCAAAGTTATTATCTTCTGTTAGCTGATTATAATTTGTTTGGGTTGTTATCTTCTCTATGCTGTGCTAATTTCAAAGCCGTTATCAGTTGAAAACCAATAATCAATGATAGTGCACGCAAATAAGATGAAAGGAAAAATGAAATCACCAAGCCACTCTATCCAAAATGGATATAAATTATCAATGAATTAAAATAGCAATGGAGAGCATACGGGACTACGGGTGACCTTGAGGATTAAACAGTTCAATTGGATTATGAACAAAGGTTGCCGATGCATCATATTTTGTGCTTGTGCATTTAGTTTCATTAATTAGAAGCGGGATAAACTATATACAAGTCCTTTTCTTGTTTCATAGAAATTCCTCTTTGCTTGCATTTTGATTCTTCGTGAAGTTTCTGTCGTTTGATTATTAGTTAATCTAGAAATTTACATATTTATTGATATGGAAATAAATCTGCTGCAATTCTTGCTTTTTCAAAGCATAAATACCCTTTGTTAGGATCTGTGGTTCTTCATTTGCTGGTAAAACCTCTGGAGAAATACCCTTTCTGTTTGAGGCCTTGATGGTTCTTTCCTTCTCTCAGTTTGTATGTTCATCTTATATTCTAATGTTAAGCAATGGAATTTGTCTTGGTCTAATATTTTCTCTTTTTAATTATTTATTCCAGTTTTATTTTTCTTCAGGTTTGAATCAATAGATATTGGATTTGGATAGTGATACATTGTCATATATCATGCCTTTCTTTTTCATCCAATATCACGTACTAGGTGTGAGTTCCACAGAGTCAAACTTTTAAAAGGATCTTTTTGTATGCAAATGTAAGGACAGTAATATTAGAACACTATATATATTTTTGTTTTTCGTATTCAGTTTTTGTTGCTTTTGCTTGAACTCATCATTGCGCTCAATTTTTTTATATTATTCTTGTGAATTCATCGATCACCAGGACAGTGATATTTAACTTCCGTCTTCAAATTGCAGAAATCACCAAGATTGTGCATTATTGAGGGAAAATAAACAACTGAATGCTTCTAAACAGAAATGTGCAAACAACACATGAGAAATGTTTAGAAAGTAATTTATAACAGCTTGTTATCAAACTTATAGTAACAATAACAAAATAAGAAAGTATTGAGATTTGATTACCCAGAAAAAATATTCTCAAAAACCTATTGAAGTGAAGTAAAATACAAAACATGCTACATTTGAACCCTCTTATAGTTATGATTAGGCCTGTATTGTTTCGACCTTGTCTAATTGTTCTTTTTCTATTACTGGTGCGGCCTGTTTTTGATTACTCTCTGACCTCTTATCCAAGCCCACTAAAGGCCCATTTTATCACTTGTGTAATCACCGTTTTGAGAAAGCTAACACAATAATAAACATTATTAAAAAAAAAACCAAAAATAGCCGAAATTTTTATTTATATCATATTAACAAAAATAAACTACAAAACACTTTTTCTGAGAATTTCCACCAAATTAAACAGTGAATAAAAACAAATAACAAGTCATGATGACTTTCAATTTAATTTGTCATGAATGAATAAAAACAAAAAGTTCTCCGTGGATGAATAAAAATAAAAAGTCATGATGACTCGTCCTTTCAGCTCTGCTATTTTATTTGACTAACGTGGCAGATTTTGAAATTCTTTAAAAAAAAATATTTCCGGTTTATTTTATTTTTATATGGTATTTATAAAATTTTCGGCAAAAATACTTAAAGCAAACAATAATTTGATGAGATAGTGAAATTCAAACAGCAATATGATGCTAATATAATTTTTTTAAAAGCAAACAATACAAACAGAACACAGACATTTCCCTTGAAGTATGGGCACAAAAAATCCGAGGAAGATATAAATACAATTAAGCAGACTGGGGCCCAGATGCCCAGTTCAGTGGGGCTCACATAGTCACATGTAAATGCGAATTCTTAACTCTATCCATTTCTCCGCTGCATGCCAGAAGTTGCTCTTAAACCCCTCAAATTCTCCAACAAGTACTTGCGGCGTTGAACGCTGTCGGTCCACAGACATATTTTCCCAGTCCCAGCCTCCCAGGCCCACGCAGAACACACCGTTCTTTCGTGTTCCTTGATGCATGCACCTGGTCTATGCACCTCTCGCTGAGTGACTGACCTCTGTCGCCAGCTGTCTGCCTTTTTCCTAGAGATTCCTTTATTGTTTTGGAAAAAGAGTTTCAAATGGTCACGTAAGTACATAACACATTGCTCGTCGTTTTTGGACCTGTTCTATGATAAACGCTCAGGTCGTATGATAGATTCCAGTGATCAACTACCAAAAAAACAACAACTATGCGTTAATATTAAAACTTGTTAGTTATTATATAATTATGTATGATTCTTTTCTACTTTATCAGTCGTTTAATTTATTTTTACGTTCTTAATTATCTTAGTCTTGATAATTAAAACTTTTAAAGTAATATAATTATTTGATAGGGATCTTGTACAGCAACAAGTATACTCAGACAGTATCTGTGCATAAACAATAAAAGTCAATACTAATTTTAACAAGAAATCCAATTGAGAATAACAAGAAACAAAACACAAATTATGAAACTAGAAGCATCTGTATTTTTTTTAAAAATATATTATATGCTCATTTGCATTAGCAAAAGATAATAATTACACCCATCATAAGTTATGTTTATCTAATTCTTTACTTCTTAACACTTATGTTTTATTTATTCATTATATCCATTTCAGGAGGTGAATTATATAAAACTTTGAAAAATTAAAATTTAATTGAATTTAATATACATAATTATAAAAATTAAAATCACAGAGATAACTAAGCACCCCATTTCAATGCAGTAGATCCATTATTGTCTACTCTATTTTTATCAAGATGAATAGAACGTAGCGAAATGGACTCCAAGCCTGCAAAACACGATAAGATTGCTAGTAGAAGTATAAAAAAGCTTTGTATATTTCTCTTTTACAAAACGGACTCATTACTCTCTCTCTCTCTACTAAACTGATTCAAATTAACTCAAATTGATTGGGCTGAAATGAGAAAAGATCCAACATTATTTATGAAAATTCTCACGTAGTTATTTATTATCATTTAATTTTCTATTTTTAAAAAATTATAATCTTCATTTTTGTATAGTTTTGTGTATTTCAATGCGAAATATCACGTAAGACAACAAATCAAATATTATTATTTTTTTCTTATTTCTCTCATTTTATTGGCTATGCATGTATCCTCATTTATTTACGAAACCAACAAATAAGTTTTTTTCAATTCATAAAATGCCAAAATAATATAAAGAGATCAACAAACATCATTTCGGTTTCGGTACGAATTGAGATTATTAATCGAATATGTTCTTTAAAATAATTCTGACATACTCTAACTAAATTAATGTGATATTTAAAAATTACTAGATAGTAAAATCTAATACTTACGATATGATTTAACAATTTCTCATGTCCTGCTCGACCATCAATTGAAATTAGATATGTGCATAGTAATTTTTTTTCTCTCATGAACAGTACTCATGCCGAACAGATCCTAAATCCTGGTAAAAGCTTAATGGCATACCAAGTGCAGGCAACATTCCTGCCCCACGCTTACCTTTCCACAATCCACACACTCTCTCTCTCTCTCTCCAATTTAAATAATCATCATTAATCAGTAAGCCTAAACGATCGTTATCATCACTTTTCCTTTCCTCCGCGGCTCCGCCTGACTACGTGCCTTTAATTTAAACGTACACAGATAAGCCAGCTCGCTTTCCTTCTCTCCTTTTCCCCAGGTCCTTTTCATATACTGGTGCATTTGTGCGTACTCGTAACTTTTCCTCGCCCAGCGCCATCTTCAGAAACTTTGTTTGTTGCTGTCTTAAGACACTGTATTTAGTTAATCTACAGGAAACAGTTTACGAACATTTACCAATAACGACGTGGCAGTCTTGTTTGTCCCCTTTCATCCAATGAATTTACGCCACGTCATGCGTGCAGATATTTGTAATGTAGTATGAATTAATTACATTTGTTTTGAGCGACCGACCAAATCTACACCAGCACCAAAACACCTGATATCACTAATTCTTCTTTACAGTGCAAACCACAGGGATTTTGCTTAATTATTTTCTTATACCGAACCGCGTACCTAAAAACCCATCGTACCAAAACCCACTACTGAGCTTTGCTTTCCTTCTAATTCTCTCTACCTTCTCCCAATCTCCCCTTACAAAAAAAGCGAGAAAAATAAGAAAAAACCAGCAAAAATTAAATAAGACTTCAAAATGAGTATGTACGGGAGAGATCCATGGGGAGGCCCACTGGAGATATCCCACGCCGACTCCGCCACCGATGATGACCGGAGCAGGAACCTGGACCTGGACCGGGGAGCTATGTCACGGACCCTAGACGAGACACAGCAGAGCTGGCTGCTTGCGGGGCCCGGTGACCAGGGAAAGAAGAAGAAGAAGTATGTGGATTTGGGGTGTCTGATCATAAGCCGAAAGATATTTCTCTGGTTCGTCGGTGGCATTCTCGGCGCAGCCGCATTTGCCGGCTTTGTGACACTTATTGTGAAGGCAGTGCCGAGGCACCACAAGCCGCCGCCTCCACCAGATAATTATACTCTAGCTCTCCACAAGGCGCTCATGTTCTTCAATGCACAGAGATGTGAGTGGTAAAATTTGAGTTTGTGGAATTTATTTAACTATTTATTTAGTTATTTATTTGGTTTTTAGGGTTAGATTTGTGTAGTATGCCGCGGCCTGTGTGGAGATGAAGGATAAAATAATATCCAAAAGTAAAGAACTCTGCCACCCCACCACCTTAGCTTTCTAATTTAACCTTTTTCAGTTTGTTACTGAGGGAATAAAGAGAGAATAGATATTCTGTTTATGCTGAATATCGCGGTAATGTGCATGTACAATTCGGAAGACGTAGTAGTCTGTACCTGTTTGATGATTACTTCTTCAATTAATCTATAGTGAAAAGTTTCCTTACATTGATCTGACTGAATTGGAGGCTATCAGTCCATTTATTAACACTTCAGTTCGATTTCAACCAAATAAGTGGGTAAAGCTAATTTATTTTGCCTGATCATTAAGAATTTTACCATATTATGAATTACACACATGCATGGTACCATAGGTAGTACCGTAGTAATATACTTCTAGTTGACCAACAAATCTATCAAACGTCTTTTTAAATTGAAGCTTGTAAATTGTTTTCTTTCCCAGCTGGACCGATACCACGGCATAACAACGTGACATGGAGAGGCAATTCCGGCATGAAAGACGGCCTCTCTGATCCCGCCTTTAAAAGGAGCCTTGTCGGTGGTTTTTATGATGCAGGTGATGCTATTAAATTTAATTTCCCATCCTCTTTCGCCATGACCATGTTGAGCTGGAGTGTGATAGAGTACAGCGCCAAGTACCAGGCAGCTGGTGAATTGGGTCATGTCAGAGAGATCATTAAATGGGGTAGTGATTATCTTCTCAAGACCTTCAATTCAACTGCTGATACAATTGATAAGCTTGCTGCTCAGGTAAATACAAAAAAAGGTTGAATTCAAAAGATTGTGACCTATATGTTGCAAGTCTCAAATACATATTATGGTTGGTACTACAGTTACTGTACCTTTTTGTAGGTAATACAGTTTTATGGATACACAACTTGCTTAAACGATAGGTCTATGTGAACATGCATTGCACGTGTTTTACATGTATTGGCTTGAATGCCCTAGATACTTAGTTTAGATGATTGCAACTGAACAGTTGCCCTATTGAAATAATCCCATGTAAATTTTTTAAGGTATAGGTATAGTTTCCTCTCATGTAGATGATTGCAATTGCTCCAAAATATATTTAAAGATGGTTAAAAAGAAGTTCCGGTATCATGCACCTTTAGTTTGATCCCAACCAAACCAATGATTCTTGTAGAGACACATCAATAAAGTAATGAACAACTCTTTTTTCTATGTTCAAAATTAGGTTGGAACAGGGTCCACAACAGGTGGCTCCTCACCAAATGACCACTACTGTTGGATGCGGCCGGAGGATATAGACTATCCTAGACCTGTTACTGAGTGCCATGCATGCTCCGACCTTGCAGCAGAGATGGCTTCCGCTCTTGCTGCAGCATCCATTGTTTTCAAGGACAATAAAAAGTACTCACAAAAGCTGGTCCATGGTGCAACAACTCTATTCAAGTTTTCAAGGGAACAGCGGGGCAGGTACAGTGCTGGTGGAAGCGATGCTTCATTTTTCTACAACTCGACGGGTTACTGGGACGAGTTTGTTTGGGGTGGTACATGGATGTACCTGGCCACAGGAAATAGTTCGTATCTCCAACTGGCGACGAATCCAACCATGGCTAAACATGCAGGAGCATTCTGGGGTGGGCCTGACTATGGTGTATTTAGCTGGGATAATAAACTAACTGGTGCCCAAGTGAGTGTTTAAAAAAATACATTGTTATTATTTTTAACAGACTCAGAACTCAGAAGTTCCTAAATTTTTTTATGATATTTCTTTTTTAGGTTCTTCTAAGCAGATTAAGGCTTTTCCTTAGCCCTGGCTACCCGTACGAAGAAATTCTGAGAACTTTTCACAACCAAACCAGTATTATAATGTGCTCCTACCTTCCCATTTTCAGATCCTTTAATCGAACTAAAGGTGCACAGCTTACATCTTTTAACTGTCAACTTATCATTGAAGTATGATTCCCTGAGAGTACATTTTAATTCTTTTAATTTTTGAAAGACAGGTGGTCTGATACAGTTGAACCATGGAAGGCCTCAGCCACTACAATATGTAGTCAATGCTGCTTTTCTTGCCACTGTTTATAGCGACTATCTTGAAGCAGCTGATACGCCAGGGTGGTATTGTGGTCCTAATTTCTATTCTACCGGCGTTCTTCGTGATTTTGCAAAGACCCAGGTATACTTGTTTCTTAATCGAGATGCATCCCAACTTTTTTTGTTTGTAATTGTATCAACTTAAGCAGTGTAGTGAAAACTTGTAGTGAAAACTAGACAGGTGGTTTAAACAAACAAAAAAACAACATGCTGCACTATATTTTTGAAATCATGAATTGAAGTTTCTTCTTTGATTACAGATTGATTATATCCTTGGAAAAAATCCACGAAAAATGAGTTATGTGGTAGGATTCGGCAAAAAGTATCCAAAACACGTCCATCACCGTGGTGCTTCAATTCCCAAAAATGGTGTGCACTATAACTGCAAAGGAGGATGGAAATGGCGAGACTCCAAGAAACCAAACCCCAACACGATAGTGGGTGCAATGGTAGCGGGTCCGGACCGACACGATGGGTTCAAGGATGTTCGATCCAATTACAACTACACTGAACCGACTCTTGCTGGCAATGCTGGTTTGGTCGCAGCTCTAATTGCTCTGTCTGGTCATGAGAATACTGGAGTTGATAAAAACACTATATTTTCTGCCGTGCCGCCTATGTTCCCCACACCGCCACCTCCACCAGCACCTTGGAAACCATGAATAAATGCATTATTGGAATTTTTTTTACATGGAAATGAAAGGTGATTTAATATATTCATTCTCATCCCATTTATGACGATCTAACAACTGAATGCAAGGCAGGGAGATGTGCATTTTTGCATGTGGGTGACTTGTTACGCAATGTGATAATTTAGGTTGATTGGTACAGGCTTTTGTATGTGCAACATTGATGTATTATTCTGATACTTCTAGTCTAAATATATTTTGTATTCTGATGTATCATTATATGTAGCTTTATATTAGGAAGATGTGTGAACAATACTCCTTTTGTGTTCTGTAAATAGTGTTTTATATTCTAGCAATTGTTTGCTTATGAATATTGATTATGGGCTTTGTTATCTTGCTTGGATTAATTAATGGGCTTTTATGGGCCCATTTTGAATATTTTATTGTTTAGCTCCATGTGTACTAATTTACACAAAGGTTGTACTATATTTCTCAAGGCCACAAAGCAAGCCCTATTCATAGCCCTTCCTCTTAGAATTCAGTTATATGTTACCTTCTTCAAGCATGAGCGGATTTATTTAAGTGGATTAAATGGGAATTAATGTCCTCTTTATTTTTTTCAGGGCCTAACGTTTTTTTAATACTTTTTATGTTTTGCATGTAATTTTCTTAAGGTGACTTTCATACGAATGTAAATATCATTCAATCATTTGCTCCGTAGTTACAGTTTGTGAATTATTATATTGATATTGACATTTAAAAAAATGTATTTACTGAACTTTATTGACAAATATTTAGGCTTCCGCCCTTGTTCTCAATACTTACTGGGGAGGATTCAAATGCACTATCATTTTGTGCTCCAATATACTTCATATCTTTTATCATTATTTTCAAAGTCCGAGCAATCGATCCAAATCGCTCAACATGATTTTCATAATAAAATATACTTGGAGACCAAATTTATATTTTTTTTAGAATTTTTTTTTTTACTATTTTTTTATATAAGTGCAATATCATTTTATAGGATGATCCACAACTCTCCTACAGTTATTCATTTTTTTTTTATATCTTCTTAGTACCAGAGCCTCTGAGCTTAAGCTATGCGGTTGTTAGAAAGGGAAAATAAATCACATTTATTATATTTGTAAGACGTACTGTTTAGAGAAAAAGAGATGTGATTGCGACAGTGCAACACTCGTAAGCTTTAGCTGTTCGATTGTTGACTTAATTTGCAAAAAAAAATGGATTTGGTTAATTTGATTGGTTGTCTAAACAAAAATCAATTGTTATATTGTTTATAGGATACTTTTTATTTAAGAAAATAAATATATCGTTTTCTATCTTATTGACTGGTTAGAATAGGAAAATACCAATGTTAGAGTCTGTTCGGCCGCTCCATTGTTTTCGCGGGAAAACTGAATTTTTTTTTCATATAAATAGTGATTTTTAGTTCAATTTTCATGTCTATGCTCATTCACAATAGTCCGCCGAACAGGCTCTTATTTGTATACAAAATGTATCGTGAAGTCGTTTTTACCTTGGGAAGCACATGTTTCCGTTTCCTTGACAAAGGAAAAATGGTTCATCAAGTTCGCAAACGGACAAAATGTTATTGAGAGTTCAAATATTATTATTTATCATGTTTCCGTATTTTTAATTTTCGAATAACCACAAATTTAGAATTCAATATCAAAATAAATTGTTATTAGAGTAGAACTAGGGTGCTCTTAAGTTCACCAAATTTCTTTGTGAACTCAACTCTAAAACTTATCGGATTGACTTTAAATGACAAATCCGAACCATTGAAGCTCTTTTATCTTATAAGTGATACATCTACATGCAAAAAATTTAAACTTTCGAATTAATTTAGTATTAAGTCAAGAGGTCAAAAGTAGAAGGTTTATAATTTAATTTTAATGCATTCATTTTTTAAACAAATTTTGACCACTTGACTCCATACATAAGTAATTCAAAATTTTAAAATTTTTGCATGTTGATGTATCACTTGTAAGATATAAGAATTTCAACAATTTGGATTCGTCATTTGAAATCAATCCGATAGATTTTAGAGTTAAATTCACAAAGAGGCTTGGTGAACTTCAAAGCACCCTAGTTTTACTATTGTTATTAATATACTCTACATGCATATATAATTTTATCACTGTGCTCGGCACACCCTTCTTAGAGTTCCTTAAACTTGCCAAACACTTGGTTCTTTCTAAAGCTTAAAATCACTTTCTTAAGATTCATTTCGCTCACATTTTTAAACTTGTCCATATTTTTAAGGAGCCGTTTATATGACTTAAAGATTTAAGGTTTCTTAAGAAAGCTAAACGTGTATTTTCTTAAAAAAAATTTATTGCCGAACACTTATTTCTTAGGAAAGTTTATAATTTAATTCTACCCAACTTGCTTAATACTACTATGGGTGGAAATTAACATTCAAATATTATCTACATCAATATGTTTTTGCAAGTTTAATCAAACAAGCTACATGACCCCTGTATATTATTAAAAAAAAAAACAGAAAGAAATATATATCTTTACAAGTTCTATGATTCAACTAAAATAAAGTTCAACTATCGTAATTTTTTTTAAATATATATAGAAAAAATGATATAGATTGAATTTAGTATTTTTATTTTATCACTTGACGTATAAATTAAATTATTGAAGTTTTAAAATTAGAGACATAATGGAGACATAAAAAATTGAGACATTTGAATTTTTCTTATGTTTAATAGTCTAACATGCAAGGTATTATTAGTTATCATTCTTGCTTATATATCAACTTCATCATTATTTTCATAGATTTATATCGACATATAATTAGGTTTATGAATATCAACAAGTTCACTTGGTTATTCTTGTTGAATTGGTTAATCTGCTTGCTATAGAAATCTCTAAATAAATATTTTAGTACAATAATTTTTTTTAGAGAAGACAAAAAAAACGAACTTAGATATGTCATTTTAGATTTACCTTTAATCCTATCTAAGTTATTTTTTATTTAATTCCTATCTAAGTTTAATAGTTTATACTAAGTCTAGGTGGAGTTCTGACAATTGTAAAGTTCATTTTTTTTTACACTTAAAATATTTATTTTACCTCTCTCAACCATCATAATTACCACAGATCAAGTTCGGTAGCTACACGTGCAGCTTCCTATCTGCTCCCATCTAACAAAATATTTTTTTTAAGTAAAAGACACATTGGGGTAACAAAATAAACAATAAAAGAACACATAAATTTGTCAGCAAACAGGTACCAAAGAAATAAAGATAATTTGATTGAGGACAGTATGTTAGGTTAGGCTCCGTAACTGCAACGAAACAGAGATCATTTTAATTCTTTTCATTGTACGGGAACCTACTACTGTACAAATATGATTCACACTAATAAGTGAGATATTTGACAAATTTGAATTGGATAGGACTTAATTCAGGAGCGCACGCAGAATTTCTGTAGAAAGAAATAGAAATTGAATTCAAATTAATTAACTGATTATGTACTAGATAAAAAATAATTAATATAATAAAAAAATAATAAAATAGTATACTTTTACATGATAAAAACAACAAAATAATATCATTTTACATATTAAAAAACAACAAAGTTATTCCGGATCTGTAAATATCTATAAAATTTATTTGAGCTAGTCTAATATTTTTCTGTTCCAGAAATAAACAAAATAATTTTCAAAAAAGAGCAAAGTAATACTGAATATGTATTTTTTCACTAAATTTCAATAGTTAGAGAGAGAGCCAGTTGCTCCTCTCTGGCTCAAAGTGGGTCCGCCTCTGCCCAATCAATTGATCGAATGCATATTTGTCGGTTGTAATTTTGTTCATTGAAGTTTGATACTCGGTAGTGTAGAACATAAGGAATTGTTTGACACTGGAAAACTATCAATGAAGTTCAAATTAAAATTTTATTAAATTGAACATTAATTGCAATGCACCTCGGCGAGAACAACTAGTTTTTGAAATATTCAATTTAAGATATGCTAATAATCATCGATGATTCGATTTAGTGGATTGTGGACACGTGTTCTGTAAATATTAACTTTATTTGTGTTAATTGTGGACATATATTTAAAGGAGAATAATTACTTTGACTATTATTTATCTTACTATTTTTAATAATTCTACGAATATTTTTTATCATACAATATAGATATGATGCAAATATCATACCTATATAATATATGAAATTTGAAGCATGCTTTGCTGTTAATCAAATGATCTACAAAAAATATTACATAAAATTTGATTGGCGCTCTATCTGTGAAATAAAAATAAACCTATAAATTCATTTTTTTAACTTACATGAATTGATTAAAATATTATTAAAATTTGTGAAAACAAATTTAATTGTTCTAATATATAAATACTTCAGAATTAATCCATGTCTCCTTGGTGATAATACGGCACACATCTATTGCTTGGTAATATTTTTTTCGATATAGTTCCTCCTCTTTTTTATATGTCCAAACAATAATTCTTATATAGCATAATTAGTTCCGCCACCTTGAGAAATAAAGGCTTATTTTCTACATCACTATGCCAATTTCTAGAATAATTATTCTAGCATACAAGGTAATCTTATGGGAAGGGGGGAAATTTTTTTCTTGATTATATTCCCCTTGAATTTTGTACTAGTCAAGAAATGATCAGCAATGACCAGTGTTAGTAAATAATGGTATGCAGTTGTCGGACGGACAGAGTACCGCCAAGTGATTAATCAGGAAAAATCAGAAATAATCAGCCATATTTGAAAATAATCATCTGATTAGTCGGAAAAATTTATGACGGTATGATCACCGCCAACAACTAATCGGCCAATTAATCAGCCTAAACAGACATTTGTTTACAACACTGGTAATGACCAGAAATAACTAAACTATATATTATGCACACTGTGTACAACACAGTAAAAAGTTTTCAACTAGACATGTACACAGTAAAAAAAATTCAATTAGACATGCTACTCCAAAAATGGAACTGTTGAATCAATAAAATCAATGAGTTGGTGGCTATTGATATTATGTGAGAGAAACATTTTTCATCTCTGGTTTACAAGGATGCGGATCTAATAATTTATTGCCTATGCAGTCTAGTACAGGACTGATACATGGTAGCTACTAGCTAGTGTCACAGTAAGGGGAGTTCATAAACAAATAGGTGCATGAATTATTATATTAAATCATGAATCCATCCAAAGATTGGAGATTTTGACCATGACTGGTTAGTAGTGAAAGCACATTGTTGTAGGCATTTGATTGCACATGCAAGCACATGCAACCTGAAAAGAGGTACTATTTTCAAAAGGGGTTGCCAGTCTCCCCTGAACATATGTGAAATATTCTATTCTGATCAGGATCAAGAGCATTATTATTTTAAGCTCAATCTGGCTTTTGAAAATATATTGTTTGTTTAAATCAACTTTCTCCTTTCTTTTAGTTATTCATTTCCTGGGATTCAAGTACACTACAATTTGATGTTTACATTTTTTTTTCTCCAAGGTTCATTTGAGATGTCAATTACAAGAGAAATGGTTATTTTTCTTTCATGTTAGTTAAATTATAGCATGATTTCTCATACTGATATGGGTCTTTTTAATCAAAAGATTGGAATTTTGCACAAATGTGAATTTAATTTACTGTAGTTACTGGTCACAGTGAAAAGAAACAAACATCAAATTAATTTCCAGGGCACACATCATAACTACTCTGAAATAACACCTTCCCAATCATATCTTTTCATGTCCCACAAAAGTAATTTCAAATATATTTTTTTGTGTGAATTTTGATGATTTATAAAATTACAAATGTATAATGTCTTTTTCATGGCAAGAAATCTGATGGTAACAACTGAAGTAGACTATTTTCCTATTTATTTGTAATTTATAAGAAATAAGAAATTGAAGGGGACAATCCACCTTGAGTTTTTGACCAATTGCCAATTTGAAATAGAGACAGATAAGAGCATTTGAAGAACAGGAAAATTACAAATTAGCCCTCCGATCTAGTAACAATTCAAACCAAATACTCTTCACAATCTAGATTTTGCGGAACCGAATCTCCTACCCCCTGTAGACAGGAAATTTTTGTCTCTAAAATCACTGGCATGTGGGCACATAGTGGATTTTGACATTTAAATATTGGATATAGCTTTGCCTCAAAACTCACATCTGGATTCACGTGTCAGTGACTTTAGGAGAGAAATTTTCTGTCTACGGGAGGAGCTGGTGATCCGGTTCTGGATTTTGTGCATAAATGGGACACTGTCAACCTTTTTTCGAGTAAAATAGACTTAAAAAAAAAAGTTGTTACATAAAATTTAGGCACTTTTATAGCCTCTTTACACTTTCCTCTAGCTTTTCAGCCTTTTATCTTATGTTTGGATCTAAGATCATAAAAAAAAAGTACTAATAATAAATTATGTTATTTTAATCAAAATTCTGACAGAGGAACATGGAGACTACTTGGGTGCAAGAACTTGAAAGTATGCTAATTAAATCTAAATTGCCAGGGTTAAGTTGTAAATTTATACATAACATGGGTTTTTGCGTAACAGTGTGATTATGACTCTGATTTTTAACTAAGGATAAATGACTAGACGTTAAAGGTAAACCGTGTCAACCTCACTTGTCAAATCCAGAACTGGAAATAGCACATGTTAATTTTGTTTTACGCATCCGCACCCACATGGTAATAATTTCTAACCCCAAGCTTTATCCACTATGATTTTTGAATGGATAATGTGGAGAGAAGAAAAAAAAAGGTTATTTTGATGATATTATTATGACATTTTTTAGAGCTCTTCTACAAGTTTTTAATGAAATTAGGGTTTACTAATTACTGATGCTGCAAGTTTAATTTTTAATGAGATGGTATTTCAGTCCGGTGTGGTTTTACAGTTTTTCAAACCAATAGTTATAGAAAATCACACAAAGACGAAATGACATTTCGGTCCCGGAAAAAAAATAACGAACTAAAATGGCATTTTAATTCTTATGGTATTTGTTACAAAAAAATAATCATGTTAGTTTCATAAAATTATTATTTTTAATTATGGTTTATAACATTTTTTAGAGCTCTTCTACAAGTTTTTAATGAAAATCAGGGTTTACTGATTACTGATGCAGCAAGTTTGATTTGGTATCGGTTTTCGGTACTGATAGATTTCAATTTATGTCCAAAGCAAAGAGATTTAAAGCACTTCAAAATGAGTTTTTATTTATATTTTTCCTTTTCACTGAATTAACAGTGCTAGTTTTTGATTTTATTTTAATGTGAAATTATTTTCTATATCATTTTAAGCAAATGGAGATTCAAACTATTTTGAGTAAAATCAGGGTGTTCTTAAGTTCGCCTGCATTTGGTGAGCTTAACTCAACCTATCGAATCAACTTCAGACCACAAATTCAAATAGCTAAAACCAATACACTCGATGCGTTTACATACAAAATTTATAAAATTTCAAATTAATCGATTATAAAATCAACTGCTAAAAACAAAACAAAAATCTTAAGTTAATTTTAGTACATTCATTTTGACTTCACATTAAATCAATTCATGAAGTACAGCGATTTTAATGATCTGAATTTGTGGTTTGAAATCAATTCTATAGATTTTTAAAATTAAAAATTAAGCTCACAATATAGGGGTGAAAACGGTATGGATAATATCTGATCCGTATTTTATCCATATTCGAAAAATTAGATGTGGATATCCGATATTCGAATATCCATGTGGATAAGGATACTGATATGATTTTCCGTTTCAATCATCTGTATTCGAATAGTAGATATATACCATGTATTTTAATATATATTAGGAAAAAAAATTATGTTATTCACCATTATAATTAGATAAATATTATGAACTTTAGTATTTTTCAATAACGTTTTATATTATTTTAATAAATATCCAATCCGATCCGTATTCATATATGTTTGATATCTGCTCCGTATCTGTATCTATATCTAAAAAATGAAAAAGAGAATATAAAATATAATTTTACCACTATCCGCTCCGCTCTGTTTTCACCCCTATCAAAATACCCTAGTTCTACTGAAAACTAATTTAGCATACTTGAACAGAATTATTTATGTATAAATCATTGGATACCTATCATACATGCATCAATGTTTCTTCAGTTGGGTTGTGTCCGGCTTTGTTACCACAATGCACTACAAGTTGCCAAATCCCACCATCGTTTTCATGGAGTACACCAATGTTTTTGTTAAAGTGTTAAAAGCATTGAATGATTAAAAGGAACTATCAGTTGAAGCAATTATTAGATTAGTTTACAAAGGATAAAAGTTATGCTCTGGCATTAGATAAGGCAAATATTAAAGATGAATTATTTGCATCCTTTCCCTTTCTTTCTGTCTATAATAAGACTGTCCACTACAATTACAATAGTAGATCATGTAAAACATTTTTTTTGTAAAGTAAGAAACAGTAAAAATCCATTCACCCTCTTTTTTTTTTTTTACTGAGAACTGTCATTCAACCTCCTCTTTTCCTTCCTTCTCTCTTTCTATCATTCCTCCCATCACTTGGGCAAAAGCTGAGATACCCACTGTCAGTTCTTCATTTAATGCATGTACTTCAAGTAAGTGTAGTTGCATGTAGCCAGACCTACTCTTCCTACCTCTATTATTACCATTATATCTAATCAATAACATATATGCATGGCATCTTATCTCTGATACCTCCTGAACTGTTGCTGTCCTGTTCCTTTCTTACAAGCAAGTAGCATTTTTCTTCTTTGTTTATGTGGCTAAAAAAGGCCTTTAGATTGTGGGGGACAATGGAGAGGCCTCTTTGTAAAGTTTCTAAAAAAAGGGCTAGAAAGCTGCCTATCATCAATACAGAAAAAAAGAAAAAAGAAAAATAAAGAAACTATATAAAATCTTAAACTAAAGTAAAAACCTATGCTGACACTTCTCTTTTTTCACTATATTATTCTTGCTATCACTTTTCTTCTTTAAAACTCCAGCTAGTACTATTCCTGCATCAAAAAATTTAACTCAATTCAAACCAAAAGAAAAAGATAGGAAATAAGATAAAAGACTTCTTAGATGCAAGTTAACAATATAGCAATATGTATAGCGGGTTATTGGTGCTTGATTGTTTGTAACTTGCTACGGGAAATTGAGCACAAATAAGCTGCTATTTAAACATACGAAACATAATATAGTACAGACCCACTACGCAGATTATTGTGTTCTATTAAAGGTGAAAGATATTATTTGTTTTATAGAATAAAGGGAATTAGATTAGTGCTAACTTTGATTAGGATGGGCTCACGCACTCCTGCGAGACCGGGTTCCTTTCTACTTTACATTCCAATCGCCCCATGATCAGAAGAGATCCTACAATCAATTAATAAAATGTTAAAACATGATATGGTAGTACTAGGAAATCAGATTCTTTTATTTTATTATGTTGTAGAACCAAAAATTATGTGGCAATTTTAAGAGAAGAATTTTACTTTCGACCGACTCACCTGGTCACCGGGAGAAAGAACGATTTGGCAGTAGCCATGTCTAGAGATGTAGCCGGAGACAGCATCGGAGATCCCAAGAGATGACCATTGCCATTAGCACTGTTAATTGAAGAAACTTCCACATCTGAGACCGAGAATGGATCGAGCTTGTCGAAAGCATTTTTGGCTGCAGTTGGAGATGCAAAGGGGCTGTCTGGTAAATTGTGCTCCACACTACTGCACCATCCAATTTTAGTCAGTTGATTTATTAAGTACACCTGGAAGAATTTGTTTGGTAAAGTGCAACAAAGAACTAACTATTGCTTCAACCAACTGAAAAAACAATTTTGCAATGAAGTTGGATTGTAGAGAAAATGACAGTGGTGAGTGGGCCCACTTCCACCACACCACCAGCCAATTTTAATTGGCGAATTAAATTGTCGAGCACAGTGGCAGCTCCAATAAAAAACAAAACTTGGACTGGATTCTGTCGACATTATTTTGGATACAATATATATAAAATATAATTTTTCTGAGTTTTTGGGAATTTCAGTGTTATTTTTTTGTGTGCACCTTTCTTGGAAGTCGCTATCAGCGTTGGGGCTCGCCTCATCAGTAGATTCCTCCTTATCAGCTGAAGCTACGTTGACCGTTCTCTGCTGGGTAAAGCTGCCCTCCTCTGTGGAACTTTTAACTATTCACCCCCCATAAATTCAAATTTACAAATCAACTCTAGAAACTTCTATTAAAAGGCAGGTAAATATAGCACATCTTGAGAGCTTTGGTCATTTACTGATAAATAATAACAGATGGTGACAGAATTTATGAGAGTATTTTGGACGAATGGGTAGCAGTTGGCAACTTGGCATTGAAGTGCCTTTTGCAAACAAGGACCCCCCCCCCCCTTTTATTTTTAAGGAAACCAAAGAAGCCTCTTGGTATAAGCCAAGGCGGCTTCTTAGTACAGGGTAAATTTGGATAAATCACTTTTACTTCACCTTCTTTGACCCTTTTTCTTTTACTGGAGTAACAAGTAGTAGTTAAATTTGCTCATATCACTATCACCCTCAAAATGCTTTCTACTCAACTTTTTCCTTGATTTCAACCCAAAAAATTTGGAAAAATATTAAGAAGAAAACCTTCAGAACGAGTCTCGTCGGGGCTAATAGAATTGCTCCTTGCACTGACAGCTATAGGTGACATAGTCGGCGATCCAACAGCCATTGCCGAATTAAGATTGGCATTGCCATTTCCATGCGAACTGAAGTTTCGGGATTTGAGATCCATTAACTGTAAACCCATCAATCTCCTGCTCTGTAACTCGATTGCTTGTTGCAATTCAGCTGCCTGTTGTTGCTCTTCGATCTTTCTCCTAATTAACATTTCTGTTGTGTTATTCCCATGTAACATTCTTGCTCCTAGTAAAAATAAAATACAATGTGTTAGTCATAAGCAATTGAAATGTGGAAAAGAAACCATTTATGAAACTGTAAATACCTAATTGTTGGAGGTCAAATGGGTCTCTGGAATCGAGGCCGGTAGGGGTGGTACAGCTCGAGAAATCACCTCTATCTCCAGCCGGCTTGGTCCTGAGAACAACCATTTAGATTTAGAGATTATATAGAGCTTAAGAGGTGAAAAATGTACGATGTATAGAAGCGTACCGATACTTCTCAGGGACTTTGCCTTTCTCCTTGTATGGTTTCACCAAAACACGCGCATCACAAATGAAATGCGGATTTCCCTTAGCCAGAATCAACTTCACCGTCTCAGGATACACAAATGTCACAAATCCGAACATTCTTTTCTGCTGGTATGGAATCCTCACATCTTGTACCGGCCCGTAGATACTTTTAATTTGAAACAATTGAAGGGTCAGACTATTTTCCAAAAAAAAAATTAATGAGATAACCATGAAGGCTTATTTAGTAAGTTTGATGCGAAATCACACTAACCTGAAGTAATTTGAGACATCTTCTTCTCTGAAAGTACTGTCAGCTGGGAAGGTCAAATAAATCTGCCTTGAACTGGGATTCATCATGTTCATAAAATCAACTCTATCAAACCTAGATCGTCCCATGAATTTGTTTGCATCGTCTCCTCCTAGCATGAGTGCTGCCGCTGCCGCCACAGCCCTAAAATTTCAAATTTTTTTTTAATTCAGATTTTCCCACTTGCATGAGAAGTTATAAAAAAAAATCTAAGTTGGGGACAAAGAATTCACCTTTGATTCTCACTCTGCTGCTGTAAAAAGAAATTGAGGCACTTGCTAGAGCCTGATGGTGAAGCAGGCATAGACCCGGTAGGAGAGAAAGGGAACCCACTAGCAGCAGCCATGAGACGCTGGCTCTTTGACCGAAGCAACAGCTCTTGTTCTACCATAGTGCTTTCGTCTGGCAAACCATGCACAAACCTACAACTGGTACCGTTCTTGCAATAGCCTCTAGCATAGTAGAGACAAGGTTTCCAGCCGAGACCATCGCCGGCACCTCCCGAAAAGCATATGTCGCTCACTGAGCAGCTCCTCCTATGGTGCCCGGTACCCATACCGGCATAGTCCATGAACTCCCCTTGCGCCGCACTTTCATTGAGGAAAGACAGTTGATCTTGCAGCTGCAGCTCATCTATTAGATCAGCACCACCCGCACCAAAGAACGGTGATGGTGTACCGTTACCGTTGCAACCGGGACTGATAAGCTCGTCAGAGACCTGCAGCTCATCCACCATACCATTACTAATGTTACCGTTGCAGCTGTTGCTCCGAGAGAAAACCGGTGGCTGGGCCCAAGAGGATGGAGACGCAATTGAGAGAGGTGAGGGGAGACGTGAAGCTGAGTTTTGCCTTGAGAGGTGGAAAGGAGCCGGTGCGGTCGAGAGTGAAGTCGGTGTACCGGGGCTAGAAGTCGGTACGAGACCGATGTCTTTTCGGGCTTTTGAAATCACTGATTGGAGGAGGGTTTCCGGCCCGAAAGCTAGCCGAATCATCTCTTTCTCACCATGATCTTGAATCAAGAGAAGACCCATGATTTTTGCAGCGTTTTCAGGGTCTAGGATTTGAATTCTAGAGAAAACAATCCTTGTTGCCTCGTAAGCATCCATGGAAGCTGTATGTTAAGCTTTCTGAGTATTTGATTTTTATTGGTTTTGAGGTGTTTTGTTCAATATGGGGAAGGAAGAAGGGAGATGGTTAGGATAGAAGGTTACCACAAAGAGAGGGAATCTAATAAAAGAGATGTGAAGCAGTGCTTCATTATATCTCTCCTCTCTCTCTTTTTCTCTTTGGCTATATCACTGATGAGAAAACTGTTGCACTGAGAGAGCAGACTGTACTGACTCCATTTCCAAAGCTAGAGAGAGAGAGGGAGATTAGGGTTTGCAGCTGTACCGAAAAGACCAGTTTGAAACCTTTGGATTTCCTGACTAGCTACCTAGTTTACTGTTCTCTCTCTTGCTATGATGCACGCTTGAGAGTTTGTAGGAGGTCTGAGAAGAGGAGAAAAGCGAGTGTGTAGAGAGGAGTGTGTGTGTGTGTGTGTTTTCACGAGTGCAAAAAAAATTTGTAACCCCTAAAAGGGATTTCAAAGCCTGGTGGATAGATCTAGATCTGCTCAAATAAGGACACTTCCCACTCTCTGCACCTGAAGCTTTGCCTCCCTCGCTCTTTTATTTTTTCAAAAAATAAATTATTGCTTTCTTGTGGGCCCAAACTAAATTTGGGAACTGTTCAGTTTTTTTGTAATCAAAATTTAAAATTCAGAATTTAGGTTTTTATTTTTTTTTCCTTTCCAAGAAGAACCATGGAAACAAGGACCCATCTCTGGCCTTTTTTGTCTTTCTTTTATTGCTGCTCTCTGGTGTTGTTGTTGCTGCCCTTTCACGATGAATAAGGAGATTTTTAAATTCATATTTCCTTGGGACAAGATAAAAAGTATTATTATCTATTAAGTTTTTTTATTGAACTGTTACACACACTACAGTGACATGTTTAATAGTTTATGGGTGTGTTTTTGTAATGGAGTGGATTTCTAAAAAGATGGTCAGACACAGACAGCAAAAGAGATTTATTAGCGCTTTGATTAATTCATTCAGTTGCCATCAATTTTTAGTTCAAATATTTAGGTCACAATACAGTATACACCTAGCTTCTTTGTGGCTTCTGCTAATTCTAATATAATAGTCTTAATATTTCAAAAATCAAATATTTCTTTTTTAATTTTGCATGATATATTATTTTTAAAACACTTGTTGGATTAATATATGATATAAGTAGAGATACGTAGGATATATATAAACCTCATAACAAAAGAACAAAAAAATTTCTCTACTTGTTGGATTAATATATGATATAACATATAAGTAGAGATATAAGTAGATTTTGACGCACCGATCAGAGCCACAGAAGATCTGGTGTCCTTTCAATCAGCTATTTAGCTGTTTACAATGGATTGGCAAAAACATTTAAATAATTTCATAATGATCCGGGTCTTCTGTGACTTGGTCCAAGTAGTTGATAAATGTTCATAACGAGCCTTGAGAATTGCCATATCTAGTCAACCAATAGCATGCAAAAGTTATAATAAATCTTGCATGACATTTTTTTAATGGCAGGAGATTCGGTTCCTGCAAGAAAATGACTTGCAAGAGTGATTATAACCATGTCCATAGAAAATAATTCCAATTATTATTATCTGTCCTTAATGATAATACAATACTTGATTATGATATCGTTACTGCTTAAAAAATTATAATGTCATTAATCTGACGTATGTACTTGTAACTTCTAAAATAATTATACAAATAACATATTAAAGACCTGAATTATCTTAGCTCCAAATTTTATATCAAGACGTATTGTTGGAACTTTTACAACACCATCGTATATTTAAATTTAGAAAATAGAATATAATTGTTTCATGGAATGTTCATTTTTACAAGTACAGTCAAACTCCTTAACATTTTGCTTTATAAAAAAAATTGCAAATCCACTTACTAAGAAATAAACAAAGTTTTACATAAAATCTCTACGAGCACACAGTACAATGGCTTATTAATTACATGATAAACTTTAAACGCGAATATTTATTGAAAATAAAATTTTTTTATAACTAGCAAGATTATACGGTGATCTTAGTTTGTAATTTATTAATTAATTATTCTATAAGGTCTTCTTCTCGAGTCACAGATTATTCATACTGAAAGCTATATATATATATTGTCGTTTTAATTTGTTCTTATGTGATAACTTCACATTCAAATTTTATTGATTTCTCGATGTCACCATTTTTGTTGACATGTCAGTCTTTTTTTCTAAAATGGACCATTGTTTGCTGAAATATTGATGTTTGATTTGATGCTATGTTACAACACATGCAACATTATATTATAACGCTAAAGTTTCGTAGCGTTAATAAACAGAGACGTTATAACACAAAGTTGAGATGCGTTATAACGCAATTAGGTGCTAGGAACATTCTTTGGTTCTGTTCTCCATACTATTTAATTGTATAATCTCTTTTAAGTATTTCATCAGAAAATATGTTATAGAAAAAATTATTGTGTGAGTCTAAGATGATAAATAAAGAGAAAACCTTGCAAGAATTTTAATTCTTCAAATTAGAATCACAGACAATCTTAATCATTTGTCATTTAGTCTCCTTTAATTTCCTTTTGTCTCTTTTAGCCTCCTTTAGCCTCTATGCTATTGCAAAAATTCTAAAATCACCTCATTTAGTCTCTTTTTGTCCGATCTTAATCATTTGTTCGAACCTTAAGACACCTCTACCTCTTCATTTAACTTCCTTAGCTTTCACTTATGAATTAAGACAATCAAATATCAGTTTCTTAGCGCTTCTTAAGCTCTTAATTTTGAACAGCCATCGTGTCCATAGTGACAAATCAATTATTCGGGTTTGGTTTGGCGAGGTCAAAAATTCGTGATTCATTCGGGTATAATTCGGGAATAATTCGGTATTATTTGGATCAAAGCCCTCAGTTCTGTAAGGAAGCAAAAACAAAAAAATAAAATTCTGGAAAAAATTCGGGAAATTTCGTAAAATTCGCGAATTATTCGAGAATTATTCGGTCAAAGTTCGGTCAACCGAATAATTCGGCGTTCGGTTCGGCATCACCAAAAAACTAAATAATTCGTAAATAATTCGGAAATTATTCACGAATCTTGTCACTGTGATCGTGTCCAAGAGAATTTTTCCTATAGGTTTATACAGCGACCGGTCACAATTCTTGGTCATACAAAATCCTATGACCTATATATGCACGGAGAAAGGCACATGGCACATAAGCTGATAAGAACCTATCTTATAATTTTTCAAAATCCGTCTCCGGTTTCTCTCTCTCTCTCTCTTTCTCCGAGAAAATAATACACAGTTGATACATAAATGACAAGGGATAATTTCAAGAGCACCATCATAAGTCCATGCAGGCTTTGATGTACTGCTTTCAAGGATTGCTAGCTTTCTTTTTTGTGGACCCTCGAGAAAATCTCAGCTAATCTCGAAAATGCATGCATATAATTAAGCATATTCGATCTCTCTTCGTTGTGTCATTAAGTTAATAACGACATAATTCTGTTTTGTTTGCCTAGTCACTAAACTAATGATTTGCTTTTATCAACTTAATTACGATGATCCGTCGCTCTTTCCGTTTCAAAAATTAACGCAATCATTTTGATCTGTTCTTCATGCTGTCGTTTTCAGTGACGATATATATATGCTGAGAGAAAAAAGAGATCATATTTTTTTTGTATAAATTAAAAACTTATAGTTTTATTACATGGTGTGAGAAAAAAGAGATCATATAAAATAAAATTGCATTATATTATAACTACTCTTCTAGTAACTCCTTCAATTTTTTTAGCAAAAATAATAACAAAATTTTAATCCAACTCATACATGTTACCAAAATACAACCTTTTCTTTTATTGCCTATCAATTTACAAAAAATTGTGAGTATTCGTGAAGATAAAATGACTTAATAGCATCAGTATCTTCACATATACTTCCATATCGTTAGTAATGATACTCTCGAAAATAATAATTTTTGTCGGCTACAATAATTATTTTTTATCTTCGGAAATACTCACATATTCTTCAATCAATTAAAATTATGTATGTATTATATAAAAAGGTTATTCGTATGACAAAAATATTCAGGCTCTTTTGGTATTTTTGAATGAGAAGACGAGGAATGATATAGCCAGGACAATAATCAAATTTTCATAAATTTAGGAGAAACACATGAAAGTTCTACGACTTCAAAGAATAAATCAAAATTTAGTGACTAATGTTGAACATGTAAGAACCTCTGGAAAAACTTATCCAATTCGTTATTTTATATATAGAGAGAAATGGGCTATGGTGCTTCATGGAGTAAAATAAGTTTTTACTCCATAGCACTGTATTTCTATTTCGAAAATCCAAACAGCTCAACATGATCTCTATATTGAAATGTGCCTGGAGACCAAATTTTACATTTTTTTGAATTTTTTTTTTACTATTTATTAAGTCACTTTGAAAATCGTTGATTTAATGATCCATAATTTTTTACTGTTCACATTGGATCAGCGATTTTCAAAGTAGCTTAATATAAAATTTGGTCTCCGAGCACATTTCAATATGAAGAACATGTCGAGCGTTCGGATTAGCTATTTGAACTTTAGAAATGAAGATATAGCGTTGAGTACAAATGTGTTTTACTTTACGTCTCACCCTAGTCGGACTCTCTCTCTCTCTATATATATAGACACACCACATGCACAATGTACAATGTATTTGTTTTTTTAACCAAAATTGATTGTCAGTGGGCGGAGCAAGATTTTCAGATTATGAGAATCAATTATATAAAAATATTATGTTAAGAATGAAGATCAATTTTACCATACTCGGAATATTTTACTTTAAATTATATAGAAAACCATACATAAATATAAATAAATTTTAAAAATGAAAGTCAATTAATCTCCATTCATTCTACATAATTAATGGGTTTTGCTTAGTGGACGACATACACTTTAATTTCGCATAATGAGGTTTTCTATGATATTTTATTTTTAGCTAAAATAAAATTTCACGAGCACCGAATGAAATGTCTATATATCATTGTGAATTCAGACACTAAATTGATCATTTTTAATTTTTTTTTTATAGTAGCAATCTGAAGAGAATATATTCTATGTATTACATGTTATTGTATTGAGACTATTTATCCCTTATCAATTAATTATTTAACACAAGTCATAATTTTAGCTATTTACTTAACTTTATTGTATTGTACATAGTTTGTGCGATTACCCACCACATGTAATATAATTGCAAAAAGTACGATTCTTTTTTTCATCTTTATTACTTTTATCCCATCTTTTGGCTCGGCTTTTGTTGAATC
The DNA here is from genome assembly GCA_024447775.1 of Carex cristatella. Classification (NCBI taxonomy): domain Eukaryota; kingdom Viridiplantae; phylum Streptophyta; class Magnoliopsida; order Poales; family Cyperaceae; genus Carex; species Carex cristatella. Next base: position 3,471,372 of record JAJHPF010000024.1, on the reverse strand, counting down.
TTTTGAACGTCCTTTTGTAGGTTTGTGCAGATGCTAATCATGCACTTCTTACACACTGTGCAGTGTGCACAAGGTCACTCACCTTCTTACTACGCTCGTTTGCAAAAAAAACTAAAATAAAAGAACCCGCTTTTTACTGCATGTGTATATGCTGGTAACTGGTAAGAATGAAAGGAAAAAGAAAAAGAGAGAAAAGATGCGTCATGGCAAATGGGTTTGGTTGGTTTGGTTTGGCAGCTTGAGATGGGCTCGTGGGGCAGTGTGTTTGTGTGTGTGTACTAGATAAGAGAGAAGGAGACGAGACGAAATTAAAGGCATGAGGAAAGGTACTAACTGGTTTCAGAGGCGCACATGCAAATGCAAGGAGGGTTTCGTCTCTTCTTGATTTGATGTATTCGGTGAGTGCAGTCTTCTATGCAGTCAAGTTGAAACAGAATTTTCTATTTACATAATTATATACAAATAATATAGGAAGTTGGATGGAGTGTAGAAAATTTTTTATTCCATAGAAAGAACTGAAACCGCTATTGATTTTCTTTAATTAGGTATTTATTTCGATTTATTTGTAATTTTGAATTTTCTATAGAAATGTTTCAATGAGCTGAGTCAAATGCTGACGAAGAAACTTGTAGGTATTCATTAAGGGCCTGTTCGGCTTACAGACGGAAACGGAAACGGGAATGAATTTTGAACTGTTTTTTACAGTGCGCGTGGAGAAAAAAAAATTATTTTTTAGTTCACGCATGAGGAAAAAAAAATTCATTTTTCAGTTGAACTGAATTTTTTTTCCACGCGCACAATAAGGACGCCGAATAGGCCCTAAGCAAATATTTCTATATTTCTAAAACATCACCATCTCTATTACAATATTAATTTGATTATGAATTCATTGCTAAGCCTCTATCCATTATAATATCTAATAACAATTGAAGAGTATCAGTCAACTATCATTAAACATCTATCAGCAATTGTGGAGCACTAACATACTGTACTAGTTAGCTAGCATCTTGAAATTTTACTAGAATAATTTGTGAAGTGTGCACAGTGCCCTCCTAAGCTCCACCTTCCACGAGTACAATGTACCGAGATGTACTTCTTGGTTGGAGACGAGTCAAACTTGTTGCGTGTGTAGTCATATGACGTTGTGTCATAACTAAAGAAACCAAATTATTGATTCAGTTCCTTTAGAATTGTTTAAAGATATAAAATTATGGCAATGGTCCACTAGTTTGCTTGAAATTAAAGGGTTTAAGAGCCGATCCGAGATTGTTGTATAGCTTTTTTATAGTCATGTGGCGTTATGTGACAATTAAAAAAACATGTTCTTTTGAAATTGTATAAAGAAATCGAATCAATGATTTGATTCCTTCTACGATATCAAAATCTTCATACAATTTATTTGTTTTTCTATATTATTTTCAAATCAATTTTACAAATAAAAAATATTGAAGTTGAAAATCAATTTTTTTTTTATGTATAGTGATATGTTTCAAACTTACCCATCTATAAAATTTATTCGAAAAAAATGTAAATCATTAATTGTTAATTTATTTGGACAAAATCACAACCTTTTGATAATAAGGTAGGATATTAGTTGTGATTATTTTTTATTTCTTCAAAACATAAGGTTGGGATTGGATATATTTGAACTTGAGGTTTAATCTTTTGTTTTGAAGCTTCATATATCGTATTGGTTCTAAGTCCAGCCTGAAATTTCAGAACCTTTTTTTCTTTTTGAAAGAAATGAAGATTGATGTTTTCTAGTAGGTACGAAGAATTAGTGTTCGAAGTCCATCAATTATTTAATATGTACAAAGAATTTTATTATTCGGATTTTGAATCTGCAACATCTTACATAAAGGACAATGTGTTTGTCACTATATCAAAAACTGCTTCACCTTATCTGTTATATGAAAAATCTCAAAATTTTAGCTCGCTGTCCGGTAAAGGCAATTAGAGTTGAAAATTTAAGTATAATTCAGTTTGTCCTAAATAAAAATTGTAAATAAGTTGAGTATGAACGAATGGATTCAATTTAATTTCGAAATAAGTTTTATTTAACTTGAAAACATATTTTCCCTGCTCGAAACAACTTTTATTAGCTTACATAGGGTTTTTTATAACTAAAAAAGATATGCTTTCACTCCCTATTTTATCAATAAATGTATGCTATATTTTTTCCTAAGCATGCATAGCACTCTAGAAAGGCAGAAATTTGCATCCAATGTCTATCGGTCTTGTGTCGGATGGGTTATTTTATCGTACGATCTCCTTTAAGATATGTACACGCGCACTAAATCTGTACGAATGTTGAAGCTAATGTGTACGAATATTAAATAAGATAGAAGATTTTTATTTAGAAAAAAATAATTTGCATCACTATTTTCACTAGTTTAAGTGATTTTTCATTTGACTACCCAATATTTCTATCATAATAACAGGGTGACTGTTGACAATTTATACGTGAGAGTAGTATTTAAAATTTCAACATCAGCATGCATGTAGAGACGGGTCCACTCCAAATGAATGGAGGCCATATATTTATTTTCAAAATTCATGTACTCATACATTATTTTTTATACAATTTAGAGTAAAATATTATTTTTGAAAATCTTTACAGAAACTGCAAAGTTGTGAAGAGAAATCGAACTCTCGATCTTTGGATAAACAACATTCTTAAAACTTTTTTTTTAGCCAACTGTGCTACTTCCACTTCTCTAAAGTAAAATACTGTTAGTGTTGTAAATTTAACATTCATACTCAACATGAAAATTTTATATGGTTGATTCTTACTGTATATTTGATTTTATATTTTGAAAGTCCAACTCTACTTCTGTCTGCATAAATTTGTTTGACATTAATTATTCCGTTGACATATAAACTCATTGAAGTACAAAGCTTAAGGATAGTTTTGGGTTCCTTAAACATACAACAGATAAGGACATGTGTGCATAATAGTTAAATTAACTATGTGAATTAAAATGGAATCTCGATCTTTTTGCATTTTGTAATCTTGGGAGTGCCTTGTATTGTGAATTAATTGTGTGTTTGCTCTATTTAATGCAATGTGTCGGATGAGAGATTTGTCTTACCAATCGGAAAATCTGAGAATAGTGTAGATTTGTAGTTATTCTGCTAACAACATGGCATTCAATATTTGGAAGGTAGCGAGAACAAAAATAAATGCCACGTCTTTTCCTGTTGACTCACACGTGGCAGGTCCCACTGACTAGATAAATTAACTAGAGATTATATAAGCCGATTGATTCGTTGATTGAACGGCTTACGTAAATGATGTTTTAAGGCTTTTCTGCTTAGATTCTCGTGCAACCAACTTACTGGGCGAAAACGGTCGGATACGAATTCATATCGTCTGGGTTAACTCAGAATTTGAGTTAATGCAGAATGAATCTAGACCGTCCGATTCGTGTTGGCACGAATATTGAAAGGATACTGTGCATTCTATTTTGAGGTTAGATTGACCCTGATCTTGATTGGACGACTGAGATGTAATACAGAGGATACGTGTTCATTGAATACAACAGGAAAGTTATCGGACTGAATTTCTTATATGGTATAATTTTCGGATACAGATATAAATTCATATTATCTTGAATATGAATACAAATTGAATGAATTGAATGTTAAACGGATACAAATACTGATTTTTATTATGAGAAAGAAATAACATCTAAATATAATTTTTTTATTTAAAAATTAGAACTTTCTTAATGTACTTATCACCATTGGAGGACTATGTTTAATAAAGTAAAAAGAAAAACAAAAGAGAAAGAAAGTTCAGATCAGAACTAATTCGGATCACCTCAGATACCTGTCTCAACCAATTTACAAACAAACGACTCAGATTAGTTATTTTAACTACGCATGAATATCAAAATGGACCCTCCCATAGTTTCTAGATTAACTTTGTCTCGGCTGAAATTAATCTGGATCGTCCATTTGTAATTTGATTGTCCAAGAGAACCGTAAATAAAAGAGAGACACTTATATACTAGAAAGTTTTTACCACTGTAAAGTTGTGAAACCAATTTTAACTGGCCCATATAGGATATAGCATGCTACACTTGAAGCGGTTGAAATATTGTGAATTGGTCCTATTTAGATTATCTATTGTTAAGGGAAGTGTCAGATATGGACAATTATTGCCGGCATTTTTTTCCATAACCAAAAAATTAAATAATATAATATTAATAACTAAATTTTAAAATTTATTTTATCCATAACCAGACCGTCCAAACGTGGGGCGGTCCACTGTGCAGACCAAACCACCCCCCCGTAGGGCGGTCTGAGTTAATTTTTTTTTTTTTAGGATTTGAATTTTCAATCTAAATAATGAATGTATTTTGTTTGAAATTATAGATATGAAATAAATGGGTAACTTGACTAATCTAGGCCGTCGGCAAAATGGTTTTCATGCATAATTGACTTCTCAGAAATAATTTTCTCCGGACTGAACTGAGCGGTGCTTCGAAAACTCAGAAATAATTTTAATGCGATGATGGATACATAACAATATATGCCAAAGTCTGCAATTTCTAAGAAAAATGGTTCACAACATAAGTTAATTAAATAACTTACAAATATAAATACAATATTTATTGAATTAACTCTTCCCGCGTCCGAACGAGACCAAGTCTACTTCTTAGGGTTACGGAAGTGGATGACGGCGCGACACTAGCGGTTGTAGAGCCCGACTACTCCCCGAGTGGCTTCCCGACCGGGTCGCCCGCTTCCGAAGGTCCCGCATCGGCAACCACTCTAGCATTCTCTCTTTCGTTGGCTTCGTTTATTGTCTCTGCAATGCATTTCATTGAACATTAAGTATCAATATTTAAATTTAATTTCAAATCATTTTTAAGTTGTGTACGATCATCTACATACCTCTAATCTCGCTTGTCGGTAGTCGAACGGTGAGCCTCATGTCCCACTCGCCGACCTTGCATCCCGTCCATTTCCATTACGCGTCGCTCGTGTTTCCTCCTCCCCTTCCCCGATCCATTTCTCATCGGGAACCACCGTAGGTCCAAGGTAGTATGGCCACCGGTGCTGGTTGGGGTAGCCGTGAAATGATGCTCCCAGTGTGTTCGAAGACAATCGGTACGGTAATAGTTGTCAACAAAGACGTCTTCAAGGAAATTCCGTTTTCGACAAACCGCCATAACATGAGAACACGGAATGCGAACTAACTGGGGGCCTTGGCACTCGCACGTCACTTGATTGTTCGCGCCTAAAACGACTCGTACTTGCATGCGCGTTCATGAGTTTGTATAATGCCACTTTGTCCCACCACCGGTGGAATGATCTCACTTGGAACCTGCACTTCATATTCCGTACCTGTGTTGCCATATGCTACAACGTGCATGACAGAACCTTTTTCTCTGTGTTTTCTTAATTTCTCCTCTACTCTATCTGAGAACAGTTGGTCCCTACTCGCTAATACAGTGGCTTTAGCATGCCTCTCAACAAACCAAGCATTTAACTTGTAAAATGTATCCTCCACCAGTGAAACCACGGGTAACATACGGCTCTGTTTGAAGACATTGTTTAACGACTCTGACCCATTAGTGGTCATAATTCCCCATCTCCAACCTCCATCACATGATTGAAATATCTTCTCATATGCTGACGGCTCCATCGGATCGCGCGGACGTCTCTTGCCCGCCTTCGCTAAGTAGGCATTTGCCTCTGGAAATGTCTACAAAAAATAGAAATATACCTCAGTGATACAAGTCGTGCAAATGTAAAAAAAATAATAATAATAATGCATACATACTCTGGCAAAATCTCTGAACATCTCTTCAATTCGTCGTGGTTTTTTCCTCTTGTAGCCAATTTTGAACCTGTCAGCAACCCATTCTCCGCCGTCGGTATTTTTGCACAGGTTCTCTGAAATGTGTTGCATGCAGTACCTGTGCACAGACTCTCCCGTATTCGTGTTCCACCCATAGTTGTGGCTATCAAATACATGCTTGATGCCCTTGTGCTGGTCTGATATCACGCAGAAGAACCTGTTCCCTATCACCTCTCTTCTCAGAAATGACATGAAAAAACCCCAATTTGGACCATCCTCCTGTTGAACAATGGCAAAAGCTATGGGTAATAGCTGGTTTTCAGCATCATATGCACATGCTATAAGCAGAGCCCCACCATACCGGCCGGACATGAAGCATGCATCGATGCTGATCACAGGTCTAACATATTGAAATGCTTCAATACATGGACCGAAAACCCATGCTATGCCCTTGAATTGTACCTCACCGGGTGTATCGGTTGGTACATGCCACTGCTCGAACCTCGGTTCCGGATTTGTACTTGTTATGGCCATCGGCAATGGTGCGAGGAGATTGTACGACCCCTTCCAGGTTCCGAAGCATCTGCATACTGCAAGTTCCCGACCCCTCCACAACCTATTGTAATGTTGGACTACATGTTCATAGACTCGTCTCACCGCACGAGCGACCTCCTTAATGCTCATCGCAGGGTCCTCCTTAATGTCTGTCATAATTACATCGGCACTAAGTGCTGCCGTCAGTGCACTATGATCTGATCTTCTCGACGCACTCTTGCAAGTGTGTGGTCTTTCGACCTTCTTAATTATCCATGCCTCTCCCTTACCTTTAGGCGCGGCAGACATTTTCCATTTGCACTTTGTATCCTTGCAAATTACAACATACCGGTTCCTCTCCCGCCCGGCCACCGTAAACTCCCAATTACCCTTCAAATGGAACCGCTTAACTTTGGTCGACGGTTCTTCTATGTTGGTGTAAAGGCGCCCTAAGGCTAATCTCTTCGTTGTATACAACGCGTCTCCCAAAAAAAAGAAATGTCTCGCTTCTTCAAAAGAAGTAGTGTCATTGAATGTCCTTACGGGTGCTTGTCTCCTCGTCCCCGATCGAAATCTGTCTTCAATTGGAGTAGGCATAATCTCCTCATCGTCGCCCTCGATAATGCATCGAACCCCAATCCCCATCCCAATCATCACTAGTATCAATTTCCTTTGTCCGTATCTCATCAATATCATCAAAATCAATGCCTCTATCATTTCGATCGATCGTGGACTGTCTTCTAGGTTCGGGGGGCCGTAGTTAGGTAATGGATCGTGTGCGATTGGTATCCAACCCGACCAACACATGACCGTCTTCTAGTTTCAAATGGGGTGCAACACTATACTCAGGTACTTGCAAATACCTATCTCGTCTCATAGGCTCACGAGGGGGTGAGTTCACATCCTGGTTGTGATCATAATCTAGGTTGTTTTGGATAGAAGGTCCAGCCCCAGTATCCAGGTTGTTCTGGGTAGAAGGTTCTCTCGGGACACCAACTGGTTGAATCGAAACTTTTTTGCAAAATAGGTCCATTACGGGATTAAATTGGACTCAAAAAATCCGTACACAGCTTTCCATATATCCTACTCTTCTATATGATATTTTATATAGTAAGGTTTGGCACCGGGGGGTTGATTGTTAATTCGGGTACTGATTTGTACGGTAAATTGGACACGGTCCCAACCGGTTTGTTGCATTATTATTTCCTTTACTTCATAAATTGAAGTATTGGCATTCACCTGGAAGCTGTAAGTCGCATTTTTCGAGTATTGGCATCCGAACTCTCCTTTCGTGATTTTTCCACCCAAGTACAATGCAATGAACATTTTTGAGTTTTTTCTGACATTAGAAAAGAAATTTGTCGTTCAATATTAGTTATTTTGTTTATTTATGAAATTTTTAACATTTAAAAAAAAAATTAAAAAAACCTCGGTCACTGTTGAGCGCACTGTTGATCGCAATCGCCTCAGAATCGCCTAAAAAATCGCCTCGCAGCACTGTTTGAGAGCAGAAGTTAGTTTGGAATAAGAGTGAGTGGATTATTGTGACTCTGGAGAGAGAAAATAATCATTTTATACACAAAATACAAAAAAAAAAAAAAAAAATTATTCAGACCGCCCCACGTTTGGGCGGTCTAGTTATGGATAAAATAAATTTTAAAATTTGATTATTAATATTATATTATTTAATTTTTTGGTTATGGAAAAAAATGCCGGCAATTATTGTATCCGTATCATGTTTCATATTCAAAATCATATTTCTATTTGTATATGTTAAAAAATATTATTATTTGGATCCGGATCTAGTAATATCTGAATATTCGAATTAATCATTTTTTAAATTTGAATTCCAAATAAAATCGGATAAATCCTGTTATTTACCGCTGGTATTAAAACGCAAAGGAATTGAATCCTCTGCTCTCCAAGGGGTAGAATTTTTCTACCCCTGTATCGCTGACACGTGAGACTACAGCAAAACTAAAAACTAATATTTAAATACTTAAACTCGTCTGGACTCACGTGTCAGCCGCACTGGGAGTAGGTGATCTATTTCCCAAGTTTATATCCTAAAATTTAATCCACCATTATAACTATAACGATTCCTAAAAAAACTATAATTTGTGAAATCCACCATTATATTAAAAAATATAAAGTTATATGCACCATTATAGGTTAATCAGTGGCGTAGCTAGAATTTGAGTCAGGGATAGGCAAAAATCGGGTTCATATTCAGGTTCTGGGTTCAGGTTCAAGACAGAATTTCATGGATATTACTTTGTACGAACATAATTGAAATTTAAACAAGCATTCCTTGTAAAAATAGAAGCCTCAAAATTTTAAAATTGTAACTAGTACAAACAAGTTTTTTTTGAATTTTATCATTATACAGTCATACTGGAAGTCTGGAACGCACAATACCATGCATAGTTGTATGTAACACATATTAAAATGACAAAGTAAAAGCTTTACTCTATTAGAGGATAAAACCATGGGTAGGCAAAGTAAAACTTTATTCTGTTCCTATTAAAATTTTCAAATCCAAGAGCAGGCAACTGGCTACCCCTTGTGTACATTGGCTCCGCCACTGTTAGGTTATAGTTTTTATTGTAATTTTTAGTCTATTACATCTTGCTGAAATTTTAGAATTGAAAATAAGAATTTATCCAACTATTTACTGTTAAAATTACATACTCCGATTAAAACTAGTACCATGCAATGAAATAAATTAACTTACAACAACTATAAATACCTTTAAATTATAAAATATTAAAAATTTGTCCACCGTTATAACGGTGGATTTCACAAGTTGATTTTTTTTCATTTCAAAAATATTTTATCCATATTTTAATATATAAACGAAAATATATAATTTTTTGAGTTAGAAAAAAAAAATCTCAATTCTGCTCCAGCCGAAATATAATATTTTCACTCTGAATTACCGCTGTCAGCGGTAAAATTACTTCTGAAAATTGATTTGAAAATCATGTTATCTCTTAATCTATTTATTTTATAGGTTATTAATAAAAATTTCGGAACTCTGGCACTGCTCATAGTATAGCCACGTTGGCACATTTAAAAATACTATATTTACTCGATCAAATTGAGGTCCAACTAACGTTTTTATTAAAAAAATTAGGACCCAATGTGTTTTTTTTCCTCATTTAATTCAGAGAACAATATCTGTTTTTTTCGAACATAATTTCCAGCCCGGTTAGTATTCATCCATGAAATTAATTGCATACCAATAATAGAGGTGGATCTTGAATTTTCATCGGGAGCAAAAAATAACGAATCAAATACTTGATAAAAAAAAATGCTTTAAGTTATAATTTTCAATGTTCTGATTTTTAAATTTTAATGTTATAACTAATAATTCTAATTACCGATCAAAATTTAAGAACTTTTTACTAATTTTAACTCTAATATAAACCGAACTGCAAATTAGAATTTCAAAAGAGGTAAAAAAATTCCAAGGAGAAGGGAGGCAAAGTTGACATGGACTTCTAAATCTCTTTAAAAATTCAAAATCTAGTGAGAACTTTACTGGGTTCACACCTCACTAATAGATTAATTAAAAGTCTCTAAGCTCTATCCATGCGTGACGAAAACAAAATTGGTCTGAATAATATTAAATTGTGGCGTTTCATGAGATCTTTTTGGAAATGGGCGAAAATTGTATGCTTTTTGGGTGCTCACGGGGAGAATTTTAACAGACAACATTATGATAAGAAGGGCCATACTATATATGTGATATATATGAGGTGTACTATATATATATGCAATGTTTGTTCTTTAGAACTTAGAAGACGCTTTGCACCTTTTGCTCACTTGCTCGTATGCTATCGGTGTGTAGACTGAATTATCATCTTGCTAGGATGGCATCTCATGGTAGCTAGCTGGGAATTCTATTGAGCAAATGTGGGAACATTATGAAAACTTGCAATTAAACTGTGTGAGACGCCTCACCTTCTCTAACTTTGTAATTACTCAGTTCGCTGTTTTTGCAGATATTCAGATAAGACTCACACTCTCTAACTTTGCAAATACTTGATTCTAAAAAAAAACCTTGCAAATACTCCTGATAGGTGCCAAATCTTTAGACCTTTTGCATGCATTTTTTTTTACATGCACAAGTTCATGTAAAAAGATTGAGAAAAGTTATTTCAAAAATAGCGCATGTAACAAGTAAGAAATGAAGTATTTGCATGGAGACTTCTAGCATGTGTAGTTTTTACATGCATGGTGCATGTAAATTATTTTTTTTGAACTTGTTGCAAATGTGAGCTCATGCAAAAACCGAATTCTTACCCATGATATAAATCCAAATTCTAGTAGTGACGCTTCAAGGGTGGCCAGGACTATGCGCAAGAGTGAATGGGCTTCAAGATTTGTTTGTGTTCTATGGAGTATTTGAAGGGAAAGGAACAATATGAGATGTTGATGTAAGAGTTTATTTTGTGCGTATAGGACTATGTGTATGTCGTTGCATGGAGTCATTTAATTACTTTTAATGATCGTGCTCTTGATAGTTTCTATCAAGTATTTAAAAAATAATGATGTTAAATTGTTTCGGTTTTCCGGGTGAAAAGTCCAAGTTTAGGACTTCAAATTTGGTGCAATACCTGGCCGTGTAGAATGAGATATGAGCCATCCGTTCTAATATGCACAAATTTTAAAGCAAGTATTATAAAATTTAAATAAGTTTCGAAATAATGTGAACTCAGCCGAAAGTATTATATTCGTGTGAATACTCCATATTTAGTTGATTGATGAAAAGAAAATAAGACAAAAGGAGGAGCTGTTTGGTTGGTGAATAGGTGTTGATCGATGTAGACCTATCAGAGCTTTAATTTTGTTTAACACTTTTCCAATACATCAATCATGGGAATAATTGTCCGTAATTGCTTGATTAGAGATGAGAGTTTTATTAGTTGGTAGTATGCTTTTCAAGATGTATATATTATATATACGCGCTTATCTAATCAAGGCAACATCAGAAAGAGATGCCAGGACCTGACACCTACGTGCTAGCCACTAACGCACAAAATTGTAGCAATCACTTGTTCAAATCTTGTAAGCATCATTGAAAGGGATGTTCAAGGTGTAGTAATGCTTAAGCAGCTTGTTCACTTTTAAGTCATATTTGGTTATTACTTAATTAAATTACTTTTATCTGTTTTTTTTTTTTTTTCTTTTACATTTTATTTGACATCTTAAATATGGGCTTTAAGTTAATTTGTTCAGAGAATAAGATAATGAAAAATGAATCTTTGTCGCGCACCCTACACGAGGATTAAGTGTAGACCAAGTTAATTTGCATAGTGAGGTGGTTTAATTTATTTTATCGTTATTCATCTTTTATTTTACTCATTATTTGACAACTTAAATATGAAGTAAAATCACATCTTATATCACAATCAAATATGATTTTAAAAACTCTTATACACACTGGTAAATATGTATCGAAATATTACTACGTCATTAAATATCAATTTATACAAAATTTCAGGGGTAAATTAGCAAATTTTTAGCATAATATTTAATTATAGTAAGTAGTACTTAAAACTCCTTTTAATTATAGTGGCGGATTCATTAACTCAACTAAAGAAAAAGATAGACACAAACCTGAAAGTAGGAAGCTATTATGCTAGACATCAATTATTATACTATGATAGATAGGTCTATATTCAAAACATGAAGCAACTTATACATGCTATTGCCGAGTAAATAAAAGTAGGGTGTTTTTAAGTTTACCGACGCTTTTTGTGAACTCTAACCCTAAATATATTGAATTGACTTTAAATAATGAATCTGAATTGTTGAAATCCGTTTATCTTACGAGTTATGTATCTACATGTAATTTTTTTTTTTAAATTAATTTTGTATATAATCAAGTGGTAAAGAAACATTCAAAAGTTAATTACTTTATAAATATTCTAATTTTGACCGTATGACTCTATAAAAAAATTAATTCAAAAGTTTAATTTTTTTGCATGTAGACGCATCACTTGTAAGATATACGTATTTTAACGGTTTGGATTCGTCGTCTGAAGTCAATTCAATATGTTTTAGAGTTGAGTTCACAAAGAGAGTTGGTGAACTTTTTTTGAGGAAAGAGGGTTGGTGAACTTAAGACCCTAGTTCTACACTGCTATTGCAATGTAAGATTGCAGACAACTGCTGAAAAAAATTATATTGATAAAAAAATTATTATAACAGAAAAACAAAAACAAATAAGTAAACATGATGTTAATGTTTTCTCTCACTAACTATACACAGTGCAAAACATGTAACACCCCCTTCTGTATTTACACCTTAGTTATTTGTCATCCATCTCTCGATTTCAAGTGTAATTCTTCGGTATTTTTAAATCAATTTTTTTATTAGAGATGTATATTGTTGCATATTTATTTGTGATATAAACACTCGCTTAATACAATAATATCTCTTTGGTTTTATCATTAATGTGCTATTATATTTATCGACTATAAAGCAGGATCCTTGTAGTATCTACACACTCTGTTTTCTCGATATAAATGTAATGGTTTAAGACAATGCCAATATATATTTTTTTAATAAAAATGTGGGGTGAAGCCTCCAAATTCCATTAATCAGACACAAGATGTCAAGTGTTAGAAATTTTTTCCAGATTTTATTAATCAGACACATCTAGATGTGTCAAGTGTTATAAAAGTTCAACTCTAATTGAGTTGAAGGCAAATAAAAGAAATAAAATACAAGAAAACAGAAAAACAGAAAGAAAATAACATGAAAAAGAAAAAAAAAAGAAAAGAAAAGAAAATAATAAATTAAACAAGACCGAACCACAATCCTTAATTATTGTTGATGCCAATAATTAAGGATGTTTAGAAACAAAAAGTCAAAAAGTAAATTATGGTACTTTGTACTGAGTTGAGTAGAATGAGCTTATCTGCACATTGAAAAGTACCATAGCTTTAATATGAAAAAAAAAAAAATTAACTGTTTGGCAATCATTAACCATAATTAGCAACGAAACCCATGAAAATAGAGTGCAGATTTTAACCGCTAAAATTTTAATCGGCATAGATTTAATGTGAGAGAAACATTTTTTGTGGATCAAAGGTGGAGGAGAACGATATTTGAGTTTGTTTGAAAAAGATTACAGATATTCTAGATAATTTGAGAATAAAGACCAATTAGACGATTAAGGGATGTTTAGAGGACCAAACAAAGTGGGACAAAATCACTACTCTAAAATGAATGTTAGGTGTTTAAATCTGCACCCTGAAAATAAGAAAAATAAGTTTACAGGATGGACCCATGGGGGGGGGGGGCCTGTTTACTCTGGATTTGGCGTTTTAGTGGAGGTCATGACGTTTCGATCGACTTTGTTCTTCTTTGAAAATTTTTTTGCCTCCCTTTGGATGTTTGATTTGTAATTCGAGTTAAATTTATGGTTAAAATTAAAATAAGTTCCTTGAATTATACTTGGTAATTAGAATTATATGTTAAAACATCAAAAATTACAAGTCAGAGCATTGGAAAGTATAAATTAGAGCATTGTTTTTTTATCGAGTACTTAATCAATTAATGGGTTTAAACCTAATTAGTTATTTAAACGCAATTTGATAATTTTTTTGCTTTCTTGACAAAAATTCTTGAGTTCGCCTCTGTAAGTTAAACGATATCCTCTGGATCTAAGAAGCACAGAAAGCAAACATTTAAAACCCTGTTTTGTGTGTTCTCATTGGTTCTCTGAAGATGGTACTTCAAAGTTCAAACAATCATTATCCTAATCCGGCCATTTAATACAAGCATCAAGAAAAAAAAATTCCAAATAAGAACCAGCTGTTAACAGTACCTTGACCAAATCTTGCGCTCTGTAGTCCTTTTCAAGCAACTTATTTCATCATTTTCAATTCTCATTTGTTGATGATCTCTTCTCCAATCAACGCAAATAATTAATATCCACACCCGGATGCTCGGATCCACTTGTAGTTTAATTACATATTCAGGCTCATGGAATTAATGAGTTTGCTCTGCCTATTATATTTTCATTGAAGATCATGTTCTATATATTATGGGAAATCAATTTTGGGTATGAAAAATGTGCTTCAAATGTGAGCATTATTGGCCATCAAGGTTGTTAATCACCACATAATTTTTTTCATTCTTATAAGCTAAGGCAAGTAGGCAACATTTATATCTTGACATAATATTTCGATCCATGCGGTTGCAACTTGCAATGGATGTTTTTATTTTGGTTTTCTCCCTTATCTGATTGTGAAGTTATTAATTGTAAGCAATAAAATTTGGAGAGAAGATAATAATCTCCTAACCTTAATTTTTCATCCAGATTCCTAAGTTTTACATGTGGAGTGAAATTTTTATTAATATCCTAAATTAATAAAAAATTTCCAAATCTACACCATGTGGAGCGAGATTTTCAAAAATATCCAAACCACAAATTAAAATTCCGATTTCAATCTTAACTACCACAAAAATAATTCTCAGTTCTACGTATTCTGAAACCGCAAAAAAAAATTCAGTTCTAGAACCGGGAAAAAAAATTCCGGTTTCACGTGCTATATCGATTTAAAAAGGAGAATCAAAGCCATTTTGATCAATTTCACTTGTTGAATATCTGATTTGGTCAATTTTGACATTGCATTGCATATGAAAATGGCAACATGTAACAAGCTTAAGTAGTTGGATATATGCCCGTCAGATGGATCCGACTCTGCTGATTTTCTCTAAGAAAAGCAGGGTTTTACTTTTCAGATTCCAATCATTCAAATTCGTTGAGATTTGTGTATGAAAGAGTTTCTTTATCGAGATACGCGAATGAAAAATTTTGAATGGTTGGAACAAAAAAAGTAGAATTTTGCTTTTCTTAGAAAAAAAAAACAGCAAAGTCATGATATAGTAGGTGAAACCGGTATTTTTTTTTCAGTTTTAGAACCGGAATTTTTCTTTCCGGTTTTGAATCAGGAAACCGGAAATTTAATCATGAATCTGAATGAAAAATTAATTCGCGTAGAAGTACTTATAATATTTCCGGTTTTGAATCAGCAACTATTTAGATTTGTATCTACAATATTAATCATGAAATCGTACTAGATTGTATATATATTTCGACTAGAAGTACTTATACGTAGAATATTGAAGTCTTAATAATTATATAAAAAAAATGTATAATTAAAGAGCAAATATATTTAGTCCACCTCAAGCTGATTTCTGTATGATGCTCATTGAAAGCCCTCCTCTCCCAAATATTTATACCTATTGAAATAAGTTTTGGTATATGTCAAACAAATACCCAATACCTAACAATTTAAGTCTTAATATCAATAAAACTCTAAATCTTTATACTGATGAAAGAAGCTAAGTTGTTAATGATGACTTTATATAATTAACAATCAATTTTTAATTCTAACAAAAATTAAATATTTATATTACCGAAAGAAGCATGTCTTTTCATGTTGTTTAAAAAAAAAATCTTAATATAACAATTCAAGTCTTATGAACCAGTTTTAGATCTAGTGGCAGAGGTAATGCTTTCCGTGGTGGATGTCGCATGTTAGAAATCTGGAAGGGATAATTAATTAATCATTTATAGATATTAAATAGTTAGATGTCTTGATCTCTTCCAACCTTTATTTAAAAAAACAATTCAAGTCTTAGTTTTAATAAATTTGAGCCTTTATACAGGTAAAAGAAAGAAATTTTTATGTAGTTCTTAAAAAATCTTAATACCTAACAATTTAAATATTAGTACTAACAAAACTAGTAATTATGACGATCAAAGAACCAAGTTTAGGACCTAACAATACATGTCTAGTATATATATATATCGGACCAGACAAATACTGATCACTAATAACAATATTATCATTCATCCAATATGAATCTAAAAAAAGAAAAACATCTCTTGTATCTGAAACAACACCGGCTAACATTAATATACCTTGAACATGCATATATGCTATATATATATGTATACTAATAAGAGATCTACTATATCTCGAATAATTGTATGACCAAAGCTATCTTAAAACAATCATCTCCATCTTTGGACTATAAGTATTGTCGCGGATATTCCTATCGGTAATACCGATATGTTCAGAAATAACACGTTTATGTCGGTGTACCATCGACAATAGTATTTTTTTACCCTCGCGAATACTGTCCCATTCTTATAATCGTATATATAATTGCGCATTATACTATCATCAAAATTCGGCCTCAAGATCTTTGCAATCATCTCCATCTTTCCTCACTTCTAAAAAGGAACCATAACTTGTATGTGATCAAACAAAAAAATAAAGTTTAGACTTTCCATTGTAAGTGAATTGGCTTGCTGGATTGATCAAACTATATAAAAAAAAAAAGGCATATGCTGGATTGGTCAAACTGTTGAATATCAATACACAGCTATTCACAGGGGTAGATACAGTGTTGTTTTGGGGGCAACTGCCACCCTGAAGAGTAATTTTAATTTAATTAATATATAAGTCCGGTTTGTTGTTTTTTCATGTAAGAGAATATTATTTTGTTATTTTTTAATTATGTAAGATACTATTTTTGTTATTTTTATTATGTAAGAAACTAATTTTGTTGTTTTTTTTTAATTTAGTATTCGTTAAGTTAATAGATTTGAACCTGATTACTGTTTCATTCCGACATAAATTATGAATCTACATGGCTATTCACTATTTAAATCATTGGTTTGTTGATGTTACAGATTGTTGGTTCAAATTGAAACTGAAAAAAAATGAAAAATAAAAGGTAATTGTAATTTTTTTTTTCAAACTACAGTAATTAATGATACAAATTTACAAATTACAAAGTATAAAACATTTGCATGAGATCGAGCCAATGACTAACTGGCAAACTGTCCGTGAGTTTCGCTGAATGCTGGTGCATCCGTGCATGTATGGTGGGTCGTGTTTTCTCTCCAGTTTCACATGGTGTGTTCTCTTCATATGTTGCCAGTTCATGTTACAAAACAGCAGCAACCAATTAATTATTATATACTGTCGAACTGAGATCGAATGTAAACCATCTTGTGCATCAAACCATCGATGCATATCTGTTCTCTTCCTCTTTCAGATGTTTTATGGTTCTTTTTATATAATTGAAGGGTTTTTGTCTATTTTTTCTAAAAAAAAAAAACCATCGATGCATAATTTAGGATTTTTTTTCTTCTAAATTGCACATAATTTAAATATTTCAACGAAATAAGCGTTGAATTTGATTTTTATAAATATCAGCTTCATCGATCTTGTGGATCGGTGGAGACAGAAATACATTTGCTCCATCATGCTTACTACCGTAAATTGCCTCCACCGATCCACATAATCGGTGGAGATGTTTTTCATAAAAACCAAATCCAGTATGCTTATTTCGTTGAAATCTTTAAATTCGATTATATTAAAAATAAAAATCCATAATTTAATAACAATGGTTATGAATTAATATTAATTACTTGGGTTATTGTCCATATACTACAAATACATTTATAGTTAATTAAGAACGGTACGTACAATTTATGATCCAGATACTACAAATTAGGGCTTTCCCTAATGAGTGAGGCTATTGGTATATTGTGTGCATTGGATTCATATTTTTATTTTTAAAATTTAAATAATAAATATGAACAGTTCAATATTATTGTCATATGAAAATATACTTAGATCAAATTTTATATTTTTTGAATTTTTTTTTTACTATTTTTTTAGACTATTAGAAAATCACTTGATCAAAAAATTCTGGATCATTCGAGACTAGTGATTTTTTACCTACATAAAAAATAGTAAAATAAATTCTAAAAAATATAAAATTTGATCTCCAAGTATATTTTCATATGATAATAATGTATAATGGTTCGGAATGATTATTTGAACTTTAAAAACAGAAATATGAATTCACTGCATGAACCGATTCGTGCATTACAATGTACCATAGCCTCACTCTTCCTTAATTGTCTATATTATTAACAAAGTTAAACACGTAAATCACATAAAAAACAATAAAAGAAAAACTACTAAAGGGCCAATGAATTTTATTATAAATGAAAAGTAATCCTATTCCTCCCATACCCATATAACAAAAACAAGAGAGAAAATTAACATATTATCTTGAAAGAGCGGTGCAAGATCAAGGTCAAATGTGATTGCATTATTGTTGAAGAAATTTTTGGGAGGGTATAGAATAAAAGTTTATATATACAGAAAATGTACCTATAATTTTTTTTAAGTATAGGTCGTAGATCAAGTTACTCAACTATTTAATATTTTTGTTATTATAATAAAATATATTTTTTATTCAAATTTCGAAATCATAAACTCTCTAAACATTTGAGATATAGTATCTTTGTTACTAGATTAAAAATTAAATTTTGATGTACTTATAATTTAGATAGCTTATCTAGGTATCAAATAAAAAAAAATCAACGTATCCATACTGATAGCCATTATCAGAATTTCAAAAAAATAATAATAACAACAAATTTATACTGTGCGACGCCTCCACTAATTGTGCGATTTGTTCATAATTGGACTGTCATAATAAGCCTTTGTCAAGTCTTGTCTTGTTCCCAAACTCAACTGTGCATTGATAGAGACCAATCATGATACTTTGAACCGATCCTACAGTTTCACAATCATAGATTATGAACTTCAAGTGTTTCTGCAATACACAAAATCACATTCTTTATCCAATTTAAATCCACTTCAGAATTATCCACACTAAGAAAATGATTGTGTAATCAAATATTAGTTAACACAACCAATATGCGCCTCCAAATTCGCTGCATTACCTAACCGTTTGAGTTTGAATACAGACTGTCCGATCAGAATTAAAAATATATATATATAAGTATAATTTTTTTTTTAAATTAATGGAGCTCAATTAATCTTTATTTCTTCAACATGAATCCGATATTGGTTCGGATTTCCTGTTCAGATTCGTGCTAATATATAACGAATGAGCCGGAATCAAAATCAAATGGTGAGGTACCTTAGGTGATATGAAAATGGTAGTGTTGGTAATATATTGAGATGCGTCACGCACTATTATTATACAGTGCATTTTTTACCACCCTGAAAGTTTAGTTCATATACACACTAATCCAAATTTTTAAGAAATAATTCAAATAATTTCATAGTATGCAGTTCATGACGTATATCTCCATATTAATTTTAACACCACCCAGATACCTTTTACAGTTATTAAATTTTGGAGGGGGGTAAATAATAAAAGAACAAACATTCAGTATAATGATAATAATCCAGAGTTTAATGCATTTTTTATATTTTTTTTCTTTAGTTTTAGACTTTTAGCTTGTGTTCCTCTCGGGCACTATATAGAGAGAGAAAGGTGTTAGCTAATATCAAATTAATTGTTCCCGAGGTCCTGTAAACTAAGTTATTATTCAATTTTTAAAGTCCAAAAAATCGATCCAAACAATTAGATGTGATTTCTATATTAAAATGTGCTTGAAGACCAAATTTTATATTTTTTGAAATTATTTTTACTATTTATTAAGTCACTTCGAAAATTACTGATCCAATAGTGTGCTTAACTAAACAGTAAAATCAGACTGGACGAATTTTGTTGGCTCAATCCAATTAAAAATCGACTAGTTGTCCAATAACTATGACTGATTTAAAAAATTTAACGGTTCAATTTTGTTGGGTCCTTGTTGATAACCATCTTCAAATTGCACCAAATTTGTAATAACTCTTATTCTTCCCATGTATCTAGATGTGTTTGTTTTGTTTTATTATTAAATATGAGGTATATTATATCGATAATAGATTTATTTGACAGTGATGATAATTGATGAGTTTTTTTTTATCAAATTTTCTGCAAATTAGAAATTAATTGCTCATTAATTCATCATGTGGATCAAAAGCCGGATTGTTTATTTTTTTTTTCAGGCACTTGATCAATTACCAACTATTTTTTTTAATTCTATTAAATTAGATGCTCATCTTATTCAAATTGTAAAAAATCTATCCGAAATTTTATTTTACTTTTGGTTTCATTTTTAATGAAACGGGCCTCTGGCTTTTTTACAAAAAAAATATTCTTTTTAATATAAATACCCGTTTTCTATTTCAAAGTTATCACTACATTTCTTCATGATCCTATAAATATTGCTGCGGTGCAAATCTCTACCAACTATTTTTTTTAATTCTATTAAATTAGATGCTCATCTTATTCAAATTGTAAAAAATCTATCCGAAATTTTATTTTATTTTTGGTTTCATTTTAATGAAACGGGCCTTTGGCCTTTTTACAAAAAAAAAAATTCTTTTTAATATAAATACCCGTTTTCTATTTAAAAGTTATCACTACATTTCTTCATGATCCTATAAATATTGCTGCGGTGCAAATCTTTGTTAGACGGTGTTTTAAATAACAGTACGTGTTCGTCGGACGGACATAGTACCACTAAGCAATTAATCGAAAATAATTTAAAATATTTATTTATAATAAAAAAATTATCGGTCATAATAAAAAATAATCGATCGATTAATTTAAAAAATTCGTAACAATTCGATCACTGCTAACAACTAATTAACTGATTAATTAGCCTAAACAACCATTTTTTACAGCACGGCTGTCAGGTTGTGGGGCCACAGTAGGACACAGCATTCAATCCTCGTTTGTAGTGAGATTAGTCCTGTTTATGTAATGACAAAGATTATTAACCGAAAACAGTGAGATTTGTCCCACAGTAGGAGCTAGGTGCCAATACAATTGCTCTCTATGATTGAAACCCCATACTAGATTGACTGTTACTGTTACTGTTACTGTTACTACACTTATTTTTTTGAAGTGACTGTTACTACACTTATTATTATTTTTGTCAATAAAAAGAACTGCTTATAGATTTCTTATACGCGTCCCATCGTTAGTCACCTGTTAAAGCTCAAAATTTAATATGACAGCCTATATAAATAAAGAAAGAGAAAATGACCAGATAGTTCTAGGAGGAAATTTTTTATCAATAAAAATTATAAAATTCGATGTACAAAAATAGAAAGAGTGCATCGTTTTATCGAAAATAGTAAGATCAGAATCATTGTTCACGATCCTTTTTTTTTTTTAACTGCGGAGAGAATTTGCAAAAAAATTATGGATCGTGAATAGTGACTCCGATCCATAAAAAAATGTTTTTTTATGGCATAAAACACTTGTATCCGTAATAAAACAATAGTCACTAAGAGTTTTGTGCCATAGAAAATCAACCTCTTTATGGATTGGAATCACTGTTCACAATTCATTTTTGTTTTTGCAAATTCTCTCCACAATAAAAAAAAACCACGGATTTTGAACAGCGATTTCGATCTTACTATTTTTAATAGAAATGATGCACTCTTTCTATTTCATTAGGTCCGAATTTTATAATTTCTGTAGATAGAAAATTTCTTCTAAAGTATCCTGAACCACAAGGGCCTATTCGGCGGACCATTGATAATGGCCATGAGCACGGAAATTGAACTAAAAATTACTGTTCAAGTGGGAAAAAAAAAATTCAGTTCAACTGAGTTTTTTTTTTCTCGTGAAAACAGTGGAGCAGCCGAACAGGACCTAAAAAAGTTTTGTCTTTAACTAGGAGGTGTGCAGGCGTGCCGATGAAACTAGTCCGACGAACCGCGAACGTGGGATGCCCATCGGATGGCCCCTATTCCGTACACTATTGACCGGTTCTTCATTTGGGACAAATTACGTTATTAACCATGGTAAATAATATAATAGTGCAAGTTTGGTCAAAATAATTCTCATGCACGAAACATTTATTACTGATTTCAGTGCCATGTAATATATACTGCTGGCAGAGTCCGTATCCTCTGAGATATCTCAATTTTTGCGTGACAGACGTGTCCGGTGCCTATTCGGGAAAGCGTAGGGGGGCCAGTTTTATTGGAGCTTTGAGATTCGTGTAGAACGTATTTTAACGATTGAGATATTCCAAAAAGTCGCGCAAAGTTTGAGATATCTCAGAGGATGTGAATTCCTGCCTGCTGGCCTTTGCTAATACTGCTAGATCTTCTGTGACTAAAATGCTAAATGATGTTTGAATTTTGTTTAGTTTTCAGAATAAACGGCTGGTTTTTTTTATAAAGTTATTTTCTCTCGGTAATCAATACGACATTAATATATGTTTGAGAACTTGAGGATATATAGCTCTTCATAATAAAATTAAAGGAGATGGATCACTTAATAACTGTCCATTTAAATGATATTGACAATGTTATTCAAATCAAATCAAATAAGTTTGAAAATTTTAAATGAAAACTTTATACACATCATCAAAATAAATAGTTGTCAAGTGATTTTTCACTCATATTAAATGTATATTATAATTTTTTTTAGTAAAGTTGGAGGTCAAGCCTCCCAACTATTTAATTTCTTTGTTATTATAACAAATGATTTCTCCTATCTGAATTTAGAACCTATGACCTATCACATAGAGACCATGTGTCTTAGTCACTGCACCAAAAGCTAGTTCTTAAATGTATATTATAATTGACACCTCAAATTAATTTAAGTTATTAAAGTAAATAAATAGATGGGTCCACATGTTTTAATTTGTACCAGATCAAAGTTGACTTAAATTTTCATTTGCTTAGAAGATACGTTTGAAAATAATAGGGAGGGATAGAGGAATAGAGTTGTGGCAATTGATAGGGGCAGAGCTAGATTTTCGAACTATGGAGTTCAATCATATAAAAAAATTTTGTGAAAAATAGGAGTCATTTTTACCATTTTATAACATATTATTGTAAATTATATATAAAATTATACATTAATACAAAAAAAGGGTTAATTGATCTGATAGTGACTTGCTACATTTGCCTCTGGCAAATGGCAACAGAGATACCGACTTCTAATTGTGATTTTTTTTTTACTATACTAAATAAATTGAATTAAGAGATATTGACATGAAACTAATTGATGGGTATTGGCAATAATTGGAGGAAAGACCTGCTTTATTGTTCTTTAATCCAGGTGAGATGCCACCTGTTGAAATTTTGGACTGTGTACTTAGAAAATTGTGTTTTGGAGTAAGAAATGGAAAACATGTGCAACATGTTTTTGGCAATGATGCATTGCAAAGCATATTTAATCTGTAAAAAAATTAAAAATATTTTTGTGTGCTTTCAATGGGCCTTCCTCTAAGGGCCTAATATAATATCTCTTACTAATTTTTGTCCAGAAAGGATAGAATCATTAGGAAAAACCCGGCCTAATATTTCCTGATGTTGTTTTACTGCAGCGTCTCTTGTGTATCCATTCCTGCTGTCTCTTTTGGATTTGTACTTAATTCAGCTCTTATGACCTGCTTTACTTGTAGACTTCAGAGCAATGCACCCAAAATATCCATTTAGTGTATTGTTCATCAGACCAGTGGTCAGTGGATATAGTGAAGTTCAATTTTGAGAAATCCTTATATAAAATTGTATAAGCTTAAAGTTTCACCAAGTAAAAAATATATATGTATAGGAGTGACCAGGCTACGACACTATGTGCACATTGGTCGGTACTATAGATCTATGTATTTCTTTTCAAAATTTATATAATCAATCTGAACTATTCAACATGATTTAAATATGAAAATGCATCTGGAGGCCAAATTTTACGTTTTCTAACAATTTATTACAATTTTTTTAGATAGATAGAAAACCACTACTTTTGAATGATCTAGAATCTTTAGCTCAAGTGAGTTTCTAACTGTTTAAAAAAATATTAAAAATTTCTACAAAATATAAATTTTGACCTCTAAATATATTTTTACATGAAACTCACATAAAACAGTTCTCATTAATTGTTTGAACTTACAAAAGATAAAAGATAAGGATCAATAGTATGCTTTGATGTGTGCTGTGCATAGTACATATTGCTCTATACATTAAACCTATGATAAACCAATCAAGCTGAAATCATCCACAGACCATGCATGGCTACGAGATATATTTATGTAGAATCAGGAGCGGAGCCAGACTTTGCTATGAGGATCAAATACAGATTGAGAGTCAATCATATAAATTTGTTCATACTGAATGTAGATCAATTTTACAGTATCCATAGTATTTTACTCTAAATTATATAACAAATTATATAAAAAAAAATTGAAAATTAATAGACATCAATTCACCCCATTCACCACACATGGCTTAATCTGCATGCTGATATGCACCACCATTGAGTGTCCCCTGGAAGTGTCCCTCCATCATGCACAAACTGGAAATGTCCTCTGTTAATTTCCTGTAAAAAATATGGAACTGGAGAGTTGAGAGGGATGAGTCATTAATCTAAGAAATGGGGCAATGAACACTGCTGTTAGGCACAGAGAAAAAAAAATTATATTACCGAAATATGTCTAAATATTTCAAATATCAAACTAAATTTTTTATGAAATTAACTTCAATGAAGTTTGAAAATATGTCTGTCAGACTGTCACTTGTGTATATGAATATAAAGTTTCGATTTATCCAAAATTTCAATACAGACGAATTAATAGAACTCAGAAACTAAAAGATCTGAATAAAAGAACACCACAAAACAAGCTTGAACTTGTTTTATTGAGGGTATTGTTTTCACAATTAAAAGATGTATTTGTTTGCATATCTTGTTTTTCAGTTACTTTATTGTTCAATCAATTTGATCGTATTAATAGTTCTCAAAATTTTATTGGTGGTCACTAAATTTTGTTATTTGTCACGAATTGATCACTTAAGATTTATTTTGTTTATTTTTAGTCACTCAACTTTATCATTTGTCTCAATCAAATCACTCCATATTTTTCCGTTCAAAATGCTAATAAAATATGCTCATTCCGTTATATTTTGAACCGAATAAACTCATTCCGTTAGTATTTTTGAACGGAATGAGTATATTCCGTTAATATTTTGTACGAAATGAGAATATTCCGTTAAGATTTTGGATGGAAAAGTATAGAGTGACTTAATTGGAACAAATGACAAAGTTAAGTAACTAAAAAAACGACAAATCAAATTTAGATGATCAATTTATGACAAATAAAAAAAATTAGTGACCTTCAGTAAAATTTACACAAATTTATAATTTAAGTGCAATCCGTCTGATGTGTTTTGAAATTAAGTTGAGATCAATATCTTTTGTTCAACCATCTTATTTGTATTAATATTTTACATAAAAATCTCTAAAAGCAAAATTGCTTTTACAGAACATAATATTTGAATAAAAGTTGGTGATGATATTTTTGGAAAACCTACATTGGATAAATTTTAATATTATAAACTTGAGGGCTTTTGAATGGAAAATTATTTATTTATCTTTTATGATTCCTAGGAGTAGGGGCTTTCACTCAAAATAAACTTTATGTCCATTCTATCACACACACGTCACAGGATATATGGGACGGATTTTAAAAGGAAGTTGATCTATATCAATGTGCTATGAGCCTATGATCTTTTAAGATAAAAAAATATCACAAATACACTTATCTAATTCTTAGAAAATAAATCTGTTGCAATTCTGAAGCCATTGAACGTAACAATAAAATCTTTGCAATTCAAATTCAAATGTCGAACTCTTTTTGAAAATGCAACTCGAAACAGTTGGTTTTCTTTGCACACATCTTGAACTCTTTTTGAAAATGCAACTCAGAAACAGCTAGTTTTCTTTGCACGTATCTCAAAACAGTTCAACGGTTGAATTCGGATTTCAGCAGATTCGGATCCTAATTCTTATATTTCTTATATTTTTTCTAAAACCTATCTCCATATATTTCTAAAATATAAAATAAAGTAATTTTAAGGACATATTAACTCTACAATTTAAAATGTTGTATTTTGTGTCCGGACCACAGCACACAGAATGCAAAATCAGGAGCGGAGAGGTGACAGTACGAGAGAAAGACGCCAAATTCAAATCCAACCAAACCAAACATGCATGCCTGATGCCTCCCCATGTGAGGTTCTGATGCACTCTTTTACTAAAATTCCTAACTTTCCGGACCGAGATTGGTTGTATAATTTATCTTTTGCAATTTCTTTGCAGGGAGAAAGTAAAGAAAGAAGGAGAGGGCAAAGGGGAGAGCAAAGTCTCTTTGTTGGCCAAAAGAAGCGCTGCTTTTGAGTGTAGACCACTCATCATTAGTGGTCACCAATGGCAATAAATCAAGTTTTTGATAAAATTTGAGCCGATTTATAATAGCATGAATTGAATCCGAAATTCCGAATCAATGTTTCGGTTCATCTTTTATCACACCTTTACTTGATTGGTGACATAGAAAATCCGCAAGAGGAATGACTGAACTATTACTTCGATTCGCTTAGGATTTCAAAGTTTAGACCTCCTCTCTTTCATTCTTCCTTCTCTTCTCTGGAGTGTGGGGGACTGAATTATTGATTTGCTTCGAGTGAATGGACCGAATTAATAGTTCGATCCAAAGTGATAATGTAATCTGTGTGGCCGGCTGTATGGGGGTGTGAACAAAGATGAATGAAACTATATGTTGCATGGATACAGATACGGATATCGTATCAGATACGATACGAAATATGACAATTTTCAACATGATACGAGTATCGGGCGATAACGATACGAGTGTTGATATGGTAATACGATACGTATCGAATATGGGTACGGAACCATCTATGAAGTATCAGGGTAGCATAGACGAAACTATTGATTCGGTCACCCTTGCTATTTTAATTTATATATAAAACAAACTTGTTTTAATTTACAATGAAAAAATACCTGATATTTTATACTAACCTCACAAATAATTTTATGGTCAAAATCAAATGGATCATTACTCGCCTATAGTAATTAAGAGAAAGAAAATTATGTAGGAGTAGATATATCTATTCGCGAGGGTATACCGACAGAAAAGTGTTTTTTCTATTAGCGACGGTAGTATCTGTGATGGTACGATCTTAAAAAAAAAGCATCTGTGATGGTATACTGACATAATTCCTCGCGAGCAGTCGCAGTTATACGTTGAAGATCAGGAATAGATATATCTACTCCTAAATCTTGAAAATCAGATATAGGTTTATTTATAATGAGGTTATTATTTATTTCTGAAGAATATTTTGTCTAAAGCCTGAATAGTTTACCGACTAAATTAGTTAATTCATGGCAATACGTAACTTGTTGATCGCGCCAGTAGATGTTTTGTTGTTATTCATGTTGATGTTGTATTCTAACTCTTAATTTTTTTTTGCTGTTCATGATGTTATATTCTATCTCTGATTGAAAGAAAAGCAAATATGTAATATGATAACATTTATATGAGTCCATATGACACTTTGTTGATTGGACATCTCTATAGTTACTATTTTTTGGAAAAATTTTATCAATAAAAATTATAAAATTCAAATATATAAAAACAGAAAGAGCATCTTGATTGTAACAAATATAATAAGATCAGAGACATGGACAATGATCCATCTATTTATAGATCGGAGTCAATGACTCAGATCCATAATTTTTTTTTTTTTTTTTTATCAAATGTGGCACCTTCCTTACAGAATTCAATATAATTAATAAAAAAATTTATAAAATTATGGATCTGAGTCATTGACTCCGATCTATAAATGGATGGATCGTTGTCGCTAACTCCGATCTTACTATATTTGTTGCAATTCAGGTACTGTTTCTGTTTTTGTATATTTGAATTTTATAATTTCTATTGATAAAAAATATCCCTGTTTTTCGTACCTAAACTGAAGAATATTTTTTTTTTATCAATTTTAACTTTTTTTAGTAGCTAGTACCAAAATGGTCCAAGCCAGAAATCAATGCAACTACTCCAATTATTTACTGCGCACAGTTTCCATATTAGCGTTGTTTCTTTTAAATTTTAACTGTACAATGGATCCGTTGGTTTAAAACTAGTTATAAGATTGCAATCATGGCTCTCAGTAATTATGAAATTTGTACCATCAGGTGGCAGTGCTGGTGGGTCATTACATTGTACGTTCAATATGGTAGTGCTTACTTGATTGGGAACAAAGGAAAAGAAGACTGATACATTAGCTCGCTATTATTGTATTTTGTCATGTTTTGGTACACAATTTAATGATGGGTAAGTAAGTAAGTAAATTATTATTTACTGGAGTATCACTGACAGATGAATGATATTTTGGCAATGGAATTATCTTACATGTACCTTTTTTTATACCAAATAGTTGTTCCAATTAAACAGGTTCAAATAATGCCACATTACAATTGTTACAATTGTGTATTTGTGATAAATTATTTTAGTACTATTTGTAATGAGGAGGGTTATGTTTTTCATATATCATTATACCTCATATTTTATATATTTTTTTAAAGTCTAAATTGTCAATCTGAACTGCTTAACATGATATCTATACTAAAATGTGTTTGGCGATGAAATTTTATAATTTTTGAAATTTCTTTACTATTTTTTAAGATATGTACAAAATAACTGATTCTAGATCATTCAAAAACAATGATTTTCTATCCATTTTCTACCTATTTTAATATGAATATCATGTTGAGCATTTCAGATCGACGGTTTGGATTTTTTAAAAATAAAAATATAAAATATGAAGTATGATGAGATATTAATAAGACAACTACTGCTGCTGTTTGCCATTTTACTTGAGATTCACAAATTTGAGGAAGAAACAAAAAGTCAAAAAGTGTAACTGACATTAAACATTCCAGCAATTCATTCAAAATTTTATTTAATTCCTTGTCCAGAGAATTTGATCCCAAACCAAATAACTTGATACCAAACAAGTGGTAGCTGAGAGACTTTATGGCAAAGGATATCTAGTGCATGATTTGATCAAGCTTTACAAACTAAATAAAGATAGAGCTGAAATATGTGTGGTTCAAAATTTAGAATCCAGCTACCTTATCAGAGACAGGAAAACTATGTTGGCATTTTCTCAATAAAAGTATTTATCTTGGGCCCTTTTGGTAAAAAAATTTGGGCCCGGTTTATCTTTGTTTGTTACTGCCATCTCAAATTAGAAGGCACCAATAATTTTTTTTTTGTGTGGAAATACTTCAGCAAGTTCATTAATCACAATGCGTTTGGGTGAAGATTAACTACTATTCCGGATTAGTGCTATTTTGAGCTACTAATTTACGTTTGAGTGTATTTGAATTAGCGAATAGCCACTATTTTTTTTTGTCTTTTGTGGGATAGTTCACTATTCTACTAATCCAACAAAATATTGGAATAGCTACTATCCTCAAAATTGGAATAGCTACTATCCTCTCACTATTCTTGATTCATCCTAACACGTAACTCGTGCTCTAAAATGGGGTTTAGTTCCTTTTTCATATTTTTAAGTGAAGGAAGATTTAGATATTTTATTTTTATAAACTCTAATTGAAGTTAGATTCCAAAAATGTATCTTTTATCGTACAGAACAATATTTTAATAAAATGTACTAAACCTGATTCTTAATTCAATTAATGCCTGATTTATTACTAGAACCACAGCTATTGAGCGAGCAGAGTGAGCTGAAATTAAGGTCCCGAGCTAGAATCATAGCTCATGATCTTCACAAGCCAGCTCGGTGCTAGACCGAGCTGGTTTTAGGGGTGTAAATAGTCAGATATGGATCGGATAGTGGTCAAACTGTATCGTTATCCGTTATAATTTTTCAGATATGGATACAAATCGGATGTTAAACGGATATGGATATGGATCGGATATTGGACGGATACAAATATGGATAAAAATATAATTTGGATAATTAAAAATAAATTACTAATGTACATTCTAGTAAAAAATAACATCTAAATATATATTTTTTTCATTCATAAATTAGATCTAATATTTTTCATAATAAGTTCGTTGGTTACAAAACATACATCATATTATCAAAACATTAGTCATTGATTATATCATAATGTTATATTGTTCATCAGGATATATATGTATATACAGTTTAATAAATCATTGGTATGTATATACAATTTAATAAATTAATTTAAAAACATAGATTATATTGTTGTGGTTTAGGAGTTAAACGGTCGGATATGGATAGTTACGGATAGTTAAATATCATACTGTATCCTTATCCGATAAAATTCTTTGTGTACGGATATGGATCAGATAATTTAAGTAATTTTTCGGATTCGAATCCGGACAAAATCGGATAATATCTGATTCGTTTACACCCCTAGCTGGCTCGTTAGCTCACTGGATTTTATTGGACCACTATCATACAAATTCAAAAAAAAAAATAATAAAATCCATCAAACATTGCATAGTTTGCATGAGATATTCATTTCCATAGCTTGAACAATAATCATAGTTCAAGTGCAACTAAGCAAATCAACTAACACAAATTAAATTTTACAACTAAATTCATACATATCAAATCTCCAAATTCATTCAAATATGGTTCACAGTATAATTCATGCATACCAAATTCACACAAATTCATACTTAAACGAAGCGGGCTCGCCATTGAGCGAGGTCAAGCTTAAACTCGTTAATTCTGGACCAAACTAGTAGCAAACTGGCTCGATAACAACTCGATCAACTAACGAACGAGTTGTTAGCGAGCGAGTCACGATCGATATATGAGGGACGAGCTTATTTTTCCACCCTTAAACTGTGGTGATTTAGAACTTGTCCGTGCTACAAAGCTTTTCTAGCTCTATGTAAGATATTGTAAAATTATCAGTAGCAAATTTCCTCAAAAAAATTATCAGTAGCGAATGCCTAATTTGGACCTGATAGCCTTTTGAGGAGCCCAATATCCAGTTGCTAAACCGTGCATCTGAGGAGCTTCAGAATTATTTCTTTGTACAGAGTTTGATTTCGGAAAAAAAAACAGCGATTCTAATTTTGGATCAAAATGTTTCGTCGACACGAGAAAATTGAGAATACTGATGTAAAAAAAAATTACTCAACATGCATCAAAGCAAAATTATTCTACAGAAATATATTTTAACAAATGAATATAATTGTAGTTTCTTTCTTTCTTTTTTAAAAAAAAAAAAAAAATGGGGAAAACCCATCAGTTTCCATTGAAACTATAAGAGTATTTACTGTGACAAACTCCAAGCTACCGGAGAAAGTAACATCTACAAAATGACGCTAATACAGTGCATAACAACTAAGCAAAACACATAATAACAACCTCATAAGAGTAATCAAAACACAATGCAAGAAACCATTAATCAAACACAAAATCAAATAGTTGTAGTTTCTTATATACACAATAAAAGAAACCATTAATAAATAATTAATTAATTTTTAAACAGTTTGATCACTTCTTTCATTTGCCACAAAAAAACTAGGAAAGTATTTTCGGACTAGTTCAACAACAACATAATATGTCAATTAAATGGAAGCAACTCAAAAACCCCTACTTCATATATAATTCAGGCCTAAATATTTCCTCGGTGTGGAAAATGCCACAAAACTAAAGAGCCTGCATCTCTCTTTCTAACCATTGATGACCATTAAGAATGTTTAAATGGTTGGTTCGGTCTAAACCGGTACAAATATTTTTAAATCAAAATCTTATTTGAGTGATAAATACAAGTAAATTTATGAACTGAATAACAACTGAAGATTAGTACTTGGGCTAGTATCTGATGTTATCATGTTTGCTTTATCTTTATCAAGCCCCCAGCATGACAGCAGCAATCCTTTTTTGCTGGTTCTAAGTACTTTTTGTTGGTGCATTTGGAAACTGAGAAATGTGTTAAGTTCTTCACATACCCCATTCAAACTGTAAACAAATATGTATTTATAGTGAAATATATAAAAATAGATAGGTTTCCTTTGGAAAAAAGAAAATAAAGAAGCTGATAGCAAAAGCCATTGGAATCGATATTTTATATATTTATATATTAGAGTAATCGGTTTTTTTTTATTTATTGACTCTAATCAATTCAAAATATCTTTTCTCTATAAAGGACCCGAAATACCTTATAAATACAGCAGTTAAGAAGAGGCAATACAAAAGTATTGTAAACTGTAAAAAGAGATTGGCCGACACTAGCACTTCCACGTAATAACTCCACTAAAGGGGATCCGAATACAATTCTGACAATTTGTTCTTTGGCTAATTATTGGACAGGACTTTCTAAAGAGGAATTTCACCCATACATAGAAGCATGGTTGCCAGCTGATTTTGGTTTGATCCCTCTCCGAAGCTTACCAGCAATGCAAGTGGTACATAGATAATGAAACCCTGCAACACCATGGACAAATGCTAGTTCCTTTCGTGGGAGCTTGATAAGAGATATATCTTTGAGATGCAAAGCTTGTATCAACAAAGCTTAGCTTGGTTTTTCTGTTTCGTGATGAAGTTTTGCTAGATGTTTGTTTCTATGTTTTTTGGATGGCTGTGCTCTGTGGTAGCACAAAATTATTTGCTGTTGACAGTTATCTAGGGCTTGTGTTTGAATAGATAGGTTAAAAGGGTCCATGATGCAAAAATGGGTGTGGGCTGGGGCTTGAACCAGTGCCTCCTGCTCCTGTACCAGTTTATTGGTACGGTTGAAGAAAGGGCACTGATTTTGCTGATGAGGCAGTGTTGTGTGCTGAGACCCTTTCACCTATCTGGGTTTCTAAGCGGTATAGGTTTATTTATTTTCTTTTAGGATCTTTTGTAAAATTGTTTCTTTAAGTTATGCAATGGGCCTTCAGAGCCCTTCCCTTTTAAAAAAAAAATAACAACTGAAAATGACGTGAGGAAAAATGCTAGTAAAATAGAAAATATGTTCCTCAATTGTCAGAGCAAAACAACACGACAGAATTCACAATTTCTTTGAAATCTTTTCAAAATAGTATAACAATGGTCCTAAAAATTCAAGCCAGTATTATATATCTACTAATTTGCAGAGTACACAGTAGTACATCAGCTTGAACAGTATCGTATTGTTCAGGAATAAACTTATAAGAGGCTTAAAACTTTATCTTTTATTGAGGGTGAACATGTCATCATGAATGGCAATAATAATTACTATAGTTACACTTGAGATATCATTAAATTATAATTTACTTCAGAAATTAGGGACTAGTGATAATATGAATAGTAATTATGAGATGAACCGAAGATTGCATCAGTCCAATTGCTGGGGTCATCATCCTAGGCAAAATCAATTGAAAATAAGATATATCTTAATACTAAAGAAAAGCAGAGCCTTTTCAACTGAAAATGTCAGTGTGTGATTAACTTATTTTTTTAGGTATAGTATATTAGTCCACAAATCCAAATCTTGATAATGTGACACTATTTTTTTTCTTATTGAAATAGAAATGTAGTATACTTACCCAGCTGGGTTTATTTGAAATGCCCTCTCCATATAAGACATGACTATCTCCAGTCGACCAAGAAGATTGATTCTGCTCACAGTATGTATTTCCTTCATTATATGCAAATGCTGAGCTCAGATTTCCTTCACCACAATAAAATGTCGAATACTGAAACAAGACGATGAAACAAGAAACTTGTAAGTGGCATAAACCAAAACCCTGATTCCATTTTCCTTTCCTTTTCCTATCTTGATAGGCTTAACAAATGCTAACTGGTTTTTAACTTTCAAAATACAGCTTGACAGTGCTTCTGACACTAATTAACAGCTTTATAATAGAAAGCCTCTATTACAATCTCATTGCAATCATGTACAGCATAATAATTTTGTTATAAATCGAAATACATATGAACTTGTGTCTTCTGACCGAAATGATTTGAATTTCATGCATCATTCAAACTGTTCTCCAATGATATTCTTGCAATAACTGTAAACATCAAGCTAAAGACTTACATCCTCTGATCTGACCGTCTCTCCTTCCAAATATTTGCCATAATACCCCAAATTCTGAGACCAAGATGGTTTATAAGGCTCAAGATGCTCATATTGAGTCTCTTTGTATCTTTCACTGTCATAACCATGGCTTAATATGTTTGGTTGATGCACTTCTTCTCCTTTCTCGTAATAAGACGAATGATTATTCTATCATGGTAAAAACATTGCAGGAATCAGATAACTTGATTTGCACGAGAGCAAAGTTCTGTTTCTTCCTAAAATAATTTCATTTACTGTGTAAAGCATCAAATTATACAACAATACCCCTGCAAAAAAATATGTCATATGCCTTATAAAGCATGAAGATGTCATGCAATGCGGAATCACCTTCCTGTAATTTATTCAACAATGCTTAAGAAACTTATTCTCCTGCATACTCCTATTTTATTTGAGGGTACCTAAATTACCCATGAATCCCCCTTTTACTAAGGTAGTTATTAATCATGCACTTCATGCTCAACTATTTATCAGTACCTACGTTATGAATACTGCCCTTTAATTAAGAATACATTTTTACCTGTTTTGGCTTTCTAAAATAAATGATCAGTGAATAGGTAAACAGGATAATTTTTTCCATGCTCTCTGATATGTACAGTGTTTTGTATGTTTTATGCTGTTGTGCAATGTATTTCTCATTTTGCATGGGTGTCATTAGATATAGTGCCAATTTGCAAAGGTAATCCAAATCAGTCTTCATGGATAAGTTAAAAGGAAAAATTGACCCATGTACCTCATATGAAATCATCTTTTGAGTCCAAGTTTGATCTGCCGGTTCAACTTGAACATGCAATGGTTGTTCATGATAGTGCTGATTGTAAGAATACACGGGGGTGCTAAGCACTTGATTTTCTTCCATAGACTCTCCTTCAACATTTGATGAATATCCCTAAAGATAGTACAAACATGATGATTTTAACAAAAAGAAAATACAGCTTACACCAAACAATGGTAATGAGGAAAATTACCAAATTATTGTATCTCCAATCATGATAGGTGTCATGGTAGCTAGAATCATGGTCCCAATTACTGGTACGCTGCTCATAATTATAACAGTTATCAATTTGGTAGTTATTGCCATATTTTTCGTCGTTTTCTTCCTTCCTTTCTTCATAACATGAAGGCCATTGCACGTGCTGCAAAATGTTACAAACAGGGATCATATGGTATACTTAAAAAATATACAACTGTTGTACCAATATCATTTGTGGTCAGTACATCTTGTAACTAAGATGCACCAATCTGGTTTTCATAAAATCATCTTCTTCTTTATTTTTTATTCTTTTCTTTTGTTGTGTTTGACCTGTAAACATTTGGGATTTCTAATTGACATGTATGACTCAGTACCTAAATCTTAGTTCAATTTTGGTATTATTCAACCTACATTGTTTATCTCAATAATGCCATGAATTCAACAAAGCTTTAATGAGAGTTGCTAGCGTAGAAGCCAAATAAAATCATGGAATATGCTTGAATCTAGCAAGTAGGAAATAAAGTCAAAACTGCAGTTGAGACCCAGTCCAAAAGGTACTGCATCCAGCATAAAAATATTGGTATCAAATGGTACAAAGCAATAGCTGATCAGTGCCGAATCAGTTGTTTTTTAGCTAAATCCAGTATAAAAATAACAAGTATTAAAACAGCCCCACCTCTTGCTACTTCAAATTCCTGAATAACCAATTCAAAATCACAAGAAGACAATGACAGCTTGAACTTTTGTATATTAAATTTGGGCCTAAAAGCTATTTTTGTAAATAAATTAAATGCTCACATTATCCAATCCATCTGGATGCACTTGAACAGCACTCGACTGGTGATACTCCAACCTTTGCACAGATGGCTGCTCCACAAGTAAAGTCACTGATTCGGTCGGGCTCCTCTTGTTAGCATATATGGGAATACCGTACACATCAATACCAGCTCTTCTCTCACCATACCCCTGTGCATGGCCGAAAAGAAAATCCAAGCCACGCATCATGTGGTTCCAGTAGTCAAAATCTCTCACTCTGTTTCTCATGTGGCAGCAGTGGTGTTGTGGGTTTGAGAATGGCCATGACCTGAAGAGATCGGGTTTGTACGGCTCTGGCTGATATGGCTCGTCATATGGGTGTGGTTCAAACCTATTAAGTTTTGTTCATCTTTAATATGTCCATGGATTATTTGCAAAATATGTCAAACTTATTACAAATTAAAATAACACCCACCATTTGTATTCGTCACAACAAATAAAGAGACGAAAGAGACACATTCCTACAATTAATGTGAATACGGTCCTAGCTCCTAGATGCCAGTCTTTTTCCTAAGCAAATTAAACTAAATTAAGTGATCTAGATGCTGAGTTGACATTTTTAAGAAACTATTGTGAATTATTTCAGCTTACTGAATATGACAAATTGAACAATGTAGTCAAATTTTGTTTCCTCAACATCTGTAGATCTACTTATTTAGATGCAAATGTGAGAAAATTGGTTGCAGAAACCAATTAACAAAAAAAAGAAGGTCAAAATATTAGGTGCTGAAAACATTCACTGTACCAAGGTTGCTCCACTACTGGAGTAATGACAGGCTTCTCGGACTCCGGCTCCGACTCTTTTCTCGCCTCGTTCACTGGAGTAATGACAGGTTTCTCGGACTCCGGCTCCGACTCTTTTCTTGCCTCGTTTTCTGGAACGTTGTCCGAAGACAAGTTCACCTTTCCCGCTGGAGGCGAAGAAACGGAGAAAGAAATGGGGTAGCAAATAGCGGCGGAAGGAGGGAGAGGCTGGCCATAGGTTTGGGCGAGGTCGTAACCGCCCCGGTAAGGATGCGGGTTGTAATCGTCGAAGTCATCCTCGTTGAAGTCGTCGGAGACACCAGCCATGGCATTCGGTGATCCTCACCAATCAACAATAATTGGTATGGGAATGGAGGGGAGAACAAAGTTGGAGATAATGATGGTGGTTGGCAAAAAGCAATCACCATGCTTAAATTTGACACAGTTTGGTGATTTCTTTGATAGGGATTGATATTGATTGTAGTACAAGCGAGTGTTTCAAGAGGGGAGAGCGCTGACTGCTGAAGTGCTGAGCACATGCTATTTTCTTAAAAAAATAAAGGAAGGGAATATCGTCCGGCATTTTTTTTCATAACCAAAAAATTAAATAAAATAATATTAATAATCAATTTTTCAAAAAAATTTCAACCATAACCAGACCGCCCATTTGGGAGGCGGTTTACTATCCAGGAAAAACCGCCTCACGGTGGGGCGGTTTACTGTTCATGGCAGACCGCCCCACTGTGGGGGCGGTCTGCTACAGTATTTTTTTTTTTTTTTTAAGAATTTGAATGTTTCAATCTAAAAAATGAGAAATGTTCAATTTTTGTACCAAAGTTAGACCGTGGCTTAAAATATTCCTTATTTGGTTAGAGTTGGTGGAGCACTAAAATTTTGGAAACCTAAGTTGATTACTTATTAATAATTAGATACTAATTATATAAACTAGTCAGTGCCGGCCACGCGTTGCCGTGAAAATTGTAAGTCTATTTTGATCACTTTCTTTAAATATGATGTTTGAACTATACCAACAAATATTATGATAAATTTAATTATCTCATGTAAAATTTGTATAGTTATTGGTGTTTTGTTAATTATCTCATGTATGATGTTTTTTCTCTCACTTCTCTCACTTTTCTCCTTGTGGTGAATTGTGTCACAAAATCATTGTGTAAATAGTAAATATATTTAGTACTATGTACATAAAAATAAAGATTTGTATATTTTCAAATACTATTAATCAAATCAAAGACAATTATTTTCAAATTATACATCAATTACACAAAATCATAAATGTATGGATCAAATACTTCGTTCTTTTTATGCACTGGTCTTCTCAATTTATCTAACATCATCTGCAATTTCATACAATTTAACATCTGATTAGTTTTTTCATTAATTAAAGATAGAATGGCTGATTACACTTAACTTTTAACTGTTATTAGTTATTACTAACTATAAGTTGTTCCATACAAATTATCCTATGCATATAACCCAATATTTACCAATAATTACTAACTGTTATTAGTTATTACTAACTATGCATATAACCCAATATTTACCAATTAGGTTCCTATGTGCCTTATTCAATTTGTATGCCAAATATAAAAAAGGAAGGTACTAACCTAAAAATGACCTAATATGCTTGGTTTATCTAGTTGAACTAAGTACTTCCTTGGTTTCTTTTGCATACGTTTGGATGATACTGTATATGAAAAATAAAAATTTGTTACAACAAAATATTTCGCATATATTATGAAGCAGAAACATAAGAAATAAATTAGTTTTTTATGATACTATATAAGACTTGTACAATAATAGATACATAAAATATATGCATAATATATCATATTCAATACAATGACTTAGAATGATTGAATTTGTTAAATGGATGGCTGAAATCGTCTTTGAATAGATACACCATTCGGTCCCCTAAGTTGACAGTGCTAATTCTTGGCAAACAACCATCAGTGCTAATTCTTGGCAAACTAGTAAATAAGTTGACAATATTATCACTGATTCTTTCCAAAAAAACCGTTAGTGAAAGTGTACCAACAAAGCATAATTAGTGACATAAGAAATTAAGCAATTATACATATAAAGTCCCTACGGATGCTACACTTAAAATTTATGTAATAATCCAGAGTAACATTACAGCATATATATATACTCAAGACATGGCTAGTAACATATATCCAAAAACACATCTGGCTATATATTTTGAGGTTGAAACAAGATTGTACATACTCACTAGTGAATAACATAAACTATGAAGTTCATCAACAAAACATAATTAAGCAGTAGTAACCCAAGCTCTTGATCAACCATGCATGCCACTTCAAACAAATCTCCTCTTCTACATATCTCTACGGTATTAATTCACTAATTCACATCATCAAAGCAATCTATCCCGTGCGCCACATGGCCATTGCCAAATTCTCATGAGTGCGCCAATCACCACGTACCGCAAATGCCTTGCCACATTTTGGCACATTATAGTTATTATATAATATATTTATATAATTAGTATCTAATTATAAATAAGTAATCAACTTAGGCTTCCAAAATTTTAGTGCTTCACCAACTCTAACCAAACAAGGAATACTTTAAGCCACGATCTAACTTTGGTACAAAAATTGAACATTTCTAATTTTTTAGATTGAAACATTCAAATCCTTAAAAAAAAAAAAA
Organism: Carex cristatella; assembly: GCA_024447775.1. Classification (NCBI taxonomy): domain Eukaryota; kingdom Viridiplantae; phylum Streptophyta; class Magnoliopsida; order Poales; family Cyperaceae; genus Carex; species Carex cristatella. The sequence continues at coordinate 3,431,995 of JAJHPF010000024.1, read as the reverse complement.
AAACATGCGCGCACCGCCCCCACGGTGGGGCGGTGCATGAATGAAAAAAACCGCCCCACTGTGGGGCGGTTTGCCCTGGATAGTAAACCGCCCCCCAAATGGGCAGTCTGGTTATGGTTGAAATTTTTTTGAAAAATCGGTTATTAATATTATTTTATTTTAATTTTTTGGTTATGAAAAAAAAGGAAGGGAATATCGTGCTAAGGGAATTTATATCACTTATGGTAACAGAATATTTCTGTTTCGATCGAATCGTCCGATCAAAATTTGCACGAATATTAAAGGCCCCGTGCATTCCGCCTCGGATCGGATTGGTCCGGATTCTGATCGGACGATCAGGATCGAAAAATAAATATTCTGTTACCTCAGAGTGGATATGGATTCATACGGAAGTAACGGAACATGAGAGGAGTTTTCAGCGGAAAATAAGAAAGAAAACTGTGGAGTATGGAACGGGTGCAGGAAAGAAGCAATGTGGCAGTTACTATGCACCCATCAGTGAAACAGTATTATGGGCCCGGCTCTCTAGTAGTACAGATTAATAAAATCTGGATCGTGCGTTTTATGTCAGCGGTCATATTAAATCTTGGTCCATAAATTTAAAAAAAATGTCTGATTTCAATTAAAAACTGACGACCTTTTCTTCTCCAACAAAAAAAGAAGAAGAAGATAAATGACTTTTCTGCAACTATTTATGAGTTAGGGACATTTGATTTGTTTACGAGGTTACATACTTACATAGAACTTGAAGAAAACTTATAATTATAAAATATAGACGTTTAATTTGTATTTCATGCCAGATGCCTCTCCCTCTGCTCTTTAGGGCCCATATCCTACGAATGTGGGACCCAAAATCTCATTTAATCTCTATAAAGAAACTTTATTGTAGGTTTCAGTAGATAAATCCAAACTTCCTATATATAGGTTCTTTAGCACTAAAAAATGTGTTAGGTCCTAATCAATCTGACGTTGACCTTGCACTAACCTCTATAAGATTCACTTTATAACTTTTTTTATTATTACTTTACTCGTCGAAACTTACTTGGGAAGCTACCAATTGCACCACCTAACCAAGTCAAACGGTTAAACCTACCAATCAAACTAATTTTCAAATTAACCTGATGTAAGTCTTTGAATTAGTAAAAATTCCATTGTTTGAAGAGGAGGGATCCACTTATATTATTTTTTGGTCACACTTAGGACTGCTAATGAGTCGAGCCGGCTCGCGAATCTATGAGTTAAGCGGCTCAATATTTCATAACGAATCGGACTCGAAACTAAAAAAAACCCAAACTCGACTCGGCTTGCTTTTGAAGGAAAAAAGCTCGGCTCGGCTCATGTAAACATTTGGCTCGACTCGGCTCGGCTCGCTAGCTTGTGAACTGGCTCACGAGCCGAGCTTTTTTCATGTTTAAAGAGATTACAATATAAAAAAAAAAATAAAGTAATAAACTAACTATATCATGTAAATAACATTCATATTAAATATAAAATACAATAGATATTTTTTTCACCGATTTAAAATTTCGAATATTTTGAAATTTCGAATTTTTTCAAATTTCGAATTTTTTCAAATTTTGAATTTTTTCAAATTTTAAATTTTTTCAAATTTTGAATTTTTTCAAATTTCGAATATTTTGAAATTTCGAATATTTTGAAATTTCGAATTTGTTCAAATTTCAATTTTTTGAGGCACCATATTTACAAAATTTACAATTACACAGTATATTTTGAGTTCAAATATAATTAATCTCCATAATTTACAATTACACAGTATCATTGTAGCAAAAGATTTAGATCATATGAAAATGTCAAGTTCTATTATAACTACTTTGTTGGGCTTGGCTCATGAGCCGAGCCGAGCTTTTTTCCTTCAAAAGCGAGCTGAGTCGGGCCGAGCCAAGTATGCTTATCTTAATAAGTCGAGCCAAATCTGAGCCGAACCTAGCTCATTAGCACCCTTAGTCACACTAAATTACATCCTATATTTTTAAAGTTTTTAAAGTCCAAACAGTTGATTCAAATTATTCAACATGAGTGATATATAAAATTTGTTTGCAAATTAAATTTTAAATTTTTTTTACTATTCATTAAGTATTTTACAAAATTGTTGTTTTCGTACCATTAAATTTTTGTACTCATCTTAATAAATAGTAAAAAAAATAAAAATATAAAATTTAATATGTAAGTACATTTTAATATATCTGATATTAAACAGTTAGGATCGAACTTTATCTGTTTAGGATCGAATTTTAAAAAATATAAAGTATAATTTTGTGTCAGTGAATTCCTCTTGTTTGATTGAAACATATAATTAGCTGGTAAGCCCCAGCAACAGCTGCTCTGAGTTGTTACTTGGCAGTTTCTCTCTCCGCCACTGATCCCAAAACCAAGGTGAAGGGTCTCAGGAAAAAGAAATCCAAATATAATAAAAATAAGAATGAAAATTCAACGCGTAACGTAAACGAGCCGGATCGATCTCAAGAGAGAAAGCATTTCAATTTCAATTTACAACCGAAGCATCTCCTCTCCCAAAGTCGTCTCTCTATAAAAGCTGGAGGCGCCACAGGAAACGACGAAGGCGTCCCCTAACAACGGCCAGATCCGTTACCGCTCACCATCGGCCGCCGAGTTGACTCAGCAACTCCCCTCTTCCTCCTCCGCCGACGGCAAGATGCGCTACCGTTCCGGCGGCCGCTACGAGCCGCTCAATGACAAGATCCATCGCTACCGTGGGGTCATTCTCATCATCTCCGTGCCGCTTCTTTTGGTCTCGATCGTGTTGCTCCTCATGCCGAGATCGCCGATCGACACTGTGACAACGACGAGGAAGACTGTGCCGGGAGGAAGCGCCGAGGGGGAGAAGAAGTACGCTGTGATCTTTGACGCGGGAAGCTCAGGGAGCCGCGTGCATGTGTATTGCTTCGATAAGGATCTGGAGTTGCTTCACATTGGAAAGGAGATCGAGCTGTTTGTTCAGGTATGACGAGATTTGACCTTTGCTGATTTCTTAAATGTATCTTCTGAAGTGTAAGATTGGGGTAGATCTAAATGGAATGTTCTTATGGTGAAATTGAACAGAGTGCTATTAATTGACCGGTGTTGATTTTGCAAATGCTTTGGTTAGGAAAGTATATAATGTGCATGGGCATCTCTTACCTGATAGATCGTAGTGAGATTATGATTATCTCTTGTTCAATTGGTCAATCTAGATGATTTATAGATTTTTCTGTGATTCAAATCTAGTTGCTCTGTCAAAAGGCAAACTGATTTGTTTAAGAAGAGAGCGTTCTTTCTTAAGACTTAAGTAATTATAAAACTTTTTGTAGGCTAATTTTTTTTTTCAAATCCTATATAGTTATAATGCGATGACACTGAAAATTAGAAACTCATTTCAGAAGATCTGACTTGATTTGTGAAGGATATGAGATCAGAATATTTTATTTTGATTCCAGTGGATTATCAATTTTTTGAGTAAAGAAATGTTTGCATTAATGCTTGAAGGAATATTATCGAAATTTAATGAGTTACTAAATTTAATATTGGAATAAGAATAACTGAAATGTTTGATGGTAAGTACAACTCTCTAGATAGCAACACTGAGTGGTTTCAGAAAGGACATGTATGGTACTCTTTACATGAATTTATTGAAGGCTGCAATCAACAGCCTGATTTTATTGAGTTGCATTGACTAACTGATGATAATATAATTGCACTTGCCAGCTTGAAATGGTTATGTACCTGTACTGGCTAAATGGCCTTCTATAAAAGCTTGAATTGTTTTCATCATCTGTGATTTTTTTCTCCTTTGCATCTTCAGAAAAAACCAGGCTTGAGTGCATTTGCTAAGGATCCTAAGGAGGCTGCAAATTCCCTCATTCCCCTTCTTGAGAAGGCTCAAGCTGTGATTCCATCAGAACTACAGGCAAAAACACCCGTCAGAGTGGGGGTAACTTCTAATTTCATGTACAATATGGCTGAGTATTTGTCATATTTACTGCAAAGTTGGACAGATTGTTACTAATAATAATGTTTTGCAACAAATTATCTTAGGCAACCGCTGGCCTTAGAGCACTGGGGACAGATACTTCTGAAAACATTTTGCAAGCGGTAAATTTGTATTTTTGGAAGATATACCTCTACTTTTTTTTACATCCCAATTTATGTAAGTTCACATTATATGAAATACCTAATGTGCAGGTCAGAGATCTGCTGAAGGAAAAAAGCTCACTCAAGTCCCAGCCCGATTGGACAAAAGTTCTTGATGGAACCCAGGAGGGTGCTTATCAATGGGTACAACTTCTTCCCTAATTAGCCTATTTATATTAATCTTATTAGGTACAAATTTAATTGCGTCTTTTCACCTAATATGAGGAATCTAGTAGTCATTTATAATTTTAATGATTAAATTGTGGTCCGCGGTGGTAGGTTGAATATAAATGGTGAAGCTAAGCAAAAATTATCACATTGTTTGAAGATATATGTGAGCTACTTTTAACATTTTCCATTAGAGGATGAATTAATGAATTATAAGGAGGAAAGAAGTGTATAAATACCCAATCCAAAGAGAAAACTCCAGATTGGCCAAAGCATACAACAAAAGACGCAAATACTCACAAAGATAGTTGACTACTGATAAAATATATCCTTATTAATTTATCTCTGTTGAACAAACAGGTTACGATAAACTATCTTCTAGGAAAGTTGGGGAAGACGTATGGGGACACAGTGGGAGTTGTTGATCTAGGGGGTGGTTCGGTCCAGATGGCTTATGCAATCTCAGAAGAAGATGCTGCCAAGGCCCCACAAATGTCTGACGGAAAGGATTCTTATGTACAGAAGCTCTTCCTGAAAGGAATCACATATTACCTTTATGTACATAGGTCTGACATCTATTACTTGAATTACAGTTATTTGTGGTTGTACCCAGATATCTGAACAGAACAGGGTTTTCTGAAATAAAAAATAATCGTTTGTTCTTTTTTTCCTCAGTTATCTTCATTATGGTTTACTAGCTGCCAGAGCTGAGATTTTGAAGGTCAGTGAAGGGGGCAACAACTGCATACTGAATGGCTATCAAGGTATTATTACCTGTGGAGTTACATTATTAATTCTAAAATTTAAAGGATCTTTAAGCATTGATCTTGATTTTTGGGTATTTTCACTACTAACTCTAGCAGTTAGAAAGTCAGTTATCAGTTGCAGGGAAGTAATTAGACAAAAAAATGAGATGCCTGATTTACACACAGATATAATATTATCTTCTGTAACCCACATTACTTTTATCCAAATCTGGATGGTTTGAAACCACACTCCTTCGCTCTTATAGGGGGCATCTCTGATCTGGGCCATCTATAGGAATCTGATCTGAACTATAGGATCTGAATCACGTGGTTTTATTCTCCCTACTACTACTACTACTACTACCGCTCATGGGATTAATTACAGCGGAAACAAATCCCACTGGGACATCTAGAAGAGTGCACACCTTGATATTCTGCAATATTGTTTTCTTGTAGGAACATACAAGTACGGTGATGATAAGTTTGATGCATCAACCGCACCGTCAGGAACCAGCTACACCAAGTGCAGGAGTGATGCGGTGAGGGGTCTAAAGGTCGATGAGCCGGCATGCACCCATATGAAATGTACATTTGGTGGCATCTGGAATGGTGGTGGTGGGGACGGGCAGAAGAACTTGTTTGTTGCCTCCTTTTTCTTTGATAGAGCTGCTGAGGTATGGATGGGTCTCTCTTTTTTTTCCTATTTTTTTCTTTTCTTTCATTTTATTGTGGAGTTTATCTGTTCTGATTTATCGACAGTCAGTTCTGCTGAAATTTATGAATTTTATCTTGAAAGAGAAAAAAAAAATAGTATGTTTCTTATAGACGAGGCCTGCTAACTATTAAGTGCCACTTAGTCAAAATGGTAAACTCTCTAGGAATTTAATAAATGCTTACTATGTCAGAAAAACAAAGGGCACACTTTATACTAGAGAAAATGCTAGATTAAAGTGATTTTGTTGTCATTGTGTTACCATGTTTCTGAGTTTTTCTTTTTTCTTTTTAATTTCAGGCTGGCTTTGTTGATCCCAAGAAGTCAGTAGCAAAGGTGAAACCCGCTGATTTTAAAGAAGCTGCCAAGCGTGCTTGTAAATTAAACATCAAAGATGCGAAAGTGACATATCCTTCTGTTTCTGATGACAATATACCATACCTTTGCATGGACCTAGTTTACCAGTTCACACTCCTTGTTGATGGCTTTGGTAATTTCAGATAGTGCTATGAATAATTTATTTTAAATACCTATCATTTAGAATTTGATGTATTTTTTTTTTTGTTTGCTTGTTTCTTGTAGGTGTGGATCCTTACCAAGAGATCACTTTGGTAAAACAGGTACAGTATGGAGATGCCTATGTTGAGGCAGCCTGGCCCCTTGGTAGCGCCATAGAGGTCGCTTCATCAGCATAGAATTGTAGTTCATGTTATTGCACTTATATTATTTTAAATTTTTCGGGGCAGTAATTTTTTCAGGATCAGATAGTGTATGAGAGCCCTGCCATTTTTGGAGGTCATTCTGGTATATTCTTTTTTTCATTTAGATTGTTTTGTTCAATTTTATATGTAAGTGGTGATTCTATATATGAATATTATGAACTGACAGTAAGAGAGTTTTTAGAGGTATTGTCGCCTACGCAGTCTCCAGTGAGATGAGAAACATGTATGAGATATGTACATTTATTTTTCTTAATTTAGATGAAAGTTGATTCATTGATCTAATGTTCTCTCTGACTAAATACAAGGAACAGTTGTGATGTCGCAGCATCTCTGCATGATTGTTGCTTTACACTTGGAATAACAGCTTCTCTCTCTCTCTCTCTCTCTTTTAATGGCATCGTGAGCTTATTTTTTTTGTTATTGTGCGGGTAATCACAAATATCTCAAATCTAATATTGCATATACGATTTAAAGTTGGATAAAGTAGTCAAAGCTCAGAGGAACATAAATTAAACAATTCAATGTATATCAAACTGGTTTGTCATGGCTCGTGAGTGTACAGGTGGATCAAGCGAAAAAATTTCTTGGAAAAAGACTTATGATGCCATACCCAAAATGATCCAAGCTCAAGTCATTACAGTTCCTTGAACAGGTTATTGGTATGACAGAATTAAATCATTGACTTATTGCATGCGAGCTCAAAACGCGTTGAAGATTATCAGTTCTGTTGGTTGGTTAAAGAAAAAAAAAGGTTGAACCTATTTCATATCATTTTAGAACAAAAAAGAATAAGAAACCACTATTGTTTGCATGACAGGCTATACATAACCAGTAAAGGGTAACTGAAATTACAAAATCTTTTTGCTTTGAAAAAATGTCTTCAAGTGCCATAGTTGCAAGCTCGCAACTCCTAAGCAAATAGCGAGGGACAAGAGACTAAGGGAACTCATTTTTGAGGCCGTTTCTTCATTTAACCTCTGTGCATCAAGTTCCCTTTAGAAAGCAAACCATTTAATTAGTGGTCCTTATCTTTTGAATTTAAATATATAATTAGTGATAACAAAGTTCAAATATGTTTGAAATACATCCGGTAAATCTATCATACCTGTCTCGGAGGAATATCATCTCATCATGAATCAGTTTGATAGAATCTTCCAATTTCTTCAATTCCATTCCCATTGCCTAAAACAATAATTAGTAGTTATAGTTCCTGAATTCTTACAATAGACAATTTTAATTGAACTGAACATAGTATAACAAAATGTTGCCACTGTTTTTAAAAGTAAAGATTACAAACAGGAAAGTGAATATGTCGACTACAATTATAAAATGGTAGTACCAGTTGCTGTCTCATGAAGAGTGATCTCTTGTGTTGCTTTCAAATTTAATTTCTTCACCATTTCAATTCTTAATTAAGCAACTGATTTGAATCACGACTGACCCAGCTACAACTAATGCAAATTCAAATATTCAATTGCAGTTGATACTTAAAACCTGAAATGATACCTCGAGTTTCCCTTTTCCTGTTACATCATGTGGGTTTCGAGTTCTGAACCCTAATTTCCATTCCACATCTACTGATACAGAAGCAGCCAGTTCAAATCGTGGGGACCAGAAACAAGCAGTATGCCGGCCGGTGGTCCCTACCTCGAAGGAGAACTGTCCTGATTCGACGCTCTCTAACTGGTGCATTGTTTCTCCATTTGGATCACTCACCTAATACATTTAATCAGTACTAAACAGTCAGTAAAATTTATATTGATGAAATTTTTGAATAAATGCCCAGAGCCTCAAACAGTCGGCAACCTAACTCTTTTTTGGCCTCAGATTTCATTACCAGCTCTGCCAAATAATCATATCAAGTGATCGACAAAAGAAATGTACAAGATGAATATGACAGGTTATCCAAAATTATAATATTGTACCATTCAGTAACTGATAATTACATTGGTGGAGTGAACAAAATCGGCAATAGCATTTATCTCTCTCAAAACTCAAGTGGAATAATTATATTTCTAGACACATTTAAGGCAGGCTTTCAATCACAATTTCACCTGAATTTCAAAAGTTTCACTCAAATCTACCCTTAATGCGATAATGTGAACAAATGCAGTTGGATTTTCTGACAGAATCTTTATACAATTAGATCATTGAATGGACATCGATGCAAACTAGCAGATCTTTCATCTTTCCCAATGTATAGTTAACACACGATTGCACACCATAAGATAACTACCCAGAAAATTGGGAAAGATAAAATGCTTCTAAGAGACCAGATCAGCTCGAATTAAGTTCTAATTAGTTGAAGAGTGAATTACACGAGAAGAGATGGTGAGATGGGAAGCGGAGGCATTGACGACGCGATACTGAGCGTGCGAGAGAGTTCCCTTGCGGAGGTCTTCTGTCAGACATTTCACCTTGCCAGATGGCACATCCACGATTATTGCCTGGATCGGCGAAAGTACAGTTAGAGTTTGTAGAAGAAGGAGAAAGAGAGAGATTGAAACAGAAGAACACATCTGAACTTGTTGTGAGCAGCAATGGAAACTTCGTATAGTTATTTTTCCTTTTTCCTATTTCTTTCTTCTGATATTGGAGCGGTTTTGGTTGGAACTTTTGGTGCGATTGAGACGCGAGATCTGCACCAACAGCGAGTCAAGGAGACGCATTTTCTCTCAATTTATTTAAACTGGATATGTCCATTCAACAATATGTTGAACAGGTAGCCATCACTTTGCTGCTGTACGACTGGCGAGGAGATAAAACAGACGATGAGACCTGAGACGAATGACTATGTAACTAACAGGACAAAGAACGGTCGATTTTTTGTTGCTCGTATTATATGATCATTCGTGTGCTTCAGGGGGGGGGGGGGAGGCGGATCCAGGATTTTCGGGGGCAAAAAAAAATATCGAATCAGGTTTAAATTCATTAACTAATTAAGTACTTAATAAAAAATAATACTTTAATCTATACTTTTCAATACTCTGACTTGTAATTTCTGATATTTTAATCTATGATTCTAACTATTAATCATAGTTGAAGAAATTTATTTTAATTTTAACCCTAAATTTAACCCGAACAACAAATTAAACATCCAGCGAGGTAAAAAATTTTCCAGGAAGGGGCAGAGTCGATCGAAATGTCCTGACTTGCACTAAAATGCAAAATCCCCCTTGGTTGCACTTGGGTTCGCCCCTGGTGTACTTATCATCGGTACATGACTAACAAATGAATAGTTTGGATTCGGTTCGACAGGATCAAACATTCGAGATTCAGAAATTAATTCAGGTATAATTCGGGAACAATTTCGTACCACAAAGAAGCAAAAAAAAAAACCTGAAAAAAATAAAAACATTCGTGTGTTATTCGTGAATAACTCGTGATTCATATTTTATTCACGAATAAAACACATCATACGTGTTTTTTTGCGTTTTATTTGATATTCGATTCAAAAATGTCGAAAAAAACAAATTAAACGCGAATAATTTGTAAATTAACCGCATATCTAGTTAGTATTGTGGCTACGTTGATTGTTTTGTTTTTAATATCTCACTTTAGAGCTGTAGTTATTTAAGACATAATTTCACACATACCTTCCAAAAAAATCCAAATTACACATTCATCCTTCTGAAAGTACAAATATTTTATTTATTCTTCTAAAATGAAAATGCTCGTTAATAGTTTAACAGACCACACTTAGGTTCAAAATTGAATTTGGGCTGGACTAATAGGTTGGATTTAATATTTTGGGCTGGGCTTAAGTTTCATCTCATAGCTTTGTGAAATTTGAAATGATAAATTTGTTGTCATAATGATGAAGTTGTTGTCAACAAAATCCGGATTAAATTTTAATTCATGTTCATAGATGTATCTTAATTCTTAAAATCCGGCTAGGATTAAGATTTTAGGCAAAAAAAAAAAAAAAAAAAGGAGATGGTATTAATTTTCACTAAGAAATCGATGTTTAGAAAAATTAAGCGACTCAGGAAACTAAACTAAATGAGACTTAAAGGAGATTAAAAAAGGCTAAAGAAAGTGTTGCCGAACTGTCCAATATTTTGTACAAGATATAAAATAAGAGAAGGAATCCACTTACACTCTTTTTTTATGATACCGGATCACACTCTACATTTTCAAAGTTCAAACAGTCAATCCAAACCCTTCAAAATGATGGATATATTAAAATGTGATTGCATATCAAATTTTATAATTTTTTTGATTTTTTTTACTAATATTAAGTATTTTACAAAATTATTATTTTCAGACTATTGAATTTTTGTACCCATATTAATAAATAGTAAAAAAAAAATAGTATAAGTGGATCTCTCTTCATAAAATAATCCATTATTATATGCATTTTCTATTTTTGAAGGAAAATAAAACAGACTCGTATTTTATTTTATCTAAAGTTTATATATGCATTCTTCAATGAAAGCAACATTCGAATTTATAATTCGATAGTGTCTTGGCGACTAACAAATCAGTGAACACGAACATGGTCGAGCAAATAATAATGCAATTTATTAAATTGTAACGAGATTATGAAAAAAAAAAAAAAAAAAGTCATGGTCTTCTCGTATAGAGCAATTTAATAATGCAGTATATTAAATTGTAACGGAGATTCTGAAAAAAAGTCAGAGAGCTATCGTAGAAGCCAAACATGCATGGCAGTTGGCAGCAACTCATGCCTCATAATGTGTAGGGCTGTCAATGAAAATAAATTCGGGTTGAATTAGAGTATAATTCAAATATAAATTCATTAAGATTTTACGAAATTTCTATGCAAATTTACATTGTATAAGAATTTGAACTCATATCCATTATCATATGAGTTTCCAATCGAATTTATATGATTAATGTTGATCAATTTTGTAAAAAAAAAAAACGTTATATACGATTTTAAAGCTGTTCAAAACATACCTAGTATTACTTATTGAAGCCTTAAATAGATTGCACACCAAATTTAATCATATTGTTCATTCTGACTATCATCCTTGGCAATTTTGGAACTACAACTCAGAATCGGATCATGATCATGGCACATGCAAATATGGAATGGACTAATTCAGGGATATTAAAAAGTGCTTTATCATGTCATGAAAGAGGATCCATTCCGAATTTAGTGAACAGTACCTGAAATTTCTGCCATTCTAAATCCAGTCGTTAAACTGTTTTGAGATGTGTGTACGGAAAAACTAGCTGTTTCAAGATGCGTTCTAAAAAAAAATTCAATTGTTGGATTCAGAATTGCATAAATTTCAAGATATTGTTCACTAAATTTGGAACTTCAGCAAATTTATTTTTCAAAAAACAGAGTCCGATGTCTATTGGACCTACTTTTAGGTTCAATGATCTCTATGACCGTCTGATCCATCTTAAGATCTGTCCGCACGAAAATCAAAGAAGATATGTACAAAATTTAAAATGTTGCGCACGAATCTTAAAGTATATTAACGGTTATTGAACTCATTGATCCAAAGCAGGTCTCATGCCTATTAGACCTCCTCTCAAGTCTATTTTCCATAAAAGAGGGGTCAAGGATAAAAGGTCACATCAACAAGTTGTATGCTTAAAGCGCCTCCAAATATGAAAATATTCTTGTCTGGCTAGTGATCAAGAATAAAAAAAATCCTCACAATTTACAATTTGACTAAAAAAGAATGGTGCCTAATCAACCTTGAAAAAAAAAAAACGGAATGGTGCCTTTAATCAATATGCGCGTGTTATGTAAATCAGATTTTTAATCGGTCAAACATTCATATTGATGTATACCGAATAATAAATAAAATACTAGGAACTAATTTGCTAGTTTGGATGATTGATGTCATTCATTATTACAAGGATTTTTTTACAAATGAGGAGAGAGGAACTTGTTACTGGGAACTAATTTGCTAATTTGGATGATTGATTCTAACTATTCAAATTTTTTATGTTCGAATTTTAATAAAAAAAAGTTTTTCGTACGGGCGACGAAGATCAACGGTTGGATCAGAATAACAGGTTCTGTTATTCCTTTTTTTTTTCCTTACAAATGAGATATACCACACAATTAGGGGTGTAAACGGAGCGGATAATGCTAATATCATATCCACATTCGTTTTTCAACAAGCGGATACAGATACGGATAGTAAACGAATATCAAAATTGAAAACCATATCCGTCTTAAACGAATACGGATACGGAATGGATAATCCACGGATACGGATTCGAATACGAATATGGAGCGGATAATTGTTGGATATTGAGTAATTGTACTAACTTTCATAATTTTAAATTACCTAAATTGACAAAAATTTAATAGACTTTTTAAGTTTGCACAGTGATGATTATGCATGACTAATTGCTTATTGGTTCAGAGAACTAATTCATTATCCTAATAGATTATATGATTTTTCTACCAAGATTCTTGGACTTAAACGAATATGTATGTTTTTTGGAAATTTTGCAAGAGTAAAATGAATTGAAAACTGCTGAAAAATTAAATTTCGGATCCAGATATATACGGATATCTGCTCCATTTATATCCTCACGGAATTATCCGTATCCGCATTATTTTTTCATATGCTAAAATTATCTGTATCTGTATCCGCAAGTATCCGTATCCGTTTAATCCGGATACGGATAATAAGCAGATTCGGAGCGGATTATCCACGGATAATCCGTATCCGTTTACACCCCCTACATACAATCCTAGCATTCTTCTTACTTGCTAGTTTTTTTTTTTTTTTTTCATTTGGCTTTCATTTCTTAGATTTTCTTCTTCTTTTAATTTGACTTTCAATTCAAGTGTTTTTTTCTCCTCAAATCAATATATTTAAATAAAAGCTAGATTATTATTTTTCATAAAAAAAATCAAACAATCTGAAGAAGAAAAACAACCTGATTCGAAAATATTAGTGGAAACGAAACCATTTAAAGCTAAGGAAAACAAAATTTGGATCCATGTTCACATTTTCTGTGGGGATCAATGTTGTAAAAAACGTTCGTTTAGGCTGATTAATCGGCCGATTAGTCGTTGGCGGTGATCAAACCGTTACGGATATTTTTGACTAATCGGCCAATTATTTCTGATTATTCCTGATTATTCACCTAGCAGTATCCTATTCGTCCAACGACTGCATACCGTTATTTACAATACTAGCGGAGATCCAGAAAAGTTCAGTTTTTTAATTATGAATATTCAATTCTTCTAAAAAAAAAGTTCACGAATATTCATTGACACTGACAGCCCTACTAACAAATCTTGTTGATTACTTTCGTTTACTCATGCTCTCTTGTCACATTATACAAAGAGAACAGTCAAGAACGAGCACAAATTAAATACTTAATTTAATCATAAATGGATAGCTCCAGGGACAACTAAACTGGAGAGAAGTATATATTCTTAACTTATTGTGGTCCACCTGCCGGCGAGATGTCACAGAATTTCTTACGATCATGTGGCCCACCAACCCCCGTGTTCGGCCTGAAACACGCTCTCCGTAGACGTGGTTTTGGTACGCCATTTGTAACCGACACTGCGCCATTGCCTGCGGAAAAGACGTCTTGTCTCTTACGGCGTACTGTTCCCGGACCAGTATCCTGTCATTCTCCCCGAAGAAAATGTAACCTGAACTAGGATCACAATGAACGGCTAGTCTGTCCCACTTGCAGTTTATTGAAAGATCATGAAAATTTTACACCAGGCCTATTGAAGTATTCTTATTAATCGAACGTTCCCCCTCCCTTGGAAGTGTTTTTCAAAACGACCCACAAAAGAATCCTTATATAATTTTTGTCTCTCATAGACATCTTGGATGGGAAAAGTGATCATATTATTCGTGACTTTGAGAATAGGTTTGATGGACATCGGACATTCGGACCTACTTTGATTTGACGGATTCAATCACCGTTTAATATACTTTAAAATTCGTGCACAATGATTTCAATTTTGTGTGTATCTACTTCGATTTTCATGCGTACAAATCTTAAGATGAATCGGATGATCATGGATCGAACCCACTCCCTTCTCATTATTCATTAGCATAAATTTTGTTTGATGTAGAACAAAGCTAAAAATATTTTTTTGTTGTAATATTAATAGAAAATAAATAAAAATTGAGTGAAGTTCGCATGAATTTAAATTTTACGATTAGATTTACGGCATATAATCTCTTAAACTGTTATATCCATATCAATAAATTATTAACATAACATGTGCTACATCAAAATGCAAAATTTGTGAATTTTTAGTTCATCTTTCACAATATCAAAAGATTTAGTAATTATTTAAAAGTAAATGTACACATAAATTTCGTAACTTTCTTTTTCAACTTCTTGATATATAAAAATTGAATTAAACTACGAATTGAGATTTATATGCATTACTCGTGGAAGACATCAAATTCAATAGCTAGAATTCATCAATTACAACACATTTGAGGTTTTTTGAATTTAAACTTAGAACCTCTGCAATTAGTCTATGCTCCTTATTGTACTCATAAAAGACTAATGATAAATTAATGTAATACAATTTTAAAACTTAAAATGTTCTTTCATATGAATGCAAAAACTACCAATGATTCCCATCATAAATTGACAAAATCTATGAATGTTGATAGAAATTCACGAGTAGTTTATTCTTTTAATAGAACTAAAAATGTTGATACAAATTAAAATACAAAGTGTAGCTTATACATTTAATATAAAAAATAACACTTTCAAGTAAATACAACAACATAGAGTTTCTCAATATATATTTAAACCAATAATTTTGAAAGTTACAAAATAATGTTATTTTATAAGTCAACATCATTTAAGAATTTCACGTCCCAATAAATTCATTATTTTCTATAGCTTCTACAATTTTTTCATGAGGGTCAGTGTCATAATTTAAAATATGTAAAATAGTCAAATAAATAAAATGAAAGTGCCATCATGAAAAATGCTGTTATTAAAACCCAACACCGTTCCCTTTTATTCTTCTTCGTTAAAGACACAATTCTCCTTTTCTTTACTCGGTTTAGGTGACAATAAACGGGCCATAAAGTGGCACCATACCAAGACTGGGTCTAATTTATTTGAAAAACGCCCCTAAAAAAACGAGAAATCTACTTCGCACAATGGGGAAGTCCCTGGCCGGAGGGGGCCGGCGCAGGGCCGGTCTACGCGCGTGGGTAGTGCGTGTGGGTTCAAGCATCGTGATCTGGACGGTTGTGATGCAGCTGATGCCGATTTTGGGTCCCGCCTCGTGGCAGCCGAGACTTCCGAAGACTTGGCCCAGCGCTGCGTGCCTGGACCGAAGGGACCCACTCCGGCCCAACTCCACCACCATGGATGCAGCTGCGGCTACGCTCGGCGAAGATGGTGGCGCTCACCTATCTCCTCCTGCGCTTCTACCGAGGAGTGAGTTTCTCCCCCGAATTCTGTGGATCTGTGTAATTGGTTTCTCTAGTTCATGTTACTTTTCCTTTTGCAATTTTCAGGAGCTTTGAAATGGGGTCCTCCTTTTTGGTGCTTAGGAGTGAAATATAAGTTTGGTACATTGGGATTTTGGGGTTATTTACTGAATTTTAGTTGAATTGAACCAAGTTTTAGATTGGGGTTTCTGTAGGGGAAAGATTTATTTGATTTTTAGTGTTCACAAAGTGCAATGCAAATCTGGCCAAGTAGAGTTGAGTATAAGTCGAGGTCTTTCTCAATAGGATTTGCTCCATTATTGATCAGAGAACCACATTTAGACAAAATTCAGGGCATTGTCTTTATTTTGTCCCTTCTTATTTTAGACTTTGATGGGAGGAAACTTTTTGTCTCTTTTAGGTAATCAAAGTGGAAAGTAGATTTTTTTCTTCCTTCAAAATTGTTTTAATTGAATTTTCCCTTGGGACTTTTGTTTAGTAATGTGGGGAGAAAGAGCTCATGATCATAGCTGTGTATTTCCCTTACTTTTTCTATATTTAGTTTTGCTACTTGTTATATACTTTCTGTTTCTATTTATAAAAGGGGCCTGTTGTAGTAACCTAAACAGGTCTTGGAATTGCAAATGATTTTGCATTTTTTTTATCAATCAATTTAACTTCAATTTATTTTATTTTAGGTTGCGTCTCCTCAAATATGCATTTAATTTGGGAAATTTATCTGGGGAAGATTTGACATTAAGTCTACATGTTTGACCAAGTTATTAACTTAAGGGTTTCAAAGTGCATCTAGACTTCTTATATCAGCAATTCTAGTGATTTGAAAGGGTATTTCATTATAATATAGTTACTGGGTACACTAAGAAATTCAGATTGTATTTGAGGTGCTTCATTTTAAATATACTAAGAGAAGTCCTTTTGGTGGCTGATCTATACCAAGCATAATGCTAACAATGCAGTACACTGATTTTTTTGATAAAACATGAAGTTAAATGTAATTATTTTTCCAAGATTTGCACTTACTATCTATCATAAATAATCGTCCACTTCTCAAGATATGTTGATTATTGCTTTATTTGAAGTTTTAGATTTTTCTTTATGTGTATATTTTATTTATTTTTGCAACTTTTCTTTTAAAATGTCTGTGTGCCTGCCCAGTACCTAATAATTAACTCTGAAACCCTGCAGTTAATTTTTTCAATATGGTTTTATATTGGTATCGCTTAGTACAACATAATATTTTACTTTATGGTGTTGGCCTTGGCAATTTGTTAATTTCTTGGTTTTAGTCTTCTAAATTTGAAATTTCATGTCCCTTGTGGAACTTCTATTGTGCACTTTTATGACAGTACAGTTACTATAAGTTCGTCAAAACTGATAGTAATTATGATTACAATACAGGATTATACAGAAGTAATGGATATCTGCGTGTCACATGCAATGGAGGCTTGAACCAGATGAGAGCAGCAGTGAGTCTCTCTCTCTCCTCCCCCATCCCTCCACTAATCATTTTCTTATCATTTGCTATTTTTTATTTTTCTTTCCAAATTCAAAATTAATCAAGGATTTGAAGTTTTTAATTATTTCAGATCTGCGACATGGTCACAGTGGCACGGTACCTGAACCTGACACTAGTAGTTCCTGAGCTGGACAAAACTTCCTTTTGGGCTGACCCCAGGTTTGCATTTATTTTTTTAATTTTTATCTCTTAGATTTATTTTGTGTTCTTCGGCCCCCGCTTTATGGCATATTTGTTTTCACTCTTTGCCAGTGACTTTGGTGACATATTTGATGTTGACCATTTCATTAATTCATTGAGAGATGAGGTTAAGATTGTAAGAACACTTCCTCAGAAAATAAAGCGAAGAGGCTACAGAGAACCTCTGTCTATGCAACCCATCAGCTGGTCCAGCGAGAAATACTACCTGAGACAGGTACTAACACATTTAATCTTCTGTAATTTAGGCCCAATAATAAGTAAAGTATTTTCTTCGGATTAATAACACTAACATTGACTCTGACCTGTTAAATGAGAGTTACGGAAAGAGATACTGTCCCAAATAATGACAACTTTTCCTCATTTGTAAGGTCCAAATTCTTCTCCCCAAACTTTGAGTAATTTAAGCAAAAATTTATGTTAGAATTTGCGTGAACAGGTTAAACCATAAGGATGAGTGCTTGGGGAAGGTCACAAGTAGTTCGGTCTTTTTTTTTTTTGAGGTGGAGTAGTTGAGTCTTTTCAATCTTGACTTGGATTTTAGCATCCAGGCTTGTGCTGCAACAATCACAAGAATACTTGGTTACATTGCGAGCAGAGGCGGCTGCAAGTTCAATGTATGGGGGTTAATTGACCCCCCATTCATTTAAAAAAAAATTGTACATTATACTTATGCATGATTTCCTATATAGTTTAAGAGTAAAATGCTATGGGCACTGTAAAATTGACCCCAATACGCAGTATTAAAATTTTATATGATTGATCTCCATTTATGTTTGACCCCCATAGCTTGCAAGCCTGGCTCTGCCCCTGAATTTGCCAATGTGGCAATATAACATATGCAACTTTCCAAAAAAGAATGAACAAGCAAGAACAAGCTATAAGGTTATTAACCTAGCCTTGTTACTGTCACAGATACTACCTCTAATAAGAAAGCACAAGGTGATGCACTTCAATAGAACCGATGCCCGCTTGGCAAACAATGGCATCCCGGTCCGTTTGCAAAAACTACGGTGCAGAGTTAATTACAAGGCACTGAGATTCACCCCTCAGATAGAGGAGCTGGGAAACAAGCTTGTCGGTCTTCTTTTCCAGAGGAGCGCTTCATTTGTCGTTCTTCACCTTCGTTATGAGATGGATATGCTCGCTTTTTCTGGGTGCTCACATGGGTGCTCTGAGAGTGAGACTGACGAGCTGACTAGGATGAGGTAATTACTTCCTCTCTATGGACTCTTATCGTATATTTGAAGACCAAAAGGCCCTTACCTTAATATAAGCTGAAAAAGAAGTGCTAATAAAACCCATTTTATAGTTGGGTGGGGTATTTTGGTTCATTTCATATTTTTTCCATAATCCATTAAGCTGTTTTGCATGTGTAAATGGAAACTCATTCTGCTTCACCTCTTTCTGGTATCCTCCATGTATCTTGTTTATTTTATTTTTTTCATAATTTGAATATCTCTGCAAAAGTTAATTGTTTGTTAATGAATTTTGTGAGAAACTTAAAAAAAAAAGCATTAGAAACTAAGTCTTTATGGGTAGATGGTCTTTATCTCTGCAAAGTAACAAAAAGGTAAGGCATAATGAAGAGAGAAAGGTGACATGACCTGAATTGAGCACTTGAAACATATATACCGTTTATATTTTGAAATAATGCACACAGATTATTAATAGAAGGCAGTAATTAAAGCATTACAATTTCAATGTCCTTCCTCTCATATTTAACCATAATTCAAAAGCCAAAAAATAATTTAGTCAAAGATCTGACCAAAAGCAGGGACTTAAATTTGTGTTTCTCTGTTAAACCAATTTACAAATATTTAAAAAGCAGGGCCTTTTTTTCAACTTCTTCAAGCGTATAGTGATTCAAGTTCTGATTGCACTTTTAGGTATGCATATCCATGGTGGAAAGAAAAGGAGATAGATTCAGAAAAGAAAAGACTTGATGGCTTGTGCCCTCTTACACCAGAGGAGACAGCTCTTGTGCTGAAAGCTCTTGGGTTCACTAGCGACACATTAATATACATCGCGTCTGGTGAAATTTACGGAGGTGAAACAAGGATGGCCAGCTTAAGAGCTCAATTCCCTAAAATAGTATGTCTCCTTTTCTTATGCAACCAATGGATGATGTTGTGCGCAGTCCCATATTTACCCGAAATTTGATTTTATTTTAGTGACATCCTTAGTTTAACCCAACTTAGCCTCAGTTATGTCCTCAAAAATGTTATGGAAGAAAAACGGTGAAACTGGTAGTAAAAACCAAATAGAGATACCACCCGACTAATTCATACCTGTTGTTTTGCTTTAGCAAGTTCTCTAATTGATCCATTAGTAATTTGACCAATTTGACATTGTTTGAACAAAAAAAGGTAAGAAAGGAGATGCTTCTATCTGAAGAGGAGCTCAGGCCATTCAGAAATCACTCCACACAAATGGCCGCGTTGGACTACCTTGTTTCTGTCGTGAGTGATGTTTTCATCCCCACTTATGATGGGAACATGGCCAAAGTTGTTGAAGGCCACCGCAGGTTTGTTGGCTATCCTTTATTTGATGAAAAGACCCTTATTTTGCCATCATTCACAAATATATCTCTAGGTTATAAAACTATAAATATTGAGTTCCTGCTGTTTGTTTTTGTCACTTCTAGTTGTGCATATTAATACAGCGACTTGGTTACAGAGAATTGCAAAGACAAGATTAATTTATTATAAATAGCTTGACCAGTTTAGTTTTAAAATAAACACGTGTAGGAAAATTGGTCAAACACCTCCATTATTATTTTTCTTTTGATTGGTATTTTTTGTCATTTTGAGATTTAACAGTGCATGGATAGGAGATAGATAATAGGTTTTGTTTATCTATTTTGGAGTTTCTTTTAGTAGTGCCAGTTATGACAAAAAAACCACACAATTTTGCTTATGAGTTGCACCATGAATTGCAGATATACGGGGTTCCGTAAGACAATACTATTGGATAGGAGAAAGATTGTAGAGCTATTGGATCTCTTACAAGACAATGAATTAACATGGGATGAATTCACTGAATCCATGAGGGAGTTGCATAATGATCGAATGGGTCAACCCACTCGAAGAAATGTTCTACTTGGACACCCAAAAGAGGAGGACTATTTCTATTCCAACCCCCAAGAATGCCTTGCTGTCCCACATAGACGAAAATTTAACGAAAATAAAAATAATATGAGGGACACTTATATATAAATGGCTCCTTTTATTGACTTCATGTGAATTTGTTGGTTCTTTGTATACTATGAAATTGGCCTTCATGTGTACAATTTAGGTCTCTAACCAAGATTTTAGGCGCAAGAACAAGGATAGAAAATAATTTGTTGGGGGGGGGGTAGATTAAATGCAAACTGGGAAGAAAATGTTGCTAGGTTCCTCCTAGGCTGCGTTTTTGCTGGCGATATTCATAATTTTTTTTTTTAATGTTTTATTCTTAGGATTATTGTTGTAGTAGGGGGCATAATGAAATACACGACCGCCTCGCTGAGTTGTAGATTTGATTTATTATATAAAATTTTCTGCCTAAAGAAAGAATCAGTATTAGTTTGTGTTATGTAATATTTTTTGCTCTATCTGTGAATCACTAAATGCCAAAATGGTCCCTGACAAAATCATTAATATGGTACGAGTTGTACCTCCTTTTCTAATCATTAATAAATTAACTAATTTAATAGGATATACTCAGAATAGGCGATGCATGTAAAATGTGATTATCATCAGCTTTCTTGTAATGTAATTCTTTCACGACTCGGTACTACACAAGAAGTAGAGAAAGCCAAAATGTAAAGGAATTTAATGAATGAAATGGTGATTTTACTAGTAGTTTAAACTTCCAAGGAACAAGGTTAAGTACAAAAAAGAGATTATCTATTACGAAATAATTCTCTTGTTAGTCATTTTCAAAGTCAAAATTTGGATAAGAACTAAGGAATTTGCTTTGAAGGAGAGGAGAATTTGAAGCTGTTCATGCAATTCATCTTGAATTTTTCTGTGTTGGTTGGGACTTTGTAGAGTACAAGACTGTCAAACTACTTTCTTTCTCCACATTTGATTTGTTTTGTCTATTCAACAGCTTTTGGCCTTTTACTAGTATGTGGTAAAAAAGTCAAAAGGTTTAAAGGATATATTATCTCATATGATGGTTAATAATTTTTTTTTTATCATGGCACGTGTTCTTATCCACAACTTAGTGTTTTCTACACGGTCCATGAAAGAAGAAAACCAATGGCACAGTTGGTACGGATGCTATCCCATTTTTAGGTACCAAATGACTTCTTTATTTAACAATAAAAAATTCGGAACAATAAGGTTGCGAGAAATTTTCACTACGCATGAAACAAAATGATCTGTCACCTTTGACCCACTTACGTATGAAATTAATATACGGTGATCCAATAACTTTTTGTTAATGAAAATCGGTGGACATATCTACTTTTATTAAAAGAAAAATGTGGCGATACAAAAAAGATCTTGGGTATAATTTCGTGGCAAATTATAGGGTTTTTTTTCAATTTCAAATTTTATTGGAGAATTAATTATATATCTCTTATATTATAACAGTGTATCGATCTTGTGATTTTTTTTTTTTATAATCGAACATATATTCATGACACAGTATAATTCTTGTTTAATACCTATTCAAAATAACCAAAACGATGTCATTGTTGCAAAAAAGGTAGTAGCAGGCAGCTACAAGTTGTTTCATTGTGGAGTTTGGCTAAGTTGTCATGAATGTAGCATAAGACATTCTATGCTATTGTCTAAAAAAATTATTGGACGAAGTCATTTAGTATATATATAGTTACAGTAAAAAAATGACAAAAATGAATGTATTAAAATTAACTTAAAATATCATCATGTTTTGAATTCTTTACTTTATACTAAAACACTGAGCTCAGATATTTATAAATTTCAGATATTTATAAATTTGATATGTAAATACATCAATGATCAAGTAAATCAGTTTTCACAGTTTTAATTTATTATTTGAATTCTATATAATAGAGTTTTGAGACAATAAAATAGAACGTCTTATACTATTCATACTTTAGCCAAACTCCATTGTAATAATACGATCTCCTATTCAAGTCTCATGATATAGCCGCCATACTTAATTTGTAAAGATTAACATGATCAGAAATAGTCAAATAGAGTATTAATTTTCGTACCTACTAATTAAGTAACCACACGCACAAAAAAAAAACTCGTATTTTGCCTTGACCAGAATTTATGAACTCTTTATAATGTGTGCGTCAAAGAAAGAGCCAGATTCAAAATGCCTACAATTCTACGATGACAAGAAAGGTATCTTCTTGGAATATACACTTGCATGGGATGAATGGAGGATGATGATGTCATTGCAACGCATGCATGCATATGTATGTTAATAATTATCCGCCTCAATCTATGAATACAAGGTTCTCTCCATTTTATTTTTTTCTTCAATATACTTAAAAATATTTTGGCATTCAAAGTATCATAAGACCAAAAAGTTATGATTAATTTCATCAAAGCTGGACAAACAAAATGATAAGTGAGGGAGAGCCTAATTTTTTTTATAGGGAATTGCATCATAATTTGAAGTTCCTATTGTAAATTTTTATAGATACACTTGGCAAAAGGAGTATTTTCGCTATAGGAATTTATGTAAAACAACGTACGGAATTAAGGCTTAGTTAAAGATGGCTAAGTCACTCCTTATGATTTTAAAATTTTAATTATACGCATAAAAAATTAATTGATTTTTTTTTTTACTTTTTAAATAGTCTAGTCATTCTCAATAAATGATAAATGTTTAGTTGTAATCTAGTTGTTAAAACTCTATTTTGTAGTTGAGAGATTTTGAATTCAAATCTCATTTATCATAATTATGCATTTTAATTTTCAGCCATCTCTTTTATTCTACGAGAGAGGCCAACATGATGGAAGAAGTGACTTGTCTTGTATATCGGCTTCTTGCCGAAGAAAAAATCATCTTCTTCTATTGGTACGAAACAAAGTACCGATCAAATAAAAAAAACTTATTATTTCGACACTTTACATTCATCCGAAAGAATAACTATAGTTCATGTATCAGTACTTAGTTCCGTATCAATATAAAAATTTATTTTTTCAGCTTACTACAAGAATGAGACAGTATTTGCGAGAATAAAAATGCTTTTTGTCAACGGTATCATCACGGATACTCTTGTTGATAATACTGATACGCTCAGAAACAACACTTTTCTGTCGATGTACCCTCTGTAATAGTATTTTTTTTTCTCCTTGCGGATACTGTCCTATTCTTGTGTATGTCTTCCTAGCTCTAACCATACATCCAACAGTACCATCAGAAGAATCACCATTATTCTTTCGTTTTTTCGTTTTGTAACAAGTAACGATAGAAGAACTACATGTATCTTTTAACAAAAACTTTTGCACCATTTCATTAAAGAAATTCAAATCATCACAGGTATATATTTACACTGAATTAAAAACTAAATCTTTTCATACAGACTATAATATCTTAATTAGCTATGTTAGAGAACTTGAATAATTTACCTTAATAATGGTTTCCATAATTATATTCTATGAATATTCTTATCTCCTAGCTAGTAACTGTAGAAGATGTATACGCCACTGGATAACCATCAAAATTTTCTCTTAATAAGACGACTTTTTGTCGCTTTATTTTCCTAGCAACATTTGAGATAGAAGGACCATATATCCCCATTGCTGAACTCAATTGTTGTCTTTTACAACCAACTTTCCACCCCCCCCGGCGGCCACATATAAAATATTATCTTATAAATCGTTGGACATATCATATAGCTTCTTGTCTTTTTGCATTTGGCCCAATAAAATAGTTCTGGTCTTTGACAAAACCAACCTCCTCAAACAAAGGAAGGGAAATTTAGATCGTGTACTCCATTCCTTCTTGCCAGTTGACAAGATACACACACACACACACACCCCATTAAATTAGTAATACAAAATGGATACTTTTTGATACTATATATATGTACACTTAGCTAGGCCCTCAAAAGTCCCCTTAATTAAATACCATTTGTAGATTAATTTGTTTATATATTTCTAGATGCATTATTAATCTAGGTGTGCTTATAATTAATTAAACAATTATATATTAATTGAATAGTCTAGGTTTAATTACCTATTACGTATATACCTGTACGCTGATTCTTTAATATACTAGGTTCATTCTTTACTTTTATTTGTGGCTACATGTGTCATGTGTAGTTGTATACATGCAGAGGCGGATGTAGAGTAATGTTCATTTTCAATTTTTTTTTGTATTTTGATACGATTTTGATGTATAATTTAGAGTAAATGTTATGAATACTATAAAATTGACTCTTATATTTTTTTGAAAATTTTGTAAGATTGACCCCATACAAAACTTTGGAGATTTGCTCCCTATAATTTGGAAGTCTGTCTCCACTCCTGT
The DNA here is from genome assembly GCA_024447775.1 of Carex cristatella. NCBI lineage: Eukaryota > Viridiplantae > Streptophyta > Magnoliopsida > Poales > Cyperaceae > Carex > Carex cristatella. The sequence goes on along the minus strand of JAJHPF010000024.1, from coordinate 3,406,916 downwards.
ATACATGCTTCCAACCATAGTGACAACATACACGAATATCTCGCAAATTAAACTTGTTGAATTCATTTTTTTTACCGTTTCCGAATCGAAGTCCAAATAAAATTCAAAAAAAACGTATAATATGTTTTATTCGTGAATAAACATGAATAAAACGTGAATCACGAATTATTCGCGATAAAAAAAAATTAGGTTTTTTTTTTGCTTCTTGTTGTACGTACCGAAACATTTCCGAATCACAAATTTTTGACTCTGTCGAACTGAACCCGAACTTTTCGTTTATCACTCTGCTTCCAACAGAGAAAAAAACACTTGATTTTTTTTGTTATGATGCACGTTCCTAATTACCAAAGTCAGAACATCTACTGACCTTCAAATTAATTTTAATTTTTACAGCATCAGCATGTACGTCCTGCCTTCACCACTACCAGTCATTCGTGTGTAATTTCAAGTTTTTTTGTTGACCGTTGCTTGAAAATTGAAAGTAACTTTTTTCATTTTTTTTGTGGTTGAGAAACAGCCAGTTGGGACACCATTAAATTAACGCGGATAATTGACAAGTGTTAAATTTCTTGTAATTTTTTAAATAACAAGAAATGTCACTTAATTCGCGGATAATTACTAATAATTAATTACAGTCTGATGTGACATTTCTTGTTATTTAAAAAAATGTTAAATTGACAAATTGCTTCACATACCTATAATTAAAATTGTAATCATAACATCAAAATTTACAATTTTCTCGTAAGCTGGACGAAGATAATCCAATAAACGGTCTTATATATGGGAACTATAGAGGCAAATACTACGAATCTCATATAAAATGAACTCGTGCATTAATTACTCGAGTATATAAAGAAAAGAAAAAAGATAATTCCATATACAAGAAAGTACAGTATCCATAAAGTATCCGTAAAGATAAAAAGTGATTATCCACGAAGGTCCATCGATAGAAAAATGCCTTTACTAAGTGTGTCAGTATTATCGACAAGAATATCCGTGATGCACTTCGTGGATACTGTCCTATTGTTGTGTAATCTTCTTCCTCTGCTTCTCCACTCTTGTTAGTGATGTTCATTTTTCTATTCCAAATTGAACTGATATCTCTGTTTTTTTTTTTAGAAACCTTTGCAAAGGCTGCGAAGTCATAATGAAAAATCAAACTCTCAATTTTTGAGTAACTAACAATTTTAGAATTTTTTCTAGCCAACTGTACTACCTCTCATTTTGAACTGATATCTATTACTTAATAATTATGAGTTTACAGTTACATATAGCCAATCAATTTGCTCCAACAAACAAAACTAGTTCAAGTAGTACTGGCTTTCTGGAGGCCACATGCAAGCAAAAATTTAGACGAAATATCCTATATTGCATTCCCTTAAATGCACAATAGCCAAATAAAATAGCAAAGTAGTCAAAGGTTCCTTCAAACCTGTTTCTTCTTGTACTTGATCTCCTCATCCATCTTTTTTTTTTTATGGGTAAATGCCCATAGGGCCATAGGCTTCCTCATCCATCTCTTTCTATCACTTTAAGGGATGCTCTGTGCTCTTTCATATGACATAGTATAGTATGCAGCTGGTCAGTTATCACGATATGACATTCACATATATAATTAATTAAATCTATAGTAATTAAAGAAACTCATGTAGAGAAAGTTTAGTCTAATAATACATAGATTTTATAGACTACGTACGTACATATATGAGTAACTCATTGTATACATATATGAGGAGGTATCCTACTTGCATCATTTTTTGGAGACACCGAATTACATTCTACGTATATTTTTAAAGTTCAAACAGTTGATCTAAACCGTTCAATATGTTGGATATATTAAAATATGCTTGCAGATCAAATTTTACATTTTTTTGAATTTTTTTATTATTTATTAAGGTGGGTACAAAAATTTAATGGTCTGAAAACAACGATTTTGTAAAATACTTAATAAATAGTAAAAAAAAAATTCAAAAAATGTAAAATTTGGTCTCTAAGCACATTTTAGTATGGAGGTCATGTTGAACAGTTTGAATCGACTGTTTGTATTTTAAAAATTGATGGTGCAATTTTGTGTCACCAAAAAATAGTGTAAGTGGATACCTCCTCTATATATATATATATATATAGTTATAAACATACTCTATATATATGTTAGGACTCAACCTAGAAGTATCAATCATATAAAGATTACTGAACAAGTTAAATTTGAATCTAATCAGTAAATTAAGGATATGAAAGAAATAAGCTCGAAAAAGAGAGAAATTAATATTGGGTTCCTAACCAGCTTAGTCTGAGTAATGTTTAGTAATTCATTTGATATGATTTTTAGTGTATTATTGGAAATAGACAAGAAAAGCTACAACTTTTGTGTTTTATACTTTTTGAGAAAAACTATATATTATGGTGAAAATTAAATTGAAATGTATGACTATATATTATTCAGTAAATTTAGTCATTAGTCATCTAGAAAGTAACTTTTTAAGTCTAATTATGCTATTATTAATTGTATATGTTAGTTATTTAATTTATAATTAATATATCTAGATGTAGTTAATAATGTATTTTAATCATGTTATGTAATATTTAGGAGTAGTGAGTTGTTAATTATAAAAAAAATGTATTAATGATGAAGTTTAGTTTACTTATTTTTCTTATTGTTCAAAAATATATAAAACATTCGTCCAATTCCAACATCAATATTTTTCGTAATCCTAACCCATTTCTTGAGTCATGTATCCATCAATTTTTACCATCAAATTCGTCCATAAAATCACCCTTTAATTGAAGATCATCAAACTTTATCATAACCTACAACACTTCCATATAGAAATTTTCCACAAACTCCCAAAAAAGTACTATCAAATATCTCAAAATTCTCTTTCAAAAAAATATCTCAAAATTCATCAAAGCTGTCTAAAAAAGGCTACTCTGGATCACAACATTATTAGCCACACAAAAAAAAAAAAAAAAAAAACTCATGAACCAATCAATCTCTCTATCTCCATTCTCCCTTGGATCTCATGCAGCAAGAAATCACAAATTTTTATGCGGCTTAGACATTCTCCATCTCTATCACCAACTTTTTGAGCTGTAATATGATCAGAAATTCAGAAGTTATAGTTCAATTCAATTAGGTCCAATTCAAGTCATCGTCGTCATCCCCTCCGTCAGAGTACCGCCACATCAAGTGTCGTGTTCGAACGACACGTACTGCGAGGAAAACCCGAATACGAGTCCACTGACAACACTGCGAGTACCTTTTTTTATGTAGAATAAAATTTTATTACAAGGATGTGAACTCACACACTCCATATATATCTATCCGCATTGCACGTCGCTGTTTGATGGCATGGCACCACTTCTAATAATAGAATAGTTGCTCTTTCCCTTTGCATAGCCTCCAAATTTTACTTCTGAAATTCATCTTTTATTGCAAAATCATAAATTATGATATAAAACTTATAATATAAGGAACAATATATATCCTTCATGGGGTTTAATTTTGAAATCCTACTGTTTCAGGATTCTGAATTTATATAATTTTTTTCATTTCTATATTCATAGATACATACTGCCTTTAGTAACTTATGAAATTGAGGGACTTTTTGACAAGGGTACATACTATACAATATATAAATTAATTAAGTATCAGGGTAACATAAATAAAATTTAAATTTCAGATCATATAATTGTATAATATGGCAACTTGCTTTGCTTGTAACTTGTTACAGTATCAATGCTAACGACAGGCACTTAATCAGGTATTCTCTTTTTTCCTTTCTTAAGATAAATATCATTCTATTTACGTAATGCAACTAGCTAATGGGGTCCACCGAGGCTTCTAGACCTATCTCGATTTGCCACATTTGTTATCCCTGGTCAGATGCTTTAGGTTAAGATAAGATTTGGGTTGTATTTTTAGTGGATTAGCCAGAGAATTAACCTAATCTCTGCTTTCGTATTCGTCGACCTCTGTAACTATACTTTTTCTGAGAGACACTTGTTCTAACCAGAGCTTAGCCACGTGGTCAAATTGTAAAAAAGCAAGAGGAAATTAAAGGAAAAAAGGAGAGAATATCTGGTAGCATATTAACATGTACAGTCATTATATGGCTCTCCTATTGGTAATTTTTTTTGTACTTTTGAAATAAGTCTCCATTTGATGTTGGCTTATCGACTGGTACCAACCAGTCAATTAATAAAAACGATAACAGTACCGTAACTTCTACGTTTTCTCTACAACCTGTACAAGTACAACAATTGCTAGCTATGTGTATGATGAAACAGTACAAATATCGTATATGATCAAGTAGTTATCGAAATTAAAGTATGACATGGACGGCCATGATGATATCTGGACCCAGCAGTTTGTTACAAATCAGCGATCGTGCCGACGGTCGACAAGTGTCCGTCCTACTGGATGCTGACATCAGCACGGTGACATGCCTTCTCCCTTCTCTAAATTGCCATAATATATACCCTGCCATGCGGACGTGAGAATTTTAACTATAATCTCAAAATTCCAAGTGAATTTCCAAATTTGCCCGTAGATTTTTCACAATTTGACAGGTGTCACCTGTGCTTAGGTGGACTAAACGACAAAAAACCTTCAAGGATAAAAAGACTAGAGCACTCCTCCCCCCAAAATTTCAAATCCTTTCCAATTCTCTCTACCCATAGCAGATAGCCAGATAGATAGGCAATTAGGCATAGACCTGCCTACTTAGCAAAATTTTCTCTTGCAAACCGTAACAATCAAGAATAAAAACAATCATTAGCTAGATTTAAACAGGAAGAAATCATGCCGAACCCTGCACCCCTTCCCCCCGGATTTCGTTTCCACCCAACTGATGAAGAACTTATTCTTCATTACCTACGCAATCGCTCCGCCTCCATTCCATGCCCAGTGGATATCATAGCCGAGGTCGACATATACAAATTTGATCCATGGGAACTTCCTGGTAAGTATCTTAATTTATTTATATTCATCCCCTAATTAATTCCTATGTTGATCTCTCAATCACACCTACTATGTTATTGATCTAATATATATGCATACGTATGTAAATTTTTGTCTTATTAATTTTATTTTTCATTTTTGTGTAGATAAAGCTATGTACAGTGAAAAAGAGTGGTACTTCTTCAGCCCGAGGGACCGCAAGTATCCGAATGGGATCAGGCCCAACCGGGCTGCCGGATCTGGGTACTGGAAGGCAACCGGTACTGATAAGCCGATACAGAACAGCAACACAAATGAGAATATCGGTGTCAAGAAGGCACTTGTTTTTTACAAGGGGAGGCCACCGAAAGGGATCAAGACTAATTGGATCATGCACGAGTATCGCCTCGCCGAGGCCCAGACCAACAACAACTATAGACCCTTGAAATTTCGCAACACTTCCATGAGGGTACGTATGAATTATTTTATTTCTCTTATAATTAATTAAAGCCTGATTGTTAGTGATAAGAATAAAAGAGGAAAGAAAATAACAAGTTGTGCACTTTGATATGATATCTTAATTTGTTTGCATATGTATAGTTCTCAACACATGAAGGATTCATGAAAGAGTGATGTATATGATTTTGTCTATATATAGATTAAAGTATACTTTGAAGAGTATAATATATACTTATCATGACGAATAATATGTGTATAACATCATTGTGACGAAGCAAATCCGGTGTTGCTAGCCTTAATTAGTTGCAAAGCCCATACTTTTCCAATATGGCAGTGGATGCCAACTTGAGATGCAATTCAAGACTTTATTTTTGTGTACTTGAACAAATTAAAGAAACGGTCTCTAGGAATCTTTTTATCTCTTATCCTGATGTTAGCATGACAGTGATGCAAGAGGAAAATTTAATTGCACTCAAATCAATTCACTATTTGTTTTAGTGACGTTGCATTAATTAAGTTTTGTCAAATTTCTCAAAATAATTGCAGCTTGACGATTGGGTCCTTTGTCGAATTTACAAAAAGAGCAACCAGTTATCGACAGTACCGCCACTTGTCGATCATGAACAAGACGACTCGATCAGCTTTGAAGAAAACCCTATGAACTACCAATCTATTGCAAAGATACCCAAAACTTGTTCAATTTCAGATTTTTTCGTGGATTCGACGATGTCGCAACTATTTGACATGCCTGAAATGACTGGATCGGATCATAACTCCTTCTTGGCAAACCAAAACCTGAATCAAATGCTCATGAATAACAACAGTAACATGGGCGCGCCTGTCAGTCAAATCGGGTCGTCTTTTTTAATGGGAGAAAGCTCTCTGAAGAGAGAAAGATTTAGTGATGGTTACTTTGAGGAAGGAGATGATGTTTCAAGATTAAACCCCATAAAGAAGCAAAATAGGACATGTATTGACACAAATTTCCCAAATCAAGTAAATGCTCTTCAACAAACCTTGATTGGGCAACCTGTGTATGGCCAACATCAGTTGCTGTTAAATTCTTCACTAGGGATGCACTAAGAGAGAATTAAGTTTGTATTATTTTGGGGATTTATTAATTGGACTAGCATGAGCTAGGATCTTTTGCATATGCATGCAATTTGGTAAGTAAGAGAAGAAATTAAATTAAGTTTTATTTTGCCACACGAACTATTATTCCGATTGAGAAATATATATATATATATATTGTTAGATAACTTAGCTCATCCATGCATGCTTTATAATCTGCCCACTATTATTTTCTTATAGATGGCAGTTGTTGTTTTTTCTATTTTTTTAGAAAAATGATGATTGAGAGAGAAATCCTTGTCAGTATTCAAAGAGAAGAAGAAGTCGTGTAATATAGGACTTGTTGAGCACTGAAAATTTTTAAAAACATTTTTAGGAATTAAATATACTTTGAATGGAGATGTATGATGTATGGCTTGAAATTTGTTGCATGACTCTCTCTCTCTCTCTCCCTCTCTCTCTTCTTTATTAAAGTAATGATGCCATATTGCCATGCACAACTCCCAGCCGCCAGTACATGGAGTCCCTATCCTCTGAGATATCTCAATTTTTGCGTGACGGACGTGTCCAGTGCCTATTCGGGGAAGCGTAGGGGGCCAGTTTTATTTGAGCTTTGAGATTTGTGCAAAACGTATTTGAACGATTGAGATATCTCAGAGGATGCGAATTCCAGTGCATGATACTTAGGAGTACGTAGGTGATAGGTCCGATGCCATCGAACCTATTTTGATTCGATGAATTCAATCACCGTCCAATCTACTTTAAAATTCGTGTAGAATGTTTTAAATTCCGTGTACATCTGCTTTAATTTTTGTTCACACGGTTTTTAAGATAGATCAGACGAAGCTAGTTGACCCCAAAAGTATGTCGGACCTACACCGTTCTTTTTTCTTGTTGAGTGATTCTATTGTGCACTAAGAAAAATGCATAAAATTAAATTACATGTACCTAGAGATTAATATTAATTTTGATGTCAATCAAAATATCCTAAAGCGCTCATTGTATATAAATGTATATAACGAAGGATAATTCTATATGGCACTATGGCAGTGTGTTATGGCGCTTATATTTGGAAACAAGTTACATGCATGTATTATTATGTTTTTATTGGCCACATCAAAACCAAAAACAGTTGCACACAAAGCAAGTGGGGCCATAGGAATCATTGGGAGATAGAGAAATGGTAACATTCCTTGGAGTTGCATGGATTAGACATTTGTATGGTTTCAAAAAATCTAGCAAGAATATCCAGCAATCATGTCAGATTCACTATCATGCAATAAAGTTCCACTCTGCCTTTTTTTGAACTGTGCGCCTTTACAATTTTAGAGATATAATTTCCAGTTTTGTTCGTCGCTAGCGGTTTAGCAAAATTTTAATTATTCTGCTTGTCAACTTGTTTCATATCCGTGGTTATAAATTATTCTTATCTGTACTTTACTCTTATCTGATATAAATTATTTTATTCGTATCTTATTCTTATCAGCTATAATTGTCGGATAAAGAAACAATAGCTGATAAATAACATATAATACTAATATAATAACTATTTTTATTATTTATTAAATAAACATTAAAACATATATATTTATTTCATACATTTATAGTATTTTGTCGAAAGAAAATTCCGATCATGCTAAGCGCAAGCAAACTAATAAGTACTCTTTTCAATACTTATTAATATATTTAATACATATAATTTTTTTATAATTATCCGATCGGATAACAAGTACGAAATAGGCTTTACCTGTATCCATACTTGATAAGTTTACAAAAAAAAATATTAACCGTACCCGACTCATCGTATCGGGTAAACGGATAAAAGGGTGCCATTGACACCCCTATCCAATTAGTTCAACATAAGTCATTTGTTGATTTTTTTTAAAACCATAAATAAAAGTAAATTTAGAGAACTAAATAAATTAATTTTTTTTTTTACAAAAATTAAATTACTAAATAGGCTATTTGGTACCTCAAGAGGTACTAAATATATAGCTTATTTAGTAACTCCCAGTTTCAAAATTTGTTCATGATTTCTGTCAAAAATTGAGTGGTACCAAATAGACTATTCAATATCGTTTAATTGTAAATAAGAGGTACCAAATAACCAATTCGGTACTTATGATTTTTGTAAAAAAAAAAAAAATCAATCAAGTTAGTTTCTGAAATTGTCTTTTTCTAATTATGATTTATAAAAAAAAAAAATCTCATTTGTCGTTAATAAGAAACAAATTTATATTTTCAACCAAAAGGTTAATTAAATGTAGTGTAAACTAGAAGTATAAAAGAGTTATAATTTTCATTTTAAGTGGTGAGGATGGTACAAACAGCCTTTATCATTTCATGATGAACTATGTTCCTAAGTCATCATATATATTTCCCAATTAATTGCGCATGCAGGGCAGAAATATACTACTAAAAAATATCTTACAGTACAAAATGATCAATACCGTAACATCAATACTTGATTAATTTAATAATTAAAGGCAGACAATGCAACAAGATACTTATTTGCCGTATACATAAAGCTATGAGCAACAATTAGTATAAAATAGTGGGCACGTAATGCCGACATTTTTATTTATATTCTACGTTAAATAAAAAATTCCAAACCGGATCGGATCTTCATTTTTTTTCAAAACCGGCCATTATATATTTTGGCTGGTTCTAAACTTTTTTTTTAAATGTTATATTTTATTTATATTTGCATTAAAATATTAGAAATATTTTTATATTTTTTTGAAAATAGATAGAATATTATATAATTTGATTTATTAGAAAGACTGTAACAAATAACCTGTATCAATATTTCTTTGTGTGTTATTGGAAAAAAATAAAAATACTTTGAATCTAAGTTATTGATCTCGGTTCAAAAGTCACTTCTAGATAAATATAGAAAATATTTTGGCCTTTCTATTTTTGCAAATATAAAAATTTAATCTAACTTTTGTCAGATGGAATCATTTATTACATCAAAAAAAATTCAAAATAGATAAAAATCTTAAAAATTAAATATATTAGAAGGATCACAATATTTTATGTATTTATCTAGAAGTGACTTTTGAACCGGATCAATAACTCAGATTCAAATTTTTTTTTTCCAATAACATACAAATTAAGAAGTATTTTAATTTTTCTTACAACCGCGAAAAATCCGGTCTATTAAATATTGATCTGGGTTAACTGTTGCAGTCTTTCTAATAAATTAAACTATATAGTATTATATCTATTTTTAAGTAAATATAAAAAATATTTCTAATATTTTAAGAAAAAAATTATAATATTTTCTAAAAAAAAAATATTTAGAACCGGCCGAAAAGGTTGGTTTTGAAAAAATTGGAAAGCGGCGAAAATGGCCTGTTTGGACATTTTATAATTACTTGATAGAAGGGGGCACATTTGGAATTTTTTATTTAACAAAGGATATTAATAAAAATATCGGCACATAATATTACAAGCGTCATGCTTGTAAGTCATATATCCATTTTCAAAGTATAAAGTCGAAATAGTCGATATGAACCGTTCAATATGATCTTCATATTAAAATATACTTAGAAATCAAATTTTACAGTTTTTTAAAAAAATTACTTTTTTTTTAATTATTAAAATAAAGATTTTCAAAAAAAATAATGCATCACTATTAACTTTTTTTTCCTGCTTAACTTCATACTAAATAAATTCAAATATTTAAAAAAAATATATATTTAAGCGAAGCCATCATGAAGAACATATATATGACTTAAGTATATATTCTAATATGTTTATATAAATAGCACAGCCAGGCTCATTAATTATAAATTATTTAAATTTCTACAGATTCTAAAATGATGGTCGCAATTATAAAAATATGAGCTTCAAATGACAATGCAATAAATTATCTAGAAAATCGTTATTTCATTTCACTTTTTCCCCTGTTTGGGGGATTTTTGCTGCAATGCTCATGCAAGTAACCTATTTATTTTTCTTTGATTGATGATTTATTGTAAGAAAGGAAGCAATTATTTTGTGGCTTAAAACATTCATCTATTTTTCATCAAGCCCATAATCAATACAGTAATAAGTCTGGCCCATTAAGCAAACCTTTCTCAAGATTGCTGTATCTTAAGGGCCTTATTTATTCCTTTCAAACCGCTAACTATTTAACAAGGCTCGGCAATTGAAATGTCAAATCCAGTCACGGCAGCAGGAGAACGGAATAGGTCCGATGCCCTAGGTTCATCGAGCTTCAAGATCCGATTCATTTTAAGATCTGTGCGCATGAAATTTGAAGCAGACACACAAGAAATTTAAAAATTGTACACGAATCTTAAAGCATATTGGACGATGATTGAATCCATCGAACGAACTAAAGTAGATCCAATGGGCATCATGCCTACTCTCAATTCCAGCAGCAGATGAATGAATGAATGAATTGATTCCGATTTAAATTGAACGACGGTCCAATGTTCAATCTGAGCCGTCCAATTCGTATCAAAGTTTGTACGCACTTGATTCGCACGAATCTTAAAATTGTCTGCACAAACCATAATGTGGATCGGACGGCCAACCAGGTCACCAATTATGTAGTCTGTACCACTTGCACCAACACCACCTCCAAAACAAAAAATTATTATATGATTAGTAAGATCATGAGTGGTATATATTAGGTATGAAAATTGAATCAAATGAATAGTTCTCCTGATCTATCAGAACTCAGAAGTGTTCAAGCAGCCTGCTTAAATGATTCGTTGTCATGCCCACGAAGCCTTCAGTCTGATAATATTGGAAGAATTTCATATATACCACTCGAAAACTGTGAAATTACGTATTTATCATCCAAATTTCTATAATTACATATTTATCATTTAAAAAATGAGATTAATTATATTTAAGATTATATAAAATATAATTAATAAGTTATTTAGTCTCCTCTCCTTCTTTGCTCCTTCCTTTTCTGCGCACAGATTTTCTCCCTCCTTTTTTGACATAAGTTTTCCATTTTCGCTGAAACTCTCTTCTCATCTCGTCTCTCCCGCTTAAACTCGAAGAGAAGGGGCAACAGACTCGGATATAAGAATTCCAACTCTAGATTGATCGTCTAAAAATAAGATAACTGCTCTAACTTTCCAACAAAACAACTCTTATTGCAATCCATTATCAGAGTAGTAACTGGGTTTGAGAATATGTGTTTTGTTACTGACTCAGCTTGGAATATATGTTTTTAATTTTTTATATTGGATAAAAAGGAGAACAGTAAGAAAGAGAAGGTGCTAGGTTAATCCTTAATTATAGTTTTAAGAAAATTAAACATAGTTAATCTGAGTTTTGGATATATTTGATATATACTAAAGTTATATTGAATAAATATGTGAGATTAGATTTTTATATGGTAAATATGTAATTATAAAATTTTGAATGATAAATAGGTAAAGTCACATTTTTTTGAGTGGTATATATGAAATTCTCCCGATAATATTTGACTACGACCGTGTGGTACCTACGCCTCCAGATCCCGGGGATCTATGCCAGGTTTGTGCTGGTACGTAGCTTTTGAAGTGACAATATATTCGCAATTTTGCACTAAATAATTAGTTTCAAATTAGTTCTTGCTTCTGACAACTCTTTTGCTCAATACAGCCCTGTATTAGGAAACAATTTGGCCGACAAATCAGAGATAACGACAGTTGTCGAGCCTTCGTCCAGTTAAAAAAACCACTGGCCAAGCCAATGAGCCATTAAGCATGGATGAATACTAAATACTACCAAATGTGGAATCTATCTAAACAATTTTTCTAGACACAGAATAATTGGTTGGCTTCGGTTTGCTCATGCAGCTGAGAGATATATTACCAGAATAATATATTTACAGGATAATATGATATAATAGCAAAAAAAAACTTAGTTTAATAATGAAGTCAGAGAAATTTACAGTACAACACGATACTCTTTTCTGTATATACTGATAAAGTTTTCAAGCATTAGCATTAAACAAAATTAGAAAGTAAAACAGAGTGATTAGTGTAAATTAGTCGGCTCTTGGCATACTACAAGTAGACAAAAAAAAATTAAAATTATCTTAAAATTAAGGCAACAGACATGTTAATTTACCCAAGAACTTCTCAAAATTTATATGCTTGCAATTATAAAAACATTAGTTTTCCAACAACAAATGTACCGAATTATAAATTCTCTTATGGCATAATCATAACTCTCGGCTTCGTTATTTTCCTCTATGAATGTTATGACACTAGATTTGGTTGATCACATTCAATTTAAACTATTTAAATGAGTCGATTTTGTGAACCAGTAGTGACGATGATTACGCCTCACGCTTTCGCAAAATAAGAATTGAAAGATATATTTCACCATAATCTGATGCATTTCATAAAGGCATGGAACTGTTCTTGTTCTTGGTCTACAGAGATGGAATGTTGACGACAATCAACTCTGAAGGGTTAAATAAACTGAGCGAATATTTTTGGCAATTTTTTTTTTTAAATTAAGAATACTTTTGGCAGTTTTATTTTTAGGTTGTTTCAATATTTTTGTTTTGTTTTCGCCCTCTTTAATTTAATTGACTGTACAAATTACTAATTGACAGAAAAGTTAGTGAGGGGAGATTATGGTTAAAATTTTGTAATGCTGGAACAAGAAGACTAATGGGGTCTAATCTTCAACCAGCATCTGATTAGTAAATCGGTACAGTGGGATAAGCAGCTGGTAAGATAGTTACGTTCCAGTGTACCAGTATCCATTCCCGGTTTATATTTTTACTTTTATTTTTTGGACATGTCAGGAAAGAAGAACTAGGATGGAATGTTGTAATTCGTACTTAATTCTTATTTAAAGATTTTTTTGGCAGCTACTGCCATAATTTAAAAAAAAAATTGCTAATTTTGGTTCTGGAAAACAATCAGAGATCTGCCTACCCCTCTGGCCTCTGCTTTTATTTACCTGGTCAGCACTAAGAAAAGAGGAGACGAAACAGATGGGCTTACTTCTGGGCTTAAATTGGGCTACCAAATTAAAAATGTAGCTGTTTTTGAAAGAGGCCCTTACATCAGTATTACCTCCATCCGCTTTATCCAGAAATGGAAGCATAGCGGATCTTGGGCCCACTCTCTCTCGTCTCCGTTTCTATTGCACAGGCCTTTCCCACGTTTGGACAAGGCCGTGGCCTTTTCCTTGATTGTAATAGCACTACTCTGAACAATAAAAATGGTTTCTTTTTATTCATAAAATCAAATCTCCCAAATGGCCCAAATCTCATTTCATACCTCAAATGTCAAATTATTTTGTGTTCTTGCATGAAGCAAAACATTGAATAAATTAGCGTTTTTCTTCGCCTAGGTCCAGCTTTTTTTATTAAAAATAAAATTCGAAAAAAGTAAATTAATTAATTTGTTCATAATTAATTCGAAATTTAAATTCATTTGTTGACAACTAATTTATTTAATCTAGATAAATCAATGCTGAAGATCGAAGAAATCTAAAAAACAATGAAAATGAAAATGAAAATTTTAAACTAGCGTAATTTTGATAAGAAATTATGACTTGTTATTATGACCCAAATTCTGAAGCCTCAAAAATTGAGTTTAGCATTTTGTAATTTCTTTTATTTGTAATTAAAACAACCTTTTTATGTTCCTGATTAGATATTAATTTATTTTTATTCTATTTAAAAAAAATCAATAGAAAAATTGGAACACTGAATAATTCAGTGTTTCTAGGCATGATAAATGTTGAATTATTAAACGTTTGTGGCATGAAAATGAAATTTGATCTGATGGTGCAAATTTAATTTTATATCTTTTTAATGCGATTAATAAAAGAAGACGGACAAGGAATCCTTCCCTTTTGCTGTCTAATTGATCTTATCTTTATTTTATTTCACAAATTAATTCGAAAGTACATTAATTCCACAGGTTTGGCAACAGAAGCGTAGAAGAATTTGTAAATGCAAGATCATGTCTGAATTGTTTTGTGAGTTATAAAAGCTATTTTAGATACATTTTGGCGTTTTCAACACGATTAAAAATTGAACTTAACAAACTCCGGCAAAAAATATTGTTAGTAATGCAATTATTTAGATAAAATATAATCAAGTCATTTAAATTTAAATATTTATAAATAATTTTAATTAAATTTTAAATCTACAACCTTCAACTGATATATTTTTTTTATTCAGTGGTAATTCAAACACTGATATAATGACGTTCTGTTCTTTATTTTTATTTTTTTCCAAATTTCCTCCGAAAATACAGTAAACTAGCATGTTCATGATAAATTCTCGTAAAGCAAAATATCAAAAATTTATGCTGTTTTAATAAATTTTAGTAGTCAAGCCACCCAACTACAGAAATAAATCTGCTGCAATCCTTTGCTCATGAATAATAATTCTAAAATTTCTATTTTTTTCAAATCCAACTGTCTAGTTTTTTCTGTGCACAAATTTCGAAACAATTGAACGGTTTGAATTTGAAAAGACATAGATTATAGAGTACTGTTCATAAGTAAAAGATAAGATCTCCAGCTACACTCATAAAATTGGAGGACATTGCCTTTGTTATTTTTTTTTTGTCGTCGTCAAGGTCGCTGGATCAAAAGCTATTATTATCCTGAAATTTATTTTTTAACCCATGGCAGTAATATAAAAAATTGATTTAACATTGATGGAGTAAGTGTACTGACAATCGGTATTACTGGTCCCATTTTTGTTGATGGGTAAAATTTCAAGGAATGACGAAATGTTTCCAACAAAACCTGGTGACTCATGATTCTAGACTTTTGAGGAAAGCTAATTTAATTAATGATTAAAAATCTTGAAGAACATAAATCAGGCGATTGTAGGTGGCACGTCTTCAAACCTATCAAACCAGCCGACCAAAATGGATTTTTTTTTTAAAATAGAATCAATTTTAAATATTTTAACAGGACAAACGCTATTAATTAAATTTTTATAAAAAACAGTTTCATCAATCCGCAGAATCGGTAAAGTTATTTACTATTGATTTTTGTTGTTATATTAATTTTTGTGATCATATTGTATAGATGAATCATAAAATGGCTACACCGATTTAGCGAATTTGTGGAACAAACGTCTTTGTGCCTCCATCGTTTTTTATAGAATTCAAATCAATAGTGCTTGTTTTGTTAAAAATATTAAATTTGGTTCTATTTTTAAAAAAATCCACCAAAATGTATGCTGACAATTTATGGAGGCAGATTTTATTAAATTTCATAACAATTAAGGATAACTATCATCTCTATCATATATTTTTCGCCTACACAAATTATGTTATTTAGTACGATTTTTTTATGTACTGGCGCAAATTTGATGCGCGAAACATTAAAAAAAAATATGAAATATAGATTTGAATTTCTACAAAATTTGTATTTAATAGAAGAATACGAAAATATTCGGTTAGTGCTTATATATCATCAATTTTGTAAGTTTTAATTATACAAATTAAATTTATATATAATTAACAATTAATGAAAGAAATTAACATGAAGTCTGCAAAATTCACACTCCTAGCTATTGTGTGCATCAAAATTAGCGACCGACCACGTGTTAAGGGCATGTTTGTTTGTTACAAAACTATGCGGGATGAGATTTGACCTGATGGGAATTTTGTTTAAAAATGTGAGAACCCACAGGTATATGTATGCTCGGAATTCATCATGACAATGTACTGAAATGAATGTTCAGTTATCCCGAATAATTAGTTGTGAGAAATCTAAAATGTTTAAGATTATACAATTTTTTTATTAATAAAACTATAATAATGTAATTAAATAGTAATATAAAATAAATGAAACATTTGTAAAAAAGTTACTACTAAAATAGGTACAAATAAAATAAGAAAACCTTTATAAATAAATAAAAATAAGAAAACAATATTTGTAAACATTTATAAATATTTATAACAAATAAACATTTGAAATATGTGATTGGAAACAAAAAAACTTGACTTGATATGGACCATTTCATTAGTCCACAATGGAAAATAACATGTTATTTGGATTTTTAGAGCATCTACATTCGAGCAACTCAAATGAGTTTGTAAATAAATGTTAATTATTTTTTAAAAATTCAGGTCTCTAAAGTTTTCAAACTTTCACATTTCTGAAATTAATTTTAGAGTTTTTATTAAATTACATTAGCAATAAATTAAAAAAGAGAAATTATTTGATTGTTATAGAGTTTATAAATAATTTATTAATAAAAAAAATTCCTGCATAGTTGCTAAATAAAAAATTATGCCACATTTTTTAAAGTGAATTAGAAACTGCCACCTCTGGTTAAAAACTTTAATAATTTGAGAAATATAGATTATCTTGTATTTGTTATTCAAGAGAACAAAAACAGAGAAATGGACCAGCTACGTAGGAGAGAGAGAGAGAGAAGGTACTGAGTCAAAAAAGAAAAAGTGTCCGTTTTCGAAATGGACCCAACAGGAGGGAATACTGGAAAAAAAAAATTGAGTTAGAATCTGGGTTTTTGACTCAAAAAATTGCATAAATGATAAATGTTGGGAATAAAATATGAATAAGGTTGGAAAAGAGTTGAGCCATCTGAACAGGATTGAGAAAAATTGAGAAATCCAACCCAATCCAATCTAATTCCCCGTCAATTAGATGACATCCAAACATGACCTAAAATTTGTAATAACAATAGATAGACGACTTGATTTGACAGGGTTTAAAAAAAAATGGTTATTTGTCATTCTAAAACTTTCAAATCTGAAAAATACCATCGAAACTATAAATCTGAAAAATATCACTCTAAACTTAGTTAATTCTTAAAATTGACACAAATATACATATTAAATTAATTGAAAAATACAATTTGATACGTATAATGAGGGGTTTAAATGAAATATAGAGAAATATAGAAATACGTATCTCAAAACTGTATTTTTTAGTTAATTTTTAATAAATAAAAAAGTATAAAATTTGTGTATTTGAGGCAAATTTAAGAATTAACAAAGTTTAGAGTGACATTTTTCAGATTTAAAGATTTTGGAGTCACAAATAACTAATTTTCTAAAAAAAAAAATAGATTGGACGATTGGAGCGTCCGATAAAACATCATCTCTTTTTTGTTTCCCCTCTAATAACTAGTTAATTTCTTTTCTAGGGGTCCTAATAATTCGTCAATATTTTATTCACAAAAAAACACTGTAATCAATACAAATATTTTATTCACCCGTAAATTATTTTTTGATGCTAAAATTAACCACTTTCCTCACGTGATTAGAGGACGACAAATTTTGACTGTTTCTTTTGCGTTTTCAATAAATATAAGTATATAAAATCTTAAAGAGATTTTAAGCAAACTACCCAAGAAACATCTCCACCAGTTTGACTACAATTCAATGCAAAGGTATTATCTATAAAACTACCCAAGAAGCATCTCCACCAGTCAAAACATAACTGAACAGTTACTCTGCAGACTGCATTTAATATGTGAAGGAAAGGAAGGGAGCAGCTTGGTCCGATGTCCATCGAAATCAAACTGACTTGAATGGATTCCATAACCATCCAATTCACTTTAAGTTCTGTGCATCTTTGCTTTAATATCTGTGTACACGGATTTTAAAATAGATTGGACGATTATGAAAACCTATCGTACTCAGTTTGAGTCCGATGGTCATCGGACCCAAGCTGGTCCCGCGAAGGAAATTGTGCGCACACTGGTTACTTTTTTTTTATTTGTGATGGACAAATTAAGCAAATGATCTCTGAATAATTAATATCATCTATATCTATTTTGAACAAATTGTACATTTCATCATTTCAGTTAAAAATAATCAATAATAGTTGCCATGTATTTTCATCTACAAAGATATAATTTTCTGAAATTGCAAATATACACTTAGCTATTGCAGGATGTACAGTTAATTGTTGCAAGTTGAACCTGATTGATCGCTAATATTAATCTTTAAAAAAAAAATGTTGCAGAATTCACAATTGATTGTTTATTTTGTTCAAAACATAATTAGAATTAGTTAAGCGATATTTAGGACCTAAGAACGTTGAAATTTATAATACATAAAAAAAAAAAGGATTTCAATGTTTTGAAAAATAAAACATAGCACAGATTCTAATTATTTAGGACCTATTTTGAACATAGATGTTTTGAAGAATAGAACATTAGCCATCTGATTAAGATACATGAGAAGATAGCTAAAATCGAAGATAAATTGAAAAATGTAGATAACGTGTCATAGCTAGAAACATATTTGATAAAACATCTATATTCTATCTATCTATAAGATAGTAAAAACATATTTGAAAAATAAAATAATTGGTCTACAAATACATTTTCATATGGAATCGTATTTAACAATTCGAATCGACTATTTAAACTTTAAAAATAAATATATAAATTCATAGCACAGATTGATTCATAATATGCATATTACCATAGCCTCACTCTAACTATCATATTCAAAATAAAAAAGGTTTAGCAATAATTGTGTAAGCCTTTATTGGAGCCGGGATATTAGCAACTATTTCAGGGTTACCTATCTATAAACTAATGCAGTAATTAAGAAAGCCTATAGTACTTTTCTCGAAAAAAAAACATATAACACTGTACTATAGGTAAACTACCAAATTTTTTTTCATAATACTTGGTCATGCTTAACAGACAAAAAAAAATGATCACAAAAAGTCAAAGATTTGTTGAGATAATCCAATGATCCGGTACAAGGATCAGACAGAAATTAATAAAATCAAATAAAGTTTATATTTTTAAAAGATAAAAGAGAACAAAATCTTTTTTCTTTATTGTGACCGAATATGGAATCTTTTAGAACACTAGACGAAGAAAGAAAATGGACGTTTTCTTTAGAAGCCGTAAACAATTAATTATGTATTACAAACATGCGAATCTTAAATATTTATATCAAGCACTCAATTAAAGTCCTCATTATTTAATCTTTAACGCGATTTGCTAAAGATGCAAAACATCATGAGCAAAAAATTAAACAGAAGATACATCATAATTAAAGGAGCAATTATAATTCAAAGAAAATAACTTTATTGTGTGTTACTGTGGTTGAACATTTGTAAGCATCACAAATTGTTTCTGTATCTCTGTTGTCAGTTTTTTTTTTTTTTCTTCTTCTTTCAGGATAGACCAATAGAAACATCTTGTACTATTTATTGTATACATAAATGGCTCAACAACGAACGAGTCTTCGTGCAGATCATTAATTAATACTATTAAATTTAAGAGTAAAGTTAAAATGTCCTACGTTTTCGTATCAAGATCATGCTTCATATTTTTATCTTCATTTCTAAAGTTCAAATAGTCGATTCGGTTGGGTCAATATGATATTTGTATTAAAATGTGCTTGAAGATCAAATTTTATATTTTTTGGGAATTTTTTTACTATATTTTCGATGTACAAATTTATTGTTTTAGGATGATTGTATCACAATCATACCTAATATTTTTATTTTCATTTTTAAAGTTCAAACAGTTGATTTAAATTACTCAATGTGATTTTCATATTAAAATTTACTCGAAGACCAAATTTTATATTTTTTTTGTAAAAAAATTTACTATTTTTTTTATAGGTAGAAATTCATTGTGTTTGGATGATCTACAATCTTTCGAAAAATAATAATTTTATACTTATATAAAAAATAATACCAAAAATTAAAAAATAAAAATTTGATCTCAAAATATATTTTTAATATGGAGATCATCTTGAGCAATTTAAATAAATTATTTAAATTTTGAAAACGAAATAAAATTAGAGGAATTATCAGAACACAAAAACAACTAAACATTTAACCCCACTCTAAATTCAATGATTTATATTTTTAATTATTTTGGATACCAATGTTATTAATGTTAATATGCATTCTCTCAATTCACAAAGAAGCTGAAAAACAGCCAAGTGGATTAATAAACAAAATGGGGAGGTGAAAAGGGTGAAGGGCCCAGAGCCCACCTCAACCAAATGACTAATTCTCACCGCACGATTTTTATATTTCAACAGAAAATTTTTAGTTAACATCAAAATTAAACAAAATTAAATAACCATCACCCATATCTTCAAATTTCAATTCTTACCATCCACGCACCTTCAGAACGCACACCAATTTTTTTGATACGTCATATGGGGATACACATCAAATTAATATTATTTTTTATTTTTTATTGCACTCTCAGAAAGCACACAAAAAAATAATAATTTAGTGTATGTACCCTGTTGGTGCATTAAAAATTTTGGTGCGCGTTATGGAGATGCGTGGATAGTGAAAAATTGAAATTTGAAGTTTTGAATAAAAATTGTTTAATTTCGAATTATTAGAGTGGTAACTAAAAAAATTTCGGATTCTCCGAGGCGTGTCAAACCAAATCCTTTGAATTTTAATTATTAAGGAGGGTCCATTTTATGAATTGATTCATTTAACATCGATGGAGACAATGTACTGAGAACAGGTATTACTGGTCCTTCAACTTTTCTTTATGGGTAAATTTTCAAGGATTGATGAAATGTTTTCAACAAAACCTGATGACTCATGATTCTAGACTTTAAGGTGAGCTAATTTAATGATTAAAAATCATGAAAAGCACAAATTAGGCGATTATAGGTGTCTTCAAACCTATCAAACCGGCACAAATGTAAGCTACTTCTAACTTTCATTTATTGTTTATAAATAATTTTCATTGAAATTTTTGAACTCATGAAATTTCCACTCATAAAGTGTTCTCTGTTATCGTTAGATTAAAGACTAATTATTTACAGAGAGATATTTTATTAAATTTCTCAACTATTAAATTAAATTCTAACTGTGAATTTCTCTTTAGTGTGTGCTAAGAATCACTATTGATTTCTATCGTCTATTCGTCGCCAGATTTTAATAAATTCAGAATATATTTTTCAGTACTAGCAAAACTTTGATGCATCATTACAGATTTTAATATAATAATATGTCATCAGATTCATCATTCATAATCATCCCTCTTTCATATTTAATAAAAAAGAGGGCTTTGATGTAAATACTTTTTTATATATTTAATACAAACGTCGGCAAGCATCCCACGTAGGAACCTAAAAAAAAAAAAAAAAAAATCCAAACTTCTGCTCATTACGCGCATCGAAACCATTGCTCTCACATTAATTTAGAATTTTACAGTAGATAGACGAGAGAGACTAATAAATGTCACAACTTCTGCGAAGCTTTAAAAAAAAAACAAAATGTCATTTCTCTCTGTTTCGCGTTTAACTTGTCGAAATTTTATTCATAGCAAAAAAGAATTATAATAATTAAACATACACCATCGATTTAGTCGGATTTCAAAATATCACGACTGCCTGAACAAGATTCGCGAATGTTGTCACGGTTCAAAAATATTACGCAAATCAGATTCTGTGTCTTTTAAAACTTCGCAGAAGAGATTTTCAACAAAAAAAAAAAAAACGCAGTCCATTAAAATAGGTGGAGATCTGATGAAAAAAAACCAATATTAAAGATGCACACGAATATATTCAAAACATATATTCAAAAGAACGCAGTCCATTAAATGAGCACATATATTCAAAAGATGCACACCAATCTTAAAGCAGATTGTACGGATATGGAGCCTATCTAACTCAGCTTGGGTCTGATGCCCGCTCTCATCTCCACCTGTCAAAACATAACCCAAGTACCCAACACTTACTCTTTGGACTGCATTTATTATGTAAAAGGCAATTTTGCGCACATCGCGCCATCAGCATTTATATTTGTTATTTGATGGAAATTACTAAATTAGTAAATTAAATATCATTTAATTTCTATTTTGAACATATTGTGCACTTAATTTAGTTAAACATAAACATGAATAGTTGTTACATATTTTAATCAAGTTATTTTTAGATTCAAATTCACTTTTTCAGAACCGCGATTTAAATGTATATTTTTTTAGATAAAAAAATAGAGGGTTAACTTCCAATTTTCATTTAATATCCATAAAAAATTCCACTTGAATTTTGATTCCACAACCAAAGACTTTCTTACAAAATGTACATTTAATTTACAAAATGCACATTCAATTGTTGTAGAACATACACTAAATTATTACTAGTATTTTGAATTTTCACACTCGTTTGTCCAAATTATTCATTAACACTCACGTATAGAGGTTGGCTAATATCAAAACATTTGTTTCGGAATCGTGGTGCAACCAATTAGCTTTCTAATTTTCAAATTCCCAACGATCGATTCAAACCGCTAGATGTGATATCTATATTAAAATGTACTTGGAGACTAAATTTTTCATATTTTTTGGAATTTGTTTACTATTTATTAAGTCAGTTTTAAAATTGTTGATTTTAATAAACAGTGAATTTTTTTTTTGGATCATTCAAAACAATGATTTAAAAATTGTCTTAATAAATAGTAAAAAAATCCAAAAACTATAAAATTTAGCCTCCAAGCACATTTTATTATAGATTGAATGATGAGTGGTTTGAATCGACTATGTGGACATTGAAAATGTAAAAATCAAAGTGTTTATTCCACGTTCTAGGAATAAACGTTTTGATACTATCTAACCTCTATATACACACAGTTAATTATTGCAAAATATATAGTTAATTATTGCAGAATATACACTTGGATTATTCATTATGTTAAAACGTTAGTCAAAAATTGATAAAAAGTAATTTAGGGTGCAAGGACATACAAATTTATGATACAATAATAAGGATTAAGTTTTAAGTACTATAATTGACACGTCATTATGATTTGTTGTCCGATTTTGTCTCTCCTAAATCTATATTGATCTGGATTGTTCATGTGTCACGCAGTCACGCTTCAATCTCATCATTTAAAAAGATAGGTGACGATTCAACCGTCCGAATTGTGACAAATTGACCCAATTTGGTATTTTGGCCATAATTTTTTTGTGAGAATTCGGTGATTTAAAATTATTTGGAAAGTTTAAGACATGTTCTACAAGTTTTATGTTTTGGGTCTGTATATAATCAGGAGGAGTTATGGTCAAAATAGTGTGTCGAGGAAGTGTCATATATTTGAAGATTTTTGTTATTAATTTGAAATGTGTGAGTTTTGAATATACTTATTAGGATAAGAAAGTAAGTATTTTGATATATTTTTTTTATTGATGATGGTTCTAATACCTCGTGTTTTTCATATCTTATTTTATATTTTTATTTTCGAAGTTTTTTCTTTTTTGAAAAACCTTTTTTATTTTCAAAGTTAAAACTATAGATTTGAACCGCTCAACGTGATATCCATATTAAAATATTCTTAGGAATGAAATTTTATAATTTTTTGAAAAAAATTTAATATTTTTTAAGATATGTACAAAATCACTGTTTTTTAACCGTCCAATAACAGTGATTTTCAACCTATTTAAAAAATTAGTAAAAAGTTTTCAAAAATTATAAAATTTCATCTCAAGCATATTTTAGTATTGATATCATGTTGAGTGGTTCAGATTGATAGTTTGAACTTTAAAAATGAAGATATAAAAAAATAAGGTATGATGAGGAATTAGAACTCTTCTCTTTTTGATATATATATTTTGTAGGGCAGTAATTTAAAGTAGGACTATTGTTTTTAACTGACTGCTGGGGTTAGAACAAGGGTCTATGAGAAACTCATTTTGTATTTGAACTTTTGAAATATTATGAATTTAATTTATCTATTGAGTGAAATTTATTTTCTATTGTTCTCTGTTGAGTTGAGCTTTTTTTTTTTGTCCCAAGTGATATTTAGTTGAACATACTAGCTTTATTGTGCATCTCCTTGATCAAACGGTGTCAATCTGTGCGTAGTGTGTCTAAGATAGAATGTAACTTATAAAACAATACATGTCTTTAGTCTTTGAAAAAAAAATATAATTGATTCTAAAATTTGTTTTATACAAATTTATCTCTTTACATATACCTATTTTTTATGTAGTCACTGTTTTTTTTTTTTTCTAATTCTATAATGCTTTGTTAAAGCCGGGATATTAGCAACTATTATTGGGTTGCTTAGCTATAATTTATCGTAATTACGAAAGCCTATACTACTATTCAGAAAGAAAAAACAACAGTATGCTATATGTATACTACATTTTTATTTTTATTTTGTAATACTAGGTGATGCTTAGCATCACCAAAAGTGAAAGATTCATTGAGATAATCCAATGATTCGGTAGCTTTTATTTTTTTCAGAGATTAATTAACCCATTTTTTCTTCTCTTGTGATCGAATGCGAAATCTTTTAGAACTCTAGAAAATGGTGCTGCAGACTTTAGACGCCGTAAACAATTATGTATTGTAGACGAGTGAATCTGAATTTTTATGTCAAGCACTAATAATTTAACTCTTTTACTGGTCTTCTTTTAAATAGTTTCCAGCAAATAATCATGGCAGAAAATTAAATAGAAGACACATCAAATAAAGCAACAATTGTAATTCCAGAAAAGAATTTTATGGTATATGCAGGGGGAACAAGCTAGAATTGTTTTTAGAAACCATAAATAAAAAAAGAGATTTTATAAAACCAGGTTTTTGCAAAAACTATAAGAACTGATATAGCATTTCAGTACGAAGTTCTTCGGTCTGAGGTGTTTTTATAAGTTTTACAACAACAACTATATCATATCTTTCGAAATGTGTGAAAACGGCTTGGATCGAAATGACAATTCGGTCCCAAAAAAAAAATTGGACCGAAATGGCATCTCAGTTTTTTTTATTTTTGTAAAAAAGTTAAAACTACAGTAATTAAGTTGGTTGCATAAATCCCTTTTTTTTTTATTAATGGTTTCTATTTTTTTTTTTTTTTAGAAAACTAGGGTGAGTTGTGTTGACTAAATAATTTTGATGAGCATGTCTAAAATTTATTGGATTGATTTCAAATGTGACGAATCCAAACCGTTGAAGTCGAGCCGAGTGATGCATGTACATGCAAAATAATTTTTTTTAAAAATTTTTTTAGTACAAAGTCAAACAGTAAAAAATTGATAAAAACTGAATACAATAACTTGTAAAACTTCGTATTTTTGTGCATATACAAAATTTTATTTTTGATTGCTTCACTTTATACTAAATAAATTTTAAATTTCAAAATTTTGCATGCACATACATCACTCGTAAAATAAATCAATTTGAATAGCTTGAATTCATCTATCAATATAATAAATTTTGAAGTTGTATTTATCAGTTTTTTTTACAAGCACAACACAACCTAACCTAATCTTTGCCTTAAAAACGAGAATTTGAACATTTGTAAGTGCCACAAGGTGTGTTCCTCAAACTTTTGTCAAAAAAATATATTTTTTTCTCGGAAAAGATACAATCTTTATGCTGATCATTAATATTTACTACTAATTTTAATTCTCTATTATTTTTATAATTTTCTTGGATACCAATGTTTTATTATTGAGTGCGGTCGGTCAATTTGCTGAGAAACTGAAAAACCGACAAGTGGATAACAACAAACGGGAAGGTGAGAGGCGAGAAGGGTGAATTCGCATCCTCTGAGATATCTCAAACTTTCCGTGACTTTTTGGAATATCGTAATCGTTCAAATACGTTTTTGCACGAATCTCAAAGCTTAAATAAAACTGGCCCCGTACGCATTCCCGAATAGGAACCGGACATGTCGGTCACGCAAAAATTGTGATATCTCAGAGGAAACGGACTCAGAAGGGTGCGGTGACCAGAGCCGACCTCAACAAAGTGACTCATTCTCATGGCACGATTTCTATTCGCCGAGCCGCATCATACCATATCCTCTCAATTTATAGTAAAGCAGGATGGTCCATTTCAAATTACAGATCCTGTCACCCGTACAGCGGTTAAATCCAACGGAGATAATTAGAGGATATGAAGCCAACGGAGGCCTCCTGGATATTGTAAAAACAGTAGACGGTAAAGTAAAGCCAGGGATAACGTTTACGGTCTTACTTAACACTTCAATAGTTGAATTTCCAAAACTAGTAAATGTCTGTAATATGGGCCCCAATAGATAACTACACCTTCAAATCTTTTCTCCGAAGACTCGTTACACATAATCATAATTGAAGCACGATACAGAAAATACAGTCACACCCGACACGCATCTGGGTGCGTATCGTCTGAGATATCTCAATTTTTGCGTGACCGACGTGTCCGGTGCCTATTCGGGAAACTGTAGGGGGCCAGTTTTATTTTAACTTTGAGATTCGTGCATAATGTATTTAAACGATTGAGATATTCCAAAAAGTCACGCAAAGTTTAAGATATCTCAGAGGATGCGAATTCCACGCGTCTCTCCTCTCCAGCTCTATAAGAACAGTGCCACTTCGTCACCTTCACTTCGCAACTTAGTCTAGACCCTTCTAAAACCCTTTATCTGATTAAAACCTCTCAACACCGACCATGGAAGGACACCGCTTCTTCGGCCACGGACACCATGGCCCCTCCCACCAGCCACCTCCTCCCTCCTCTGGCCAGGCTCCGCCGACGGTTAAGATCTTTTGCCGATCTAGTGAGAGCTACTGTCTTGCCGCCCGTGATGGCCAGGTCGTGCTCGCTCCAGCCAATCCCCGTGA
The DNA here is from genome assembly GCA_024447775.1 of Carex cristatella. Taxonomy (NCBI): domain Eukaryota; kingdom Viridiplantae; phylum Streptophyta; class Magnoliopsida; order Poales; family Cyperaceae; genus Carex; species Carex cristatella. The sequence continues at coordinate 3,379,908 of JAJHPF010000024.1, read as the reverse complement.
TCCATTACAGGTCAGCAATTTCCTAAATCTCTCATGTTGATTTTATTTTAGATTTGTTGATTTCTCGGCTGTTCACTGATTTGCTATTTGAATTTTTAATGTTGATCGGGATATCAGCACTGGATCAAGGACATGAGGCACAGCACCAAGATCAAGGACGAGGAAGGTCTTCCGGCATTTGCTCTGGTCAACAAAGCTACCGGTGAAGCTATCAAGCATTCTCTCGGTCAATCACATCCAGTAAGTAATTAATCAGATTTGATTTTTTCTACTACTATGACTCGCAGATCATTTGCAGATCAGTGAAATTTGTGTGTTATTTGTTGTTTTCAACAGGTGCGTCTGGTACCGTATAACCCGGAATACCTTGATGAGTCAGTGCTGTGGTCTGAGTCTCATGACGTCGGTAATGGCTTCAGGTGCATCCGCATGGTGAACAACATCTCTCTCAACTTTGACGCCCTCCATGGCGACAAGGACCACGGTGGGGTCCATGACGGCACCACCGTTGTTCTCTGGAACTGGTGCAAAGGCGACAACCAGAGCTGGAAGATCGTACCTTATGGAGATGAGGCTGACCTGATGAACCCGGTTCACGCTTCACCTGTTTCCCACCAGGCTCATGGCGGACCGTCACAGCCAACAGTCAAGATCCACTGCCGTGCCAACGAGGGTTACAATCTGACCGTTCGTAATGACACTGTTGTTCTCGCTCCGTCAAACCCAAAGGATCCGTACCAGGTGAGGATAGTTGGTTTTTGTTTATACTTTGTTTAGTTATTTACATTTTGGTCCCTGAATTTTTTCTTATTTATATTTGAATTGTATAGCACTGGATCAAGGATATGAGATTCAGCAGCAAGATCAAGGATGAGGAGGGATACCCAGCGTTCGCCTTGGTCAACCAAGCCACTGGACAAGCACTCAAACATTCTCTTGGTCAAAGCCACCCAGTAAGCTTATAACTTCAAATTTTAATTGATTTTTGTCCATTCATGCAAAATAGGAATAATTGATCAAATGACACTTTCCCTTTATTTGGCATCAGGTGAAGCTTGTGCGGTATAATCCGGATTATCTTGACGAGTCGGTGCTGTGGACCGAGAGCAGGGACGTGGGGCATGGGTTCCGGTGCATTCGCATGGTGAACAATATCTATCTCAACTTTGATGCTCTCAATGGGGACAAGGACCATGGAGGGGTGCACGATGGAACTGGTCTAGTTCTCTGGAAGTGGGCCGAGGGGGATAACCAGCGTTGGAAAATTGTACCCTGGTGTAAGTGTTTAAACAAACCCCTCTCTCCATTTTAAATCAAAGGATTTAGACATTTATTAGTTCTATTTTTTTCTTATAAAATGTACCCACTGTTGTTGCAGGAAATGGTGATGTAGCTAGCAATGACTCCTGACTTGTGAGTTGTGACATCGTTATCTGCTCGTTTCAGAATAAATGGGTCCCACCCCAGTGTTTATCTTGTCTCTCTTTTTATTTTATTTTTATTTCTGATCTTTTGTAAAAGAGAGATGAACTTGTGTTTGTTTTGGAGAGAATCATGAATGTATGTCAGGGAGTCAGTCCTTTTTGCTTGGTGTTAATTTCTGTGTCAGACTTGGATGATTATGCATTGCGGTACTATTTTCAGTATTTCGTCGTGATGTGATTGATGGGTTTATAACTTTATTTTCTACGTGGTTGGTCTTATTATGTGGTTTGGTGAACTGCTCAGTGGTTTTTTCTTTTTAAGAAAAGCTGCTCAGCCTACCCCATCGTGTGATGCTCCCCAGCGTAAGTTCACCAAAGCAAAGTGGCATTAATGTAGGACGTGGATTAACTTTTGCCAGTGCTTAATGAGAATAAATATTATGAAAGAAATCAGAATCAAAATTCTCTTAACTAATGTCTGTTCGATTTCCCATCTAATCGGAATGAATATTTATAAAGTTTCAATAGAATACATTGGAGCTAAAAAATTTCAATAGAATTCAACGGAAAGAATATTTACGAAAGTTAAATATAGTTTATAGAGTTGGGTTCAACGTTCAACAGTGTTAATTTAGAATGATAATTTTCTGGCCGAAATAAACAAAGAACCATGAAAAGAACAAAGAAAAAACCACGAAAAAAGAAAACAAGAGAACCAAGTTATTGGTCTCAAAGCAATGACAGAAGAACACCAAGGCCCAAGGCCCAAGGGTTAAAGGCCCAAGGGTTAAAGGCCGAAGGGCCTGTTTCAAATCAGAAAGTGGTAAAGAAGGAACTCTTTCTCTCTTCTATTTTTTTTTTCGGAGGAATTTTATGTGTACCCCTCAAAAACATCAAAATTACGATTTTACAATAAATTTTAAAACTCACGAATTTACTCATTGTGTATTTGTATTGTCTTTTATATTAAAACCCATTCTAATATCCATTTTATCCTTTATTAAAAACATATAAATCACATTGGACTCAAAATTTGAATGTGAACGGTTCCTCTACTATCCAAACACAAGATTAGTACAAATCTTGATGCAAAATACATATATATTTAAGCGACATGTATAGATCTTAATACCATATGCGTTGATCGAAATTGTTTTAAAATCCATGCACGTTAGATCAACACGAATATTGAAGCGACGGGCACAGATCAGACGGTAGATGAACCTTCAGATTTAAATTTGAGTCCGATTTGCTTTATATGCTTTTAATAAGGATAAAATGAGTAATTTATAAATTTAGAATGAGTTTAAATATAAAAAAACAATAAAATAGATTAGTTTATGAGTTTTTAAAGTTTAGAGGAGAAAATACGTAATTTCAAAATTTAGATGAGAGAATATGTAATTCTGAAGTTTTTGAGGGGTGTACGTGAAATTCCACCTTTTTCTCTTTATTTTTTAGGGGGTGTACGTGAATTTTTTCATTTTTGCCAGATTTGACAATGCATTTTTTCATTTTCAATTCCTTTTTGTCTGTACGAGAAAAATTTACAATCAGGTGTTTAACCTCACAGGATAATTTAAATTGGAATCATTAAGATTTGCACCGAAAGCTAAATTATTTGTTGGAGTAGGCGAATGATAATGTAATATGCATATAACTATGACAAGAGTAACTAAATTGGCTGCAATTAATTAATCAGACTTGTTTGAAAAGGGAATTGGGTACGTCCGACGTTCATCCAATTTAAAATTAGATTTCAATCAATGGACGTCAGATGCATCGAAATTTTTATTTTTACCATTGATAAAAAAATAACGAAATCGCATTGCACACCAAGGTCCCATAGAAGGCAGCACAGGGCCTGAGGCATGGATCGAGCTATTTATTAAAGGGAAAATTATGAAAATACCACTCTAAAATTTTCAAATTGTGAAAATATTATTTCGAACTTTGAAATTGTCAAAATGACACTCCAAACATTAATTTATAAAAATATCACTTCAAATAATTAATGACTAAAATACCTCCTTCTTCTCCTCTTCTTTTTCCTGCCTTTTCTTCTTTTCCTGTTCCGAACTGGAGCCCGCAACACCTAAGCCACCAGTTCAACTAATCCCAGGTTTATCAGATGATGTTGCTCTTAACTATCTCCTATGGTTAAGTTGCAGCATATGGTATGTGCGCTGAATAAGCTAAAATCGTTTTGTTAAAATCTTTACCCAAATCGACGGCGACCAACGTAGGGAGGAGTTTCTCCGGCGAAGGAGAGGTGAAATTTAACTGTTCCGGCTCCAGTTCGGAACAGGAGAAGAAAAGAAAGCAGGAGAAAGAAGAAGAGAAGAAATGAGTATTTTAGTCATTAATTATTTAGAGTGGTATTTTTACAGATTAATAAAGTTTGGAGTGACATTTTGACAATTTCAAAATTTGAGATGACATTTTCACAATTTGAAGGTTTTGGAGTGGCATTTTCACAATTTTTTCTTTATTAAATGTGCATGCACTAATGAAGTGTTAGGTTTTTATTTAAACTCTATATATATGATGAAGAATCAGCAAACAATTCATTGCACGCTAATTTCTGCTTGTTCAATTTATAGTTGCGGACAACATATTTGAATATCAATTCAATTAACAAATTCTATACACGAGTACTCAACACACTACATTAAAATTACTGCAAAATTAGAATCCATAAATTATAATAAAAGGAATTTGTAATATAAGGACATGTCTTGGGCTCGTAGCAAACGAATTGTTCACTGCTTAGAAACAAGCTTTTCCAACTCCCTCGTGACATGCAATCTTTGTAAGAAAGAGAAAAGAAAAAAGAAAAAGAGAGAACCGCTACGGAGCACATTTAAGACACAGCTCTGAGATAAAAATAAAAAAAATAAAAAAAATAAAAAAATGACGAAATCTTATTAATGACAGTCGAGAGTCCGTTATTTTTATTAATAACCAAAAAAATAAATAAAATAATATTGATAATTAGATTCCAAAAAAATTTCATCAATGCCCAAACCGCCCCCGGGGGCGGTTTACCCCCCCCCTCAACCCGCCCCCGGGGGTGGTTTACTTAATTTTTTTTTTAATTCGATGATGAATTATTTTTAATTATGTTTATAATTTATGTATTTGTTTATATTTTTAATACGATGGATTTTATGATTTGTGAATAGTTTAACAATAACACATGATATGGATAGATAACAATAATTGTTTTGTAATATTATGTTTTGTAATAACACATGATATGGATATGGATAGATAACACATGATATGAGAAATAAAATAGTAAAATAAAACCGTTAGATTTAATCTTTATTATTTTGTTGGAATTTTTTTTGAAATGCCACTCTAAAACTTGAGATTTGTCAAAATTTGTTAATCATGTTCGAGAAAATGAATTAATGGGTAACTTGACTAATCTGGGCCGTCGGCAAAAGGATTTTCATGCAATTGACTTCTCAAGAAATAATTTGCTCGCAGGGGGCTGCCACCCCCCGCATACTCCTAGAATCAGACCCACATACATACCAAAAATGTATGATGGAATAAAATGCTTCTCACATGACAAAAGCAACTGAATCAATAAAGTGTTCTACCAAAAATATTGTTTCTCTGGAATTCCAATACAGTATTTACTGATAGTATGGCGGGTCACTGACGCTTCCACTTTGCCTTTTTTTTTTTTACCAATTACTTGTTCTGTATTCCTATGCTTCCAGTAATGCAGAAGACTTGAGATTTTGAAGTCAAGCACTAGTCTAGTGCGTTCTCTATTCACCTTTTACACAACTAAATTCAATCCCCAGGTATCTCTGTTACTGCATTCAATCGCTATTCATCTCTTCTCTTTTGCAACTTGATTCAATCTATCTTGTAATCTATGTTTCCGACTCTCTCTGATCTCTTGCCATCTGATACACAGTATCACGACTTATTTAAGGAGCCTAGATTGTAACAAAGAGATTCGATCAAGAAATAAAGTTCATTATTTCTATTCATCAATTTACATTACCTTCACTTTGGCAAGACGAGGCAATGATGTATGCCTGATTGAATCAAATATAGATTCTTATTTAAATTCTTAATGATATACTGATGTTAATATGGCAAAGCGCAGAAGTTGAAACAAGAATTCTGTTTGTTTTTATCCATGTGTGTTAATTTCGCAGAGTAACATATAAGGTATGTGCATTAATCATTTTGCAAAATAATACGAACAAAAAATGAATGTTACTCCTAGAATCTGGCCCACATACATAGCAAAAATGTATGTTACTCTGTGAAATCTCAGTCTATCTCCATGTGCAATATCTAGCATCTATCCTTAACATGTGTTATTTTCTATAATTTATCACATTTAGGAGGCATCCTAAGAATATTGCACTGGATCTGAATTCCTCAAACTTGGATTAGGCCTTGCATTGGAGCATCACTCCCAGTGCACAACCACACATTGATTATATTATTCTAGTCTTATGTAATGATCTCATTTAATCTAGACTATATATATAGTAAATTATTCTAGATGCATTATAATTAATTTGTTGATATTTTCCATTTAGATATATGTAAATAATTATTAGCAAATGTTTTATGGCTATATTTATCAAGTGTATGGTTATATATAGCGGTGCTTCGTAACCTCTTTAATTGTTATAAAAAAATATATGGCTATATTTAATCAAGTGTATGGCTATATTTATCGAGTTATCCCTAATAGTTACTATATTGGTACATATTCTTTAGCAATACATCTTATAGATTGATTAATCGGATACATGTGTTTTTGTTAGGTTTTCTAGGATTTAAGAAGAGGAAGAACTGACATGTCGTTATTGTTATGTATGTGGGCCTGAATAGCAATTTGCGGACTTTTCTTTCTTTGCATAAATCAGGTTGAACTGACATGTCATTTTTGCTATGTATGTGGGCCTGATTCTAGGAGTATGCGGGGGGTAGCAGGGGGGCGGCAGTCCCCTGCGAGAAAATTATTTCTGAGAAGTCAATTGCATGAAAATCCTTTTGCCGACGGCCCAGATTAGTCAAGTTACTCATTAATTCATTTTCTCGAACATGATTGACAAATTTTCGAACATAATATTACAAAATACATAAATTATAAACATCATCGCATTAAAAAAAAAAAAATTAGATAAACCGCTCCATGGGAGGGCGGGTTGGGAGGGTGTAAACCGCTTCATGGGAGGGCAGTTTGGGCATGGGTAAAAATATTTTAGGGATCTAGTTATTAATAATATTATTATTTTTTTTTTGGTTATTAATAAAAATCACGGGTCGAGTCGGCACTATTCAGTTGATTCTCAATGCGCGTTTTCTTATTGTGGTTTCACACGGGTAGATATAGTAATTATTAATTATTTTCATGATAGAAGTGACAATATTGAGAATAGGTTATCATTTTGCAGTTAAGTACGCAGGAGATCACAAATTTATGAGAAATGCCACAAACTAACACCAAGACAAACTAATAAAAAACAATAGTAATCTCTAGATAAACATCAGTACATCATCTCTGATATATTCTAAAAAGAAAAAAGAAAATATAACAAATGTCAACTTGACAAGGAAACTGGCACACGACCAACATAAGTTCAGTTGGGTTATACAATTAATGCTTATATGAAAGGACATTCGATGTTCTCGGGTTCACTAGTCTGGGTCCACACCACACCTACATTAACTTGACATTCATCCCCCATGAAAGTCCTCAGGTCCTGACCACTCAAGCATGTAAATGTCAAAGTCTCAATTTTACCAATCGGCTTATCTTGTAAGCCCATGATACTGCTTTGCCAGATGTTCACAGTGATTTTAACTTCTGAACCAGTTGGATGTACAGTTTTAGATCTTGAAAGAGGAAGTTTCATGATGTTATCCTTGTAAGGACTAACATCTAAGCGGATGCCTTCAGTTTTATCCCTATTGAATAGGAAGCTTCTAGCCTTCTCACCAAGCATTGAATTTTCAGCAGTTATGCACCCATAGACTACTGCTGAGGCAAATTGACAGCCTGTGAGTGAAACCTCAACACGAGCCTCCACGCCTTCCTCATAAACAGCGAAGTCCACCTCTATTGGACCAAATTGGCTCGGTATCCTCTTGGACAAGAACGTGTCATACACCGCCTCCATTCTATTCTCCCATATCATCCCATTGTCCAAGCACTCCATTTCGTCATAATCTTTGAACTGGTCGCTGGAAGTTTCATATCTGAATAGATGGGGAATGAAAAACACAGGATCATATGTCTCTATGGCTATATCGGGACCTCGGAGCTTAACAAAACCCTGCAACAATGAAACAAGCAATTGCACTTTAATGTCAATTTAGCTATACCCATTGGCTGATCAAAGACCAAAATATGAATAAACAATTAATTATAATGGATATATGTTACCAGATGCAAATTAAACCACTTAAAATCTTATCAAAAATAATTTTACCATATATTTCAGTCAAAAGAAAAGAGAGAACCAAATTAAAATAAATTGACCAAAAATAACCTCACGAGTAATATTCAGAGGACCCCCCTGTTTCCTGCTAAAGACGACATACGTGGGCGTTAAGCTCATCAATATGCAACTATACATCTGGTCCAAATCACAATGGTTGAATTCGAGGAATTTCACTGAAAACACCTCCATGAGGGACCTTGGGATATTGATGCACCTCGACACAGGCAGCGGCTGCTGGTCCACAGTAACACTTTGACTGGCCTCGACTGGAGGAAATCTGCTAACAATTCAAACTGACGTTATATACTAATCCATCAAATTTTATAAAGAGAGGAGATTGATTTAGGATTTTTGTCCTTGGCATTTTGCTGTACCTCGACACAGGCAGCTGCTGCTGGTCCACAATAACACTATGACTGGCCTCGACTGGAGGAAATCTGCTAACAATTCAAACTGACATTATATACTAATCCATCAAATTTTGTAAAGAGAGGTTGATTTAGGATTTTGACATGACAGGGAAAGAGAGAGAGAGAGACCTGGTGTGCACATCAGTTTGGTACTCAACACGGGGCACTTTGGAATCCCTGAAGCAGTCCATCACATTGCTTCTTTGAGGCCCTTCACCAGCATGAGCGTCTATGAAATTGGCTACCTGAGAAGCAACATCCTCTTCTTTTGCGAGGTGGTTGTTTCCGTGTTCATCTAAGGTTTGACAATCGACCCAACTGGCAATCAGTAACACCCTTCCACGGCCACGGTTGGGAAGAATAATAGACCCTTCAGCAGAGCCTAAACGAGGATTGAACTTCACTTTCTTTTCAATGACTAATACATTATCAGGTTTAATACCTACATTTATACTCATATGAACAAATAGAGATGATTGACGTGGAACTGCAGCTATCCTTCTAGACAGGGGGAGAGGGACGAACTTGTCAGGTTCGAGACCGACACACTCTTTGCTCAATTTATGAAAGAGAATGCTCTCAGCCTTAGAGTCGGTGAGAAAACTATTTGATGAACTCACCTTCCCGTGAACCTGTATGAGAGCATCTTCTCCTTTATACTCAAAGTCAACAAAATAAACATCCAAATGCACCTCTACAGCATCATGGTATACTGCAAAGCTAACATCAAGATAGTTGCTGGAAAAGCACCGGATAGACCGGCAAATTAATTGGTCCATGTAATCTGATTCATCTTTCCACAAAACGCTTTGAGTTCTACGCATAGCACAAATAGCATGATCAAAGAACCAAGCATATAAGACTTTCATCTTTTACTGGTATGCTACGCCTCGGGCCGGATAGAGTGACACGATTCTGTGAGTATTAACAAAGAACATGATAACTACATCAGTATTATAAGAAACTAAGAAACTTATTGACAGATTTTCTTTCATAAGTTTTTTATCTGGATTAAGGTGGGATGCTTCTTGAAGTATAAGATTGTTAAATATGGCTGAGATATTGACAGAAGGGCTGGTATGATAAAAAATTAAAATTGTAGGTTCCGTTTGTGAGACCGAAATGAAAGATTTAACTCTCCAAAAAAAAGACCTCACAATTAATTTGCGGAAGCTGTAGGGCCTCAGCATCAAAGATGACGAAATCTTGGCTGCAGCTGTGGAGGAAAATGACACCAAAATTTTTTTTGTAGCCGCGTAGCTTACCTTTGTAGCTACATGGCTTAAATCCTTTATCTTCCATGATAGCTGAAAACACCTCAATCCGTGCACATGCGCGGCTGTGACGTCTGCAGAAAAACTCACTTAAGAGGATCTTTACACAAATAGACAAAGGATATGCTTGAGAGAGATCTAAAATCGTACGATTGGTGTGCTTCGTCGGTTCCCATTCGGTTGCTACCGTTAGCACGAGATGCGAAGGTTTCTTCTCCGGCTACCATTCGGTTGCTGCCGTCAGCCCCAGACGCGAAGGGTTCTTCTCCGATTACCATTCGGTTGCTGCCATCCGCCCCAGACGCGAAGGGGTCTTCTCCAGTTACCATTCGTGGGTTGCTGCCTTAGACGCGAAGCGTTCTTCTCGGAAGGATTGCGGAGGGGGTATTAGGGTCGCCTATTTATAACTTACAATTACTGTGTGGTTGATGTAAAGTGTTCGTATGATTCTATTTTTAAGCGCCTGCAATTAGATGGGCCTTCATGGCCACTAGCCTTTTAAAAGCCCAAAGGACTGGGCTTGCGGTTTTTTCAGGAGGAGGTATAAAATTTTCTGTCATTTTTGTTTTTTCTTAACCAATTTATGTCGGAAAATAAAAAATATACAAACAATAATAACTGATATAAAATCACTTCATATGAAAAAAACGAAAATTATATTTGAACTGTAGTAGTTGCAACTTTTTAAATGTTGGAGCCTTCTGCGATGCAACTAGTGCATATTTTAAATTCCGTAATTTGGTATATTGGATGAGATTAACTAAAAATAACAGTTGGCTGAAATAGATGATAGGAGTACAAGTGTACAACTTACATATGAATAGGGTTGCAAACGAATCCAACTTATCCCAGTTTGAATTTGGTTTGATTTAATTTCGAACTAAGTTTTGTTTGAATTATTTTCGAATCGAATTTTTTATGAACTTAATTTCAAAAATTTTCACGAACTTTTTTACGATAAGGAAGAGTGATCATAGTCGCTAAGAGCGAGAGTTACAACTTACGAGTTATGACTTATGGCTGGGCGGCCTTATGTTTTAACTTTTAAGTCATCAGCGAACATAAGTCATCAACGGTTCATGTTACTTTGAGATTCGAACTAGAATAGTTCGTGAACCTATTTCGAACGAATCAGGTCTAGTTTGAGTTTGGTTTGAATTAATTTTGAACTATTTTGAATTGAATTTTTTTACGAACTTTTTCAAATCAAACTTGAATCGAATCACGGACTATGAATTTTTTGTACAACCCTACATATAAAATATATATATATATAGAGAGAGAGAGAGAGAGAGTAAATCTAGGGTGTGACGTGCTCACCAAGAGAGTTTGGTGAGCACAACTCCAAAAATACATCGGATCGACTTCAAATGATGAATCCAAATCGTTGAAATCCATGTATTTCGTGAGTGATGCATCTACATGCAAAATTTTGAAATTTTCGAATTCATTTGCTACGAGGTCAAGCGGTAAAAGAAATAATAAAAAATGAATATATAAAACAACTTACAAAATAACTTATTAAAAGATTCATTACTTTGACCGCTTGACCTTGTAGCAAATGAATTCGAAACTTTCAAAATTTTGCATGTACATGCATCACTCACGATCCGATATAATTTTGGAGTTGTGCTCACCAAACTCTCCTGGTGAACACGTCACACCCTAGATTTACTCTCTCTCTCTATATATATATTTTACGAAGTGCACTACAACTAAAATTTACAAAGTAGAATATACCCTCCAAAATATAAATAGACAGAACTAAAACTGAAGCTCCATTGCACTATCAAAGATGTGATATGACTAAAATATCTCAATTTGATAATTAAGCAAGGAAGGATGCGTATGAAGCTTTAGTTGTTCTCAATTTGATAAGCTCAATTTTGTTGTTTTGTTCAATAATTAACTGATTTTTTTTTAAAATTCATTTAGTAGTTGATTTTAATCGCTTAATTAATCGGTTTTTATTTATTTATTTATTTATTTATTATTTTTTATGATTAGCAGCAATCTCTGTCGCCGACAAATATACTGATAAAAAATGAGTTGTTTGTACATGGTGTTGAATTTAAATCCATCTCCAACTAAGCCTGTACAATGTATCTAGCTCAGTCAATTCTAAGCCTGTACTGCAGCACATTCTTTTCGGGAAGTGCATTGATTAAGTAAATATGGACAAAAGGGACACAGATTAACAAACAATGAATAGACTGCATAGGAATATAGGATATATTAGCAGTCAAAAATAATATTAAACAATAAATAGGTTCAAATTGATACAAATCAGGTTGAAGGTACTTTGATCTGTCATTTGGTTAAGTAATAATAAGATAAAAGGGTTAAAAATATGAGTGGGGTTAAAATGCACCATTGGTTTTGTGCTCCAACCATACTCCATATCTTTATCTTTGTTCTCGAAGTTCAAATAGTCGATCCGAACCACTCAACATGTTCTCCATATTAAAATATGCTTAGAGACCAAATTTTATATTTTTTGGAATTTTTTTACTATTTATTTAGATAGTTACAAAATCACTGCTTCCGGACCATCCAAAAATAGTGATTTTGTAACTATCTAAAAAAATAGTAAAAATTCCAAAAAATATGAAATTTGGTCTCTAAGCATATTTTAATATGAAGTGTTGTTTCAAGCAATTCTCTTTTTAGTTTATTTGACTAATTTGCAAAACATACAATAAATTGAATTTTACGATTCTTTCTATTTGAGATTTTATGCAGATTCAAGATATATGGAATTGCAATATGCATAAATTGAACTGAAGAAAACATCAAGATAATTATCAAGAAATTAGATTGTAAAATTACAAACTTGGTAAAGTAGTTTTTGGTGTTGTTTCAGGGTACAAAACGTTGCAACGTGCTACAAAACGTTATAACGTTTTCCCCTATAAAAACCTGTGAAATGAACTGATCATTATGCCAAAATAGTGAAAACGTTACCAACGTTTTAATTAAATTCCATAAATTCAAAATGGCTATCTTGATCGGTTGATTTCCAGGAGAGTGCGTTATGTAACGTTTTAGGAGTATTGTTCTCAATTTATGCAAAAACGACGAAAACGTTATTAACATTTTATAAAACGTTATAACGTTTTAGAAATCAAATTCACAGAAAAATATGACCAAATTCAAAATCCATTAAAACGTTGGTAACGTTTCATAAAACGTTATAACGTTTTAGACCAAAAAGCTCTTTCTGAAGCTGTCTCTATAAATAGAACTTTGGGCTTCTTTCCAAAGTAACTTTAGCCGACCCTAATTTTCAAAAATCTGATTTTCTGTGAGCTTGAGTTCTACTATTGTTGTGAGAGCTTATAACTTCAAATCCCTCAAACAACCTCAAATCCACTTCACTAATCTTGAGTTATATTATATTAGAGTGAGCTATTGAGTGTTTCTCTTGCAAACATTGCTCTCGAAGACTTCGTTCTTCTTTCTAGTTTGCCGTGTGACTTTCCGTTGATTGTAAGGGCTCACCGGTTCACAAGTTGTAAACCTTTCTAAGTTGGGTAATAGAAAGGCGCACTAAGAAGTTGGTTGCGACACCCCGGAGACGTAGACTGTTGTTTTGCCGAACTCCGTTATCATTCCGCGTGTCAAATTTATCTAAACTCTTCTATTTACTTTTTAACTTGCAATTATTTTTTTAAATAGAATTTTAAGTGGTGCATTTAGTATAACATGAAAAACATATTGAGCAGTTCGGATCGACTATTTCAACTTTGAGAACAAAGATAAAGACATGGGCTATGGTTGTAGCACAAAACCAATGGTGTATTTTAACCCAACTCTAAAAATATATATATAAAGGAGAAAAAAAATTCTAATAATTGTTCATACATAAGATATTAATTATCATCAATTGAGATACGGGTAAGAATTAAATTTGAATTATCTAATATAAATATCATTTAAAAGAAGGGAAAATAAAATATGATAAAGCTTGAACATTGTGTCAAAACTTACATGAGATATATTGAGGCATGCTAAGACAACTATTGATGGAACACGAAGGTGAGTCTTTGTTGGCTTAAGGAATGTACCCTATATAGAAGAACCTAGTAATGTGCAGATAAATTAATAAAAATTATTTATCAGCATCCAATATTAGAATTTCTTGCTATGCTGTTTTTAACAATAATATAAGTATTTTTCAAAAGTAGTATATTGAATGTAGCTTTTACTTCAAGATTGACATGGCAGTGGTAGACATGTGTTTTGTAGCTGTTCTAAACTTCTAATTTTTCTCAAGGGGATTAGTGTTCTTTGGTGTTTTGTGGGGAATCTGTATCCTTCCAGGTACCTGACTCAAGCAAATTACAAATGGACGGTTTAGATTAAATCTAAACTGGATCAAAATCAATCCGGTACCTATAGAAACAATAAGGGGTTCATTTTGAGATTTGTGCTAAGTTAAAGAACTAGTTTGGACCGTCCGTTTGTAATTTGCTTGAATCAGGTATCTGAGGTGATCCAAATTCCTTTGTGGTGGTGTGGGTAGCTGCTCATATCTCGAAACATGCATGTATTCTGTTTTTTTTTTAAAGAAAAATATGAGTCTAGACTCTAGCCATATTTCATTTAATATTTTGTTCATTACCTTAGGGATGTAACAGTAAAATTAAATAACAATGTGCTCAAAATAATTGAGCCAAAAAAGTAATGAAAGAAGAAAAACATGAAAAGGAAAGCTGAATGAAAGAAATAGTAATAGAGGAAAAGCAAAATCAAGAGAAGCTTGTCCTAGATATCAGTATCCTTTAGTCCTTATTCGTCAAATCCGGTTTTATTGTGTAAAACTGTAACTGCCAAGTTACTTCGTCCTTTAGTTTTAGTTATGTTATTTCAGTGATTAAGTCATTAACATCAAATTGTTGGAAATATTGTAACTTCCATTTCAAGAAGTGGTGGTCGAAAAATCAATCAGTGACCTTCCCGGTCAAGTCGTTAGTGCTTGGTGGTTGATTGTAAAAGATATTAGGAAAAATTTCTAATGTACCCATCAAAACATTCATAATAGCCAATTTTCTCATCAAAATATTGAAATTTCTAATTTCCCCATTTAAAGTTGAAATCCTTTCTTATTTCCCCATAAGTTGATTAATCTGAATTTTTAAGCTGAATTTATAATTTTATTTTATTTTAAATTTTAAATGTCTCTTTTACCCTTCTTCTAAAACTGAGATCTCCTTTCTCCTTCTTCACCCAATTTTATAAAGCTGCCCTTAGCTAAAAATGGTGATTTGAAATAGAGAAACATCATTGTTCATCCTATAAAATGACTAAGAATCGAATTAAATAGCACCCGCTTCAGCACTCAGCACAACCCACCCCCCATCTCACTCCTAATTAAGTTGATATTTCCCTCTGATCTGATTGACAGTCAGTCTCACTTCTGTTCCGGTTGTCGCTTACTACCACTCTCCAGTCTCCTGTCTCCACACAGCGCAAGCACATGTGCAGGCGCACTCATGGCAGTATCTGTTCATAGTCGAATTTACGAGTTTGCCACCAATCAACATATTTGCTTCTCTCTTTCTCTCTCCCGATCGGCAAGTCGACATTGCTCAACTAATACATACATACCGCAACTTAATTTAATTGATTTCTATTCTTAGTCATTTTAGGAACTTTCAATTCAAAAGGTATCGCCTGTAAAAGGCCTCTCCTATTGTACGGATCAGATTATTGAATTATTCAATAAAATTGAGAATTTCTCAGTTGTTCAAATGTGATAGCCACTATCAGAGTTACAAAATAAAAAAAAGATAATATCTCATTTGTTTCCTTTATCCTTTGGTTGTAAACAATTTCACCATTTCGCTAAATTCGATCTACAATATATCATCCCATCAACCCATTCGTCTAAGTTATGAGAGCTAAAGATCATTAATACTTATCAAAATTTAATAAAGACTTATGAAACATGGAATTCAAAAGTGTTGAATTCCGGCCGTGAACAAAAAGTGAATTTTTTGCTTTAAGCACAACGTGGAATACAGCTTGGACAGTTAGGATCGTGATATAAAAAAGGAATTAGATGCTTTGAAGACACATTCGAAGCTTTCTCTGTTTTTCTCTTTCAAATAACCATTTCTAATTTCAGAGCAGTTTTATAAAATTGGGGTGAAGAAGGAGAAATGAAATCTCAGTTTTAGAAGGGGCAAAATAGACATTTAAACTTAAAATAAAATTAAGTTATAAATTAAGTTTAAAATTTCAGATTTAATCACTGTATGGGGAAATAAGAAAAGATTTCAACTTTCAATGGGCAAATAAGATATTTCATTGTTTAGATGGGAAAATAAGCTATTTTGAAAGTTTTGATGGGTGCACCAGAAATTTTCCCAAGATATTAATTGTTGGACCAGCCGTAGGGATCATGGATTAGTGAACAATCTAGTGGTAGTGCTCATATGTATTGATTGGTGGTAGTGCTCATATTTATTTTTGGTCTAGACAATTTATTGTAGGACTGAGAATATTATATTGTATTTGCTTTATTCACTTAGAATATATATTTAAATATTTTGTAATAGATACTAGCTGTTTGGTATGTTCAAATTTTGTTTGTTTCAATGAAATCGTTGAGATTTCTCTCGTTTGATTAAAAAAATAGTATAACTATGAAATATTATAATAACAACTGCATTGAAAATCGGAACTTTTTTGTGCGATGGGTCAATTGCGAACATGTTCACATGATAAAACACAAGTTTTTGTTTTGCTACGGAAACCTAATAAATAATTTTTCTCTTGTTAGATGTAAATACAAAATTTAAATTTTTAGTGAACTTGACAAGACCACGCTAATTTTTCATGTCCAATTGAAAAATGTTTATTCGCACAAAGTTTTCTAGTCCAAGTCAACAAAATTACCTTCAAGTCTTCTAGTAGGAAAGGGACAGATTCAGACATCCATTCGCCTTGGGTAACATCATTAATGATGTTCTAAAATTCTTTTTTGGTACTACTCCTAAGAGATTTTATAAAATTCAATTCATTATTTTTTACAAATAAATTTACATTTTTTGAAGTAAAAATAAAGATAAAGGTGATTGAGCTACAGAATTTTGTAATTATAAAATGGTAAAATTGAATAAGGTGATTGAGGTGATTAAGCTCAGAACGTAGAGTTTCCATCTCGATCGGAGCGTGATGGTGAGTAGATTTGATCATTCTCGAAGTGCAGTGATATTGAAGAAGCAGATCTAGTTGTGAAGCGAGAGAAGGGGAGGGGTCAGAGCTGAGAAGAGCTGATTGGAGCCGAGAGTGCGGTATCGTCGGATCTCAGGCAAAGTGGCATGTGAATAAGTTGAGGGATGCAACGGTGAGTAAATTCGATCATTGTCGGAGCGTAGCAACGGTCGAAGAAGCAAATTCGGTTGTGAAACAAGATGTATATTAAAATATTAAAGTATTGAATGCTTTTTTCTTGGACTGGATACGAATGTAAATATTTACTTTTATGTTATATGAGGAGATGAAATTTACAATTTTGTAAATAATTTTTTCTTATCAATATATTTGTTAGTAATAATTTTAACTACTAACTATAAACAAATTATAAAATGGCAAAAAAAAGTGCTCAAAACAGCTCACCTGTAAGAAATAAAACTCAAAATTTATCAGAAAACCTAAAAAAATATATATATAACCTAACTAATAATCCTTAGTTTTATTATATCTAATTGGCGAAGTACAATTTTATTATCAACACGCCATTAATTAAACCCAAAAAATTAAATAGAAAACGGTAAGGCGTACTCTGATAGAGGAGAAATATAATACAAAAATTATATATTTCTTAGGCACGATTGCTGATGGTGCACCATAGTGGACGGGAGTCACAGGACTTGTGTGAGTCAATCTTACCAGTCCAAGTTGATAAAAATATATAATATTAAATTGATTGAAGAATTGAAGTCCGGCAACTACTATTTTCTTTATAAAAGTACAGTATAGGCAGGATAATATTCAAGGCACAAAGACCTCAAGTCGGGAAATTTTTTGTCGATAGAAATTATAAAATTCAAATATATAAAAACAGAAAGAGTATTTATATTGCAACAAATATAGTAAGATCGGAGTCAGCGACAACGATCCATTCATTTATGGATCGCAGTCAATGACTCTGATTCATAATTTTATTGTTTTTTTATTAATTATATTGAATTCTATAAGGAAGGTGCCACATTTGATCAAATTTTAATAAAAAATAATAAAATTATAGATCGGAATCATTGACTCCGATTCATAAATGAATGGATCGTTGTCCATCTTACTATATTTGTTGCAATACAGGTACTCTTTCTGTTTTTGTATATTTGAATTTTATAATTTATATTGATAAAAAAATTCCCTCAAGTCGTCTCTCGTGCTTTCGTCTGATCTAAATCAGATTCCTCTTGGCAAACCTAAATTAATACAACTGGGTCTGGATCCCCTAAAGTAACCCAATTTTTGGGTTTTAGATCGAGACCGTCCGATTTGAATCTATCGTTCAGAATCGTCTCATAATTCGAACTCATTCTTTTGATATGTGCACTTTAGATCCAAATAAATTGTCTCTGATTCAAATCGGACGGTTCCGATTCAAAACCAAAGATTGGGTTACTTCACTGGATCTGAATTCAATACAACGCGCGCTTCGTGTGTCACTTGTGCGATAATGAGAACCACAAGAAGCAAAGTTGTACATCATTCATCATAATGAAAACAAGAAAAGAAGATTACGATGGAACCCACTCTGTCAGATATGCATGACAAAGTGCCGCATTAGTGAACTGCTTTTCTTACATGCATGGTATTGTGACATTGTTTTGTTGATTTGTTTGGATTCCACTACTGCATTCTTTTGACTAATACTTGACCTATTAATTATTAATTATAAGACTAGCTTTGACTGTTGCCCGCAACCAAAGAACATGCTTTGCCTTTTCTATTTATAAAAGCTTCAAGTTACACACTCTCAGTCTATAACAAAAATATGAACTCAGTAATTTCCTTCCTCGCAAAAATGTTACCAATTTTTCTCATTTTCCTCTTTGTCTCTCTTGATGCTTCTTTAGCTAAGCCTGTCATTGCCTCCTCTTATGCACAACATTGCGGCTCCATCTCACCCGAATCCTCGCCAACTAAACTACTTTTCAGGGGTTCCAATTCCTTCCTCATTTCTAATGGCATCTTCTCTGCCGGAAGCCGTATCAACAATTATCTCGCTCTGTCAACAACCACCAAAAACAACTCCATCCATGACTCCCAATCTTCGGGCATCTTTCATTTCCATCCTGGTCAAGTTCACCTCACACGTGACGATGACACTCGACAACTAGAAGGAACTCTTGAGCTTGTCGGAGCACGAGTTCCACAGAACTACAACGAAACTGTTGTGTGGACTAGTGAATTTGACAAACGTAGAAGGGTTGTTTTCAAGCTCTCAGGTTTCTGGTCAGAAGCAAAGGGAAAACTTTGCATGGTTGGTACCGGAGAAATCGAGCCTTCACAACAAGACCAGGTTGCTTCCCGGCTCTCTGTTGTATTAAAACTTGAATTTCCAAAGGTGTCAACAATAACAACGAGTATAATCGAAGGCTCCATCGAGAGCATAGACACAGACACCAGACCGACCTATTTTGAGCCCATCTCCCTTCTTGCCTATGCTCAAAGGAATTACCAGTACACAATGGTAAATAAAGCAGAGGAGTCCTGCCCTCATCTTTCTCAGGAGGAAGCAGTAGGAATGGATAGTACTTCTATCTGTTCCATCCTTGTAAAAATCATGCGGTACGAGTCGTTTACTTCTAGTGATCTTATTGATTTTCTAGGATTTAGGTTCTTGTCAATTGGCCAATTTGTGTGCTCAGATAATGGAAAAGTGCATCTGTCAATGGCACTCTCAAACAAAACAACTTTCTTATCGTATGGTCAAACCCTCCTACCAGAGAAGTCGCTAGTGGCAGAGGGGTTTTGGGACTCCCATAACAGTAAGCTTTGCCTTTTAGCTTGTGGTGTAATTGGTAAAGAGAACAATTCCTCTGTTGTCGGAGATTGCTCTCTCGGTATTACATTCTGGTTTCCAACCTCCTTTTCTCTGAAGCAACGCAGTACCATGGTTGGTCGTATGTGGAACACGACTGACAATAGTAAAAATGATGGCAATAAGATAGTTTCTGTGCATAGCACAGATATATATTCAAGTACTGATATTCTAGGTCGAGATTTTCCAGGTCTGAAGTATGAGTACACAGAATTAGACAGGGCTAGGAAATACTGTAATATTAAGAATTTTGATTCCAAGATGACAGGGAGATTCCCTGACGCACAATCATACATGGATATCATGATGAGATTTCACTTCTCTATGCGAGGCACAAAGGGTAGACAGATATGGGGAAATGCACAGCTGATTTCAACTGGTGAAAGCATGTACAACACCAACACAACACTTCCATCAAGCTCGAGTTTGGCAGATCAAAATCGTACAATTTGGAAAGTCGGTTATACAATTAGTTACACAATTTGGGATGGGAACTATACCGACTCAGTGCAAATCTCTGCTGAGGGCATATACAACTCTACAATGGGCACACTCTGCTTGGTTGGATGTAGGCAACCGAGCTTCAGGCAGACACTAAATGATGAAATTCTACATAGCAGTGTGAGAATAGATGACAGAAATTTGGATTGTGAATTCTTCATTCAATTTCAGCTGCCTCCACTCGATTCAACAAATGAACAAGGAAAAGGCATGATCACAAGCACAAGGGCTGACTCGGATCCATTGTTCTTTAAACCACTTAAGGTCTCAATTTCTCTAATGTACCAATCGATGCAAGAATTCGATAGGATGGATGCAGAAATAATCATGGTTATAATCTCCCTGACCCTCCTATGTGCATGTTTATATGTGCAGCTCCGTCATGCGAGAAAGAATAGTACCATCTGTCCCCTAATGTCGATTACAATGCTTGTGGTATTAACTCTAGGCTGTATGGTTTCCCTCATTTTAAACACTGAGGCTATGCTTGTTCCTGCTCATAACCAACGTCATCAGGAGTTTTTTCTAGAAAGTGGAGGGTGGATCGACACAACCAATACTATCGCTAGGCTTATCACCATGGTCGCACTCATCATTAATTTCCGTCTTCTTCAATTAGCATGGGGCTCGAGATCAAAGGAAGAAAGCACGGTAGCTACCTCCCGGAGTGCTGAAAAGAAATCATTGATGTTTTGTGTGCTTTTATATATTGCAGGGGCTGTAGTTGCTTGGTTTGTTCACTCACATTTCGCCAAACTTCGACGTTCATACTTCAATAATCGCCAAACATTCTTCGATGATCTGGCGCCTTATGTCGGATTGTTGGTTGACAACTTTCTGCTCCCTCAAATCATCTTCAGTGTGTTCTCACAAACCAAAGAGAAGGTACTGAATCCATTCTTTTATTTTGGAGCAACTGCAGTCCGAGCCGCACCCCATGTCTACAATGCATACAGAGTATGGTGGTATCTGGTGAACTCTTACAATTCTTCCTACATTTATGCCAATCATAATGGGGATTATTATTCTAAAATTTTGGATGTAATTATCCCTTTCGGAGGACTGCTGTTTGCGCTTCTTGTGTACTTTCAACAGAGGTTTGGGGGTAGATGCTTCCTTCCAAAGAGATTCAAACAAGGTGCCGGCTATGAGCTTGTTAATGTTTCTCATATTTAGAAGGTGAATATGCATGGTTTACCAGTAATAAGAGACCAAAATACTATTTTCTGTTGTAACAGTATCAGATATTTCCAATATAGGATATTTGCAGTTGAACTTCTTGTTAATGTATTTGCAATATATGTGCGTTTGTATTGAACTTGTGTGACAATTTGTAATATATGTGCTTTTGTATTGAACTTGTGTGAACTTTATCTGCCACCTTAATTATGCAAGCAACTATGAGCATGATTCCTTATTAATTTAACTGTTTTGCTTATGGTTAGATCAGATACATAGAAGCTCTTCTTGTACTTTCTCTATGGACGTTACTGGTTTTATTTGACCCCCCATTTTTTTTTTTTTTTTAATTCATCATTTGTTAGAATTCTGTTGAAATAATATTAGGACTTAAGCTTCCTTCGTAAAATGTTAAGCATGAATTTATCAACAGCAAAGCTGAGCATAGATGCTTGAATTTGACTGGGAGGCCCAAAATGTTGCCTTGCATATATAGGCCTCTGTAAATTGGTCTGTTCAAATTGTAACTTGTGATAAACAAGCATAGCCCAAAGGAGCAGAAAATGTATGGGCTGAGTTTAGAGCTTGTTTTTTTTTTTTTTTATAGTTAGTCAAAAAAGATTTTATGCTGCCTTTTCGTCAATTCAGATTTTTTTTTTTTTGAGTACGCATTGGAGGCAAGCCACCCAATTATATAATATTTATGAGAAATAATTTTATTCGAATTTCAAACTTGTGATTTCTAGAATATTTTGTCTTTGAACGGTTAGATTGGCATAAATGATGATAAATTCTATTTTATTTTTAATTTTTAATTGATTTTTATATAAAAAATGTTAAATGATATAAATGTTGCATTTACTAAAATCTTAATTACTACAAAAAATTGTTTTGCCCTCAATTAGTAATCTTTATCCACATGAGTTGTCCGATCAATTTTTAAAGGAGCGAACCTAAACATGTTCCGATTTACATCATTTGTTGCTGAAAATCCATAAAGTTTAAAAGAAGATGTATATAGAGAGAGAGGGTTTGGCTAATATCAAATCGATTGTTTTTGAGGTCTCGTACAACTGAGTAGTTTTTTAATTTTCAAAGTCTAAAAAGTCGATCCAAACCGTTAGATGTGATATCTATATTAAAATGTACTTGAAGACCAAATTATATATTTTTTGAATTTTTTACTATTTATTAATCCACATTGAAAATTGCTGATCCAATAGTCCAGATTGGTTTTATAGTTTGGTTAAGCCACCGTTGGATTAGTGATTTTTAAAATGACTTAATAAATAGTAAAACAATTCCAAAAAAAAAAAAAATTGGTCTCCAAACACATTTTAATATAAAGATCACATTTAACGGTTTGGATCGACTTTTTAGACTTTGCAAATTGAAAAACGACTTAATTGCATGAGACCTCAGAAACAATCGATTTAATATTGATTTAATATTAGCCAACCTCTATATATATAATAAGTCCATTGATTGCTTGCCATGTTGCTATGGATTCAACTCCTCTCCAATACGGTAGAGAATGAGCCTCACTTTACCGGTTTGAGATTAAATCTTACCGCTTTGGATCGGGCTAGTGTAGGGGTACTATTATTAGCCTTTGAGATTCGTGCCAAGTTAAAAAGGATGGTTCGGATTCACTAATTGTAAAAGATTCCCCTGGGCGAGGATGTGAATTCTGTTGTTATGACATTGCATGATTGAACCGTTAATTTAAAAAATGGCAACAATTCTGATTTGCATCAATATTCCTACATAACATAGCAATTAGGAAACCTTATTTTTCTCCTTTTTTTTTTGTATACATCCAATCCACTTTCCCTCACCGCCTTAAATGGGATAACATTTATTTAACAAATAACAAAAAGGAAGTAGGCCAATTTAAGTGATAAGAGAATCTAGCTATCATGAAGTAGCTTAATACAAACGCAGGATTCTATTTGTCAATTGGGGAATAATACTCCACACACTGGCTTTAATTATGACCCCACCGCTTATACAAGAAAAAATAGAAAGTGTTTCATAATTAATGCCCTCAGAAATTTCAATAGATACCGTAAAAAAATACTCTAAAATATGTGTAAAATAAATATATTTAATTATGTACGTATATATCTTAAAATATAAAGAGTATAAGTATTGATTCCATTATTTTTAAAAAGATATTAAATTTTATGTAAATAAAAAATAAAAAAATTGTCATAAATTATTGATTGAAAAACTATATAAAAATGTTCGATAAATCAATTTCGTCATAGACTAAAATTATATAATTTGTTGTGTAAATCAACGTAATTATTATAATAAAAATTGTATAGCATACATACGGATAATAAAAATGTATCAGATGTAATTTTATATTTATCATTAATAACGAGTACTTGTATTCTTATCCGATAAACTAATATTAATTTTTTTACTCATACGTATCCATTAAATTAAAGAAAAAATGTTCTTATTCATATCCACTTATCAAGTATGATATGGATAGAAAAAATGGGTTAAAAATTATTCGTTGATACTCTCTAAATTGGGGGCAAAGCTGGAAGCACTATATCACTGTCCCTTGTATCAGGGGCGGACCCATATTGTACTGGTGGGGGGCGCAATTATTCCTCTCTCTGAATTTTGAGTTTTAGAGTGTGCTCATGAGAGGGGAGAACTCTCTTAATTAAAGGAAAGAAACGGGAACGAAAGGGAACTCCGTGCGCTCATGGTCTGCTCACGTTGTTCGTCCGCTCTAGATGAAGGTGATCAGAGAGAGAAGGGAAGAAACGCGCTACTGTAGCGAGGGGAAAGCACTGTGCAAACTTCTGAAATTTGTATTCCTAAATCAGAGTGTAGGTTTTACTGTGGCGAGGAAAACTATGCGTTGCTCCTTCCTTTCTCTCCCTTCCCCTTCCTCTGCGCACTAGGACTGTGGTGCTCTTAGTGGAGATCTATCGGTTCTGACTGACTTTGTCTCTTCTGTAATTTTTTTTTGCCTCTGTCTGGATGTTTGATTTGTAATTCAAATTAAATTTAGGGTTAAAATTAAAATAAATTTCTTGAATTATAAGCTAGAAATTTGAATTATAAGCTAGAGAATCAGAAATTACAAGTCAGAATAACATCATTTTTTTTATCGAGTATCTAATTAATTAATAAATTTAAATCCAATTACCTATTTGAACCCGATTCAATATTTTTGTACCACCCGACAAAAATCATGAATCCACCCTGCCTTGTACAATCCCCATGCCAGCCTATTTATATACCAACTCATGCACACCTTCTGCACAAGTACACTAAGCGCTATATATACAAAGCTTGTAAATTAGCTAGCGCCTGTGCAAAAAATGCATACATTCTATCGCCGCCGTCTCTACCAGCAATCAAATGATGAAAACTCAATACCAGTTGAAACCATGTGTAATTACAATCACGCCACCCCTGGCTATGCTCCTCCCTTGTCAAATGGGGTCTACCCGGAGGCCTATGGCGGCGGCAATTTGCTACCGCCACAGCATACTGTCAGGATCTATTGCCGTGCGAATGATGGTTACTGTATTACTGTCCGTGACGGAGCAGTTGTCCTTGCTCCGAAAAATCCCAAGGATGATTATCAGGTAATATTTTCATAATAGATTGCACTTATTCAATTATTCCTGTATTTGTTGGTAATATGAAATATGTAATGCATATGTACAGCACTGGATCAAAGACATGAGGCATAGCTCAAAGATAAAGGATGAGGAGGGATACCCAGCATTTGCTCTGGTTAACAAAGTCACTGGGGAGGCTATCAAGCACTCCTTTGGGCAATCTCACCCTGTAATTCAACATAATTCATTATAAATTAAGAAAATATATTTCTTGGCACATATGTATGTTTGCCAATTTATTACTATATCAACTATAAAAAGCCATTAATTTGTGCATAGGTTCGGCTTGTTCCATACAACCCTGATTACCTTGACGAGTCGGTACTGTGGACCGAGTCCAGAGATGTGGGCAAGGGTTTCAGGTGCATAAGGATGGTTAATAACATTTATCTGAATTTTGATGCTTTCCATGGTGACAAAAATCACGGCGGCGTCCATGACGGTACCCAGATTGTGCTTTGGAAATGGTGTGAAGGTGACAATCAACGCTGGAAGATTGCTCCATGGTGTAAGCTACTTCATCTCTAGTTGAAATTCTTTCATAAAATATATTGAGCTTTAATGGAAATATTTTAAAGAAGTTGACATAATGTACATATATTGTGATTTCAGGAAGAACATATATGGAGCTCTTTTTATTAAAGACTTGATTGATCTGAGAAGGAAACCGTATGCTACTAAGTGTTATGTTGTCAAAATAAAATCTGCTCATACATATGCTCTGGCAGGTATTGGCAGTCAATATGTGCATGCAGCTTAATTTGAATGCGATCCTTGAAAAAGAGTATGTATGTGATGTGGTGAATCATGCATGACACTTGCATGCAATTAATAATACATATGCATTTGTATTCGTATGAATATGATGGCCTCTCTTGTTTGGAAAGAAATATGTGTCATGTCTTTAGGGATCTGTCTTCTTAAGTTTATAACTTTATATCGATGATATATATAATGGCAAAAAATGTGCATCCATCGATCCAATACGGAAGTCCCAAATTTTAGGGACAAGAATGCATGACCCTTTTTAAAAAAAAAAAAAACCAAAAAAAAAAAAAAACAGTCAGAAATTGCAATTATAAGCTACATGAGAGCAAGCGTCCTCAGCCCAAATATAAAAATAGAATTTGGAATGGGTACAATAATGTAGATAAATTAAAAAGAGTTGAGGTATATTTCATTTTTATTGACACACATGGCTGTTTTCCGTCGAGAAAAAACCTTGAGAATTGTATTAAAAAAAGAGTGTCTTCTATGGACATAAGGATCTATTTCTAAAATGAACATATTTTTATTTTCAAAGTTCAAACAGTCGATTCGAACCGTTCATCTTGTTCTTCATATTAATATGTGCTTGGAGACCAAATTTTACATTTTCTGATTTTTTTTACTATTTATTAAGATGTGTACAAAAAATATCAAATTCAGACCATTGAATTTTGTACCCATCTTAATAAATAGTAAACAAATTCAGAAAAATGTAAAATTTGGTCTCCAAGCACATATTAATATGGAGAACAAGATGAACAGTTCGGATCGACTGTTTGAACTTTGAAAATAAAAATATGTTCATTTTACAAATAGGTCCTTATGTCCATAGAAGACTTTGCCTTAAAAAAACAAAGAAAAAGGACCAAGAGTGTCTTCTATGGACATAAGGACCTATTTGTAAAATGAACATATTTTTATTTTCAAAGTTCAAACAGTCGATCCGAACGTTCATCTTGTTCTCCATATTAATATGTGCTTGGAGACCAAATTTTACATTTTTTTGAATTTTTTTTACTATTTATTAAGATGGGTACAGAATTCAATAGTCTGAATTTGATATTTTTGGTACCCATCTTAATAAATAGTAAAAAAATTCAGAAAAATATAAAATTTGGTATCCAAGCACATATTAATATGGAGAACAAGATGAACGGTTCGGATCGACTGTTTGAACTTTGAAAATAAAAATATGTTCATTTTACAAATAGGTCCTTATGTGCATTTGGCTATATATATATATATATATATATATATATATATATATATATATATATATATATATATATATTGCAGACTGCTGAGTAACCAGAGTTGCAACTTACAAGGGACTTCTAAATATAAGTTCATAGCATAATAATATAAAGATAAAAAATACAAATAAAAACAGAGACAGGATAGAAGACTATCTAAAGGAAATGACAAACAATGATTAAAAAAAAAAGATTTCTAAATTAAATCCTTGATAACATACATGGTAAAGCCACTTTTGATAACATACATGGTAAAGCCACTTTTCTCTTTTTCAATTTAGAAGCTCCCAATATATAGTATTATGAAACAGAGAATAAACGGAACATAGTAGGAATAAATGGAAAGAAAGATTGCACACATGTAAGAACTAGAAGTATCGATCATAGCAGCAACAAGAGAAATCGCTACCCATGGACTGGTAAAATAATCACGAACAAATTTTGCTCGCTGCTTGTTCCAGCTTGATTGATTGTATCTGTTCACTTATGTGAACAATTCAGCCAAAGAGTGATTACCCTGTAAAACCACACCTTCGCTGAGCTGGTTGATGAAATCAGCCAACTCCTCTTCACTGCTCAGCCAGTTCACAATGATCCCGCACTGTTGTAGTATTATTACATCTTTTTGTGTGTTGACTAGCGAATTCAATAATTTTGCAAAGCTTGACAAGTGTAGAGCCATTTCACAGAATTTGCATTGTTAGTGCTATCTGTGATTAGTAGTCTAGAGATGTCAAAAAATGTAGAAACTGTTAGTGCTTCTAAATAAAACTTTCTAGTTTCCGTAATTTTTACTATTTTTAAATTGTTTTTACTATTTTCTATGATTTATGAAAGATGGCAAAAAAATGATATAAAACATTGGCAATTTTTTTTTATTTTTAAGCTATTTTTTGCCATCTTTCATAAATCATAAAAAATAATAAATTTTAAAAAATAATAAAAATTAATATTCTACAAGTTCATTATATAATCAATTTATTGAACTACTTAGATGGAAGTTTGAAATTTATACGATAAGTTTTTGAAGCCGCGGCGGCAAATAGGTAGAATTAAGGACATGGAAATAAATTAAAGAGAAAAACTTCGACTTGGTAGATGTAGATAAATTGAAACAGTTTGTCGAATATTTCATTTTTATTGGCAATAAATGGCTGTTTCGACTTTCGAGTCCAGAGAATAGTATGAAAATGTTAAAAATAAGAAAAAGAAAAGGGACACGGACGAATTGCAGAAATCCATATAGTGCAAAGTTATTAGTGCCTCTAAATAAAACTTCCTAGCATATTATAAAAACAAAAAAGTGACAAGATAAAAGACTAAAAGAAATAACAAACAATCAAGAAAAAGGAAAAACAATGATTCTAAAATATCACATTGATAACATACACTGTAAAGCCACTTTTCTCCTGTTCAACTAATTTAGAAGATCTGAATAGTACTGTGAAACAAAGAATGTTACGGCATCAGCTCGAGGAAACGTAGTAGGCATAAACTGCAAAGAAAGATTGTACACATGTAAGAACTAAAAGTACCAGAGCAGCGATGAGAGAAATCGCTGTCCATGGACTGCCAAAATAATCATGAATCAATTTTGCTCGCTGCCTGTTCCAGTTTGATTCACAGTATCTGTTCACTTCTGTGAACAATTCAGCCAAAAAGTGATCTTCCATTAAAACAGTGCCTTCACTGACTTGGTTGAAGAAAGTAGTCAACTCCTCTTCACTGCTCAGACAGTTCTCGACAATCCCGCACTGCTGTAGTATCATCACATCCTTTTGTGTGTTGACTAGCGAATCCAAGAATGATGCAAAGCTTGTTAAGTGTGCACGCATTTCACCCAATTTGCATTGTTCAAATGCTACAAGGTTAACAAAAAGAGGCTTAGTGTCATCGGTGATTGTTAGTCTAGGGATTTCCAAGACACCGTGATCAAATGATATGTCGAGCATATGTCGCGGGTTGATCTTTGGTCTGAATTTCATGCCCGCATCTTGGAGCTCAGTGGCGCAAGGGATCACCATCACCGATCTTTTCACGGTAGAATTTGGGAATGCTAGTGATAAGCTTCGAGAACTTGAACCAGGAAATCTTCTTGTGAGGACCCATACAAGAAACCCAAGAAACAAATATTTGATTCTACTAGGCCTCACCATTCTGGTTATATGAAATGATTTGGAACTCAATACAACTAGTTTTCCTGGGTTGGGCACTGAACAGTGGTGACAAAGACGGACTAAGTGGTGAATTTTATCAGGTGGAGGGTTTGGAAATATGGATTCATTTGTTGGTCCTCGGGCCAAAATACGAATAAGGTGATTATCAAAAGAAATTCTATCTTCTTGTTTTACATCAATCTCGCACAACTTCTCGACTACAAAGAAGGGAATTTGGTTCTCTAGAAGTAGCAAATCCGAAAGTATGAACGCACAACTCCAACCAACCTCAAAAACAGAATTTGAATTTCCTTCGTACCATTTTAAGAAGTACTCGAGCACAAAGCATCCATCAAGCAGCATCATCTCTACAAATCCATCACTGTCAAGAGCCACCGTCTCACTATAACACTTTCGTGTTCTCTCTTCTAGGACTTTCATCTCTGATATACAGAGATCCAAATTTATGTGGTCCCCACGGGACAGGAAATCCCGCAAGAACCGCCATTTTTTCTCCTCCATGGCTCGGACGCTTATGTTACCACGGTGGAATGGGCCAATGGAGACGACAAAGGGCTCAAAGAGATTCCTCTTGCTTTGGCGAATGTTACAGGGTGCGCGAAAGATGGTGAAGTTCTCTATCTCGTTCGGTTTGCCCCACAATGTGTCGAGTTTACATTGCATTGAATTTGACAGGTGTGAGGCTTTGACATCTACAACTATATGGGCTTCTTCCATTAATGTTTCTTCCAGAATGGAAGATCAGTTTTGGTTGAGGTTTAACAAAACAATGACCTTTAACATTTGTATATATTGTGATCATTAGTGTGGCCCCATGCCCCTATTACTTCACCATTCCCACAAGGAATATTTCCGTCTTTGACTTGATGAATTGGCTAAACATGATGTATCACGTCGCCTCATTCATTTAGTTTTGAAATGATTTGAAGTTCACATATTCGGAGTTTCGGACATAAAAAGGTATTAGTCCATTTGTTTATAAAGAATATAGCTCTACCAACTCAATGATCATTCGCATGTATTCATGTAGAGCAGTTCTAATATAATTTAATGCAATTGTCAATAACTACCGTTATCAGAAATGTACTTCATCAAATTGGGTACGATGCGGTACCGGTTCCTTCTAAGTTTAATCTAATTCGGGCTGTCAAAATCAGGGCAGAATTGGATTAAAAAGCAACATGAAGAAAGACACCCAAAAAAAAATGTATTATATTTTGATACATCTGAATTATGAAAATATGGTAAAAAATAATCACTTTGTCTAGGAAAAAGAAATTTAATATGAACATTACCATGGGTTATATTCACAGAAAAAAATAACATACAACAATCATCATGATCCAGAAACCTATTCAACAACTAAATTGATACTGGCAAACGGCTTGGAAGGAGATATCTTTCGAGATCCACACTATATTAAAAAAAAAGGATGATTCGTTTTATTTGTTATACTAAACTGATTCTAAACCACTCTGTTGTAGTAAAAAAAAAATACAAATATTGATCCACTCTGTTGTAGTCCAGCCATAAAAAACAATATGTTTTATTAACCATATGATGAAACACGGAAAAAAATTGTGGGCTTATCAAATTTTCTATCTAAATATCAAAACTATTTCAGATTAATATTCTATATAAATAACAAAATTTAAAATATTTATATCAATAAAGCCACAGTAGCAGATGATAACCATAAAAAACAATAACAGAAGATGCATCAGAATTAAAGGAGCAACAACAATAATAAAATTTTCCGCCTTTTCTTAATGCTATTGTTATCAACCAGAAATGTCATACAAAATCCGAGAGTACTGATAACGAAACACCTGCATCTCCACTAGGGACATTATCAAAAAGTCCCTATTGATTTCATAACTTGAAGCCAACATTTTAATTCTCAATAAATTAGATCAAATGTTATAGTTTAAAAACTGGTGTAATTCCAAGGAGCAAGAAGCATTGCCTCATGACAATTGCTGTAGCCTGGCACAAGAGCAACCGGCTCGTCTCCTCTGGTGAATCAATGACCTATAAGCGAAACAATGTTTTCCGTCATATAAAGTTATAAACAAATGCTTTTTAATATACAAATGTTTGACCTCCATTGAGAGCAGAGAAAAAACTCCCCCTAAATGTCGGAACATGGAAATGAGTGGAAGAATTAAAAAATCAACTCATGAATAGGCATACCCTGCAATTGGTGTAGAATTGATTGAATATCTCTGACAAATTATAGAGGTACTCGCATAAAACATTGGGTAAGAGGTTGTTGCATGCCTCCTCGACCACCTGAAACGGAACAAAAATAAATAAATATAGTACCAGACCATCATTAACCTTCAAAATATCAAACAATGCTGATGCAAAATTCTAATTAAAATATCTACCTCTGCAAATTGGATTAGATGAAGTGCCAGGACACGCTCATCAGGATGGTCCAGTGTTATCGTTCCAGTCTGTAAAAGAGATAGAAACATTTGTAACATTATACATTGACAATAAACTAGTCTTCAAGTAGGTAATGCAGAGTAAGACTAATTAGCATAAACAAGAACCCAGAACAAATTTTAAGCAAAGTAAAAAATAAGACAAAAAAATAATAATTTAATAAAATATAAGTAACCTGCTGTAGTGTGCTTATGTCCTTGTTCGACTTCTTGACAATGGAACAAATACGAGCGTGCGCATACTCCAGATATACAGCCGTATTACCCTGACAAATGAGAATAAGAAAATTATACAGATGGCAGAAATGCAAAACTGCATTACATATCATATTATCACAATATGAGTTGACATCTGCTGCTCTAGTTGTGATGGCAGAGCAACTATGACATCTGTCCAAAACCAACAATAGAATAGTTGATCCCAACACTCCCCCCCTCCCTGCAAATACCTCACCATCCCTTCTAAAAGTGCAGCATATCACCCCTGCCAGCACAACTGGAGCAGCAGATTCAAGCTTCTGAAGTATCAAATTAAACATAATATACAAATTCTATTGCCAGGCCAGACGATTCTATCTAGGAAATGACCCTCAATTTTCACTAATATAACTAGAGGTTAAAACTGTAGTTGGAATATGCACAACATTTTTCAAGACGTGAAAATTTGACAATACTGCAGAAAATGTGATCACTACCTGATTTTTCAGCATTTGGTCAAAGCTGAATGTATAATTTGTTAATCTATTATTCTTCAAATCTGCATATCTGCATGACGCAACTCATGAAATTTAGATATAACAAACAGTTTCAGGGATAAATACAATTATAAAATTTGTAAATAGTGAACTTCTATTGGTTAATGCTGCATGGATGAAAATGGAATACTTCAATATAAGTTATAATAATCCCACAGAGTGGAACACTATGTACAAGCAATAAACATGTTGATAATATTGAATGTTGAAGGGGCTTGGTCCAATGCTGAACTGGCAAATAATGGATTGATGACAAACTTTTTGTGAATGGCTTTTCTTCTAAAAATTGAAACTTCTGTAGGGTGGTGGCAGTAGCTTCGTTACCCGCAGATTTTGGGGTTTGTCCAAAAAATCTGTGTTCCTTTGGTACTTGGCTTTTGCACACATTTTCCAAGTAATTCATATAGAACAAATTTTTACAACTTTTAAATGTGACTGGGTGTATAAAAAGTCCTACAAAATTAGGTTATATGAAAGCTTACTTGACAGCACCATAACCAACTGCCTCAGCAGTTTTGTCAAGCTCTTCATCTGTCCAATCACCAATTGTACCTGGTCAAATAGTTAAACCAGGAAAATTTTATAGATTAATTAAGAAAATAAATAAAAATTTCGTAAAGAGATCGTAATGAAATCCCCATGATGTGTAACCCTGCAAAAGCTCTGAAGTTTACAGGAAATTACCCAGCACATACCTACAAAACGTGGGAAATATGTACAGTGCCACCTTGTCCATTTTACAGCATGCACAAACTACCCCCCAAGAAGGCGGCATTTGGTCATTTTTTAAATTGGTGAAATAATCCAAGATCAGGTGGTTAAGGAGATTTACCCACACAAAAAGCTGGTTGGTTTGGATCCAGTACCTACTGGGTCGGACCTGATAATGTTTGGTCAGGTAATAAGGCAGTAGCACCTCTAGATATTTCTCGTAGTGCAGGAATAGGAATTATAGTTGAATGTCCAAAAATAATGCAGAAGGAAAAAAAATAAGGATAATAAGGACTCTAATAATGGGTACCTGAACTTTTTTTCAGTAGATTCTGTGGGTTCATTTTAATTTCATCTCATTGAAAATCAAAATAAGGGAACAACTCTGTTCGTAAGAACAAAGAGAAGCAGATCTATTCTATACCCGATAAGTACCAATACGCAACGGGAAGATTGCATTATTGGAGAATAAATGGATACTTTTTGATCATTCGAATGATCAATCAATCCCTTCGTTACAGTTTTTTTGAATCGACAAGAAATCATGGATTTTCACCTTTCCTTATTGAAGTGAATAAAGGATAGGGTGAGAATCCATTGACAACCGCTATCTTGACAATCCTGACAATCTCCTCTGAACCATTAGATAAGAACATGATAACCGACTCTCATATCAGCTGAAACTTTTGTGCCTCTCCAGTCCCCCGTGATGAATGTCAACAGGAAGGACCAAGCGAGATGATGGTACTTGCATGTAAGAACATAGAGAGGAAATCTGACCAATATAACATTGGAAGTAAAAAAGAAATCTCAAGCTGCTCATTAGGTTTTCATATGATTGTTCGGATGAGATTGTCAGGAGTTTTGAAGATAACAGCTGTCAAGGAATCCCCACGGTAAAACAAACTACTCCATTAGCCTAGAGACATTGGATGAGCTGCCTTGTTCTAACTCTTGGCTGCCTCGAGCAACTTAACCTTTTGTTTAATGACGTTCTTTGTTTCACAGAGGTGCACAACATTTCAATATTTTAACGGGGCATCCTAGGAATTTTTTCATAGTAAAATATATAAAAATTATTAAAAAATTAGCTAAGAAAACTGTGATGCTCGATTAGTTGGTTTAACTTTATTACTAGTCCTGGACAAGCTGAATGGCTATAGTGCAGTTGAAGCATTTCAGGGATTCAGATTTGTTTCCAAAATAAAGACTCAGTTAAAAATACAGATAAAATAGAATACCATTATTCTCAAGCCGTTGGATGAGTTCAGCCTTGCTTCGGGTCTTGGCCTCGTCTAGCAACTCAACCAACCTAACAACCTCAGAGCTTCGGGTCCTGAACCGCTTCCCATCTGAGCCCAAAACCAACCCGAAACCCATATGACTTACTCTTGGAAACTTCTCTTTTGCCAGTGGCAACCACCCAGCTTTTCTAGCAGCCTATAACAGAAATAGGAAAAGCTGACTCCTAACAATATAAAAGATATATTTTTTTGTATATGACATCCAATATGCTACTGTATCTGCAAGAGTGTCAATATTTATAAATGTTCCTAGCAACACCACTTTTTGGGAATTATACAGTCCCTAAAAAACAAAAGTTATTAAGCATGTGGTTGAATTAACGCTGAGTTAACTTAAGACTCAGTTAATCTTCTATTGTAGACAGTGTAGAAAAACTCAAAACTCAATAACCCTCATTAATTGATTTTACCTTGATTTGGATTTAGCAAAAACTGGCTCATGCAAAGTGTGTACAGAAATGCCCACACTTGACAAAATGTCTATCTTTCACATTTGTGCCCACAATTAGGTCTTGTTTCTCAAAAGGGTTGCAAGTCCATTGTAACATGAAAAAAAGAATGTAGGGTTCTTCATCAAATATTTAGGTATGCTAAATGCTCTGGAAAGCATGGATCACCTTGTGCTTTGGCTCCAAAGCACCATTTTCAAAATTCAAACAGACGATCCAAAGTGATGTTGCTACATGAAGCAAGTCTAACAACAAGATGCCAGAAAGAGACAAGTTCAAATGCCAGAAAGATACAGTTTGACATGAAGCAAGTCTACAACAATATCATGAATAGTATGGTAATCCATGGTCACAGGACAAGCATATCATATTTAGTATGGTAAATGCAAGAAAATAAGAATCAATATAACAGCCACATATGAAAGAAAATTCAAACATACACTGAAAAACATATCAAAGTGCTGTTGCTGTCCCACGTCAGTTAAATAAATTATCCATTCTGACTGCTCCACCTGTAGCCGGTACCTTCAACAATTGGCAAAAGAAATGTCATGTCAATAAATCCATCTCTGTTAATCAAGGATTTTGAACGATTGTGGGTAAAATGAGATTTATTTATGTTAATATCCAATTGCAAACAAGGTAAACTCATGCTAAAGTGACTTAATTGTATTAAATTGAAAAATTAAAGAAAAACTATAACTGAGGGTTTGCTGAAGCAAAATTCTGTTTACCTTAGGCTTAATTGCAAAATTGAGCATAAGCTCCAGTTTTTCTGGGTTAAGTAGGGGGCTTAATTGATAAATTGAGGCTCATTAAAAAGACTAACTTAAGAGCAGTCAAGTCAGTAGAGGCGTAGTTATAACCACCATCACTCTTAACAATTATTAACGGGACGTTAAAGCCTTCTAGAAATATCACACGGGCCCCATCACTTTCTTCAACTAACCCCTTGTCTGTCAGTTCTTTTATTGTATCAGGAATATACGGATTATAAAAGCTCTCCCCCTGGAAAAAAGTCATCAAAATTTTAAACATATACATTTGCATTTGGAAAATACAAAGGATAAAGTTGCCATACATTCATCACCTTTAATTCTTTATTGGCTCATTTCAATGATAAAATAGGGGCTTATAAACTATGGCTTTCTTCTCAATATAATCAATTGTTCTAAAAAACTTCTTCATTAACAATTATAGCCTATAATCTCAGTACCAACAGTCTTAATCACATGCTTTCATGTATGAACAAAATTGTGTTAAGGTGTTGAGCAACTCATAGCAAATAAAAATGCTTCTAACAAGTAAAAGTTTTTACGTGGTAAAGAAAGCGGCATCATTTGAGTAACAAAAATATGTGGTGGTTATGAACTAATTACTCTTTCTTCAAGGTAGACATTCAGGCGCTTATAAACAAGGTCAAATTCACTCCTGCTTATTTCACAAATCTTCTGCCATGCAGCTCTGTATTTGGCTTCACCTCCCTACAATTTCATAAAAATCCATTAAAAAGAATGATTCAATCGCAAATGAACAGAAAGCAACAAAAACATATCTGTAGTTCCACTACTTTTGCATTCACAAGAGAAAAAAGGATATTTGTGTATAAATTGTCACCTGAAGCTTAACAACAGCTTGTTGGGCCCTTTCCTTGAAGGATGCATCATCATCAAATCTTTTTTTTGAGGCCTTGTAGAATTCCTGAGTGACAGTTTTAATTTTACAGTCAGTATTTAGATAACAAATCAGACTGCAGCTGTTCGCTTTATTTGTTTTGATAGGTTGTGTGCATAACATGGAAAAAGCTTATACAGGAGGGAACATCAGTTGTATACTTGTATGACGGCAATGATGGCATACTTAGTTGTTCAATCAGGGCAAGATTAAGCTTAATATTACGCAACTCATTTGCCAAACTTTGAAAAGATGGTCTGCAGCTGCTACTAGTGCTGATATGTAATAGTTTAAACTTTGAAGGGTTCAATTGTTGGGGGCATCCTTCGGCCTGGGGGCAGTTTTGTGGAAGAGATAATATCAGGGTGTATAGCTCCATAAATTCCAAGTGTATTCGGGACCTTAGTTGGGAATATCTGCCTCTAAAGAGCCTTTTGTAAATCATATGTTCCCAATAAGACCAATGAACAGGTAGTGATTCGCCTTTTTAACAAAAGGAGGAGACTAGTTTCTTTTCTTTAAATCTTAAAAATTGAATTTTTGGGCTGACCTGGAGATCTCCAATTGCTTGGTTCCCAACATCTTCCCAATTAGGAAATTGTTCAAATAGGTATTCTATCAGCATCCCAAACTGCAAACAAAAAAGGAAAAACATTAAACACAACTAAACTTTTTGTAGTTGTAAATGTTCTTTCTGAAAGAACATGACATAAGGGGTGGTCAAATGCAGAAAACTAATAATTAGGGACTCGGGGTAATATTACATTCAGTAGTGTAAACTTAAATGATCAAATTCTAATGAGGGCACAGATCAACAAAATAAAAGAAAATGCCGACTACTTTACAAGAAGAATATCTAAGGTCAAGTAAATTAAAAAGGGTGAATTGCACAAAATGGTTTTGCAGATCAAACAAGGCAGACTACATTAAGACAAAGGTATAAACAAATATGTCGACCTGGGTGCCCCAATCACCAACATGATTCCTTCTAAGAA
Source organism: Carex cristatella (assembly GCA_024447775.1). Classification (NCBI taxonomy): domain Eukaryota; kingdom Viridiplantae; phylum Streptophyta; class Magnoliopsida; order Poales; family Cyperaceae; genus Carex; species Carex cristatella. The sequence continues at coordinate 3,342,374 of JAJHPF010000024.1, read as the reverse complement.
CATCAACATCTGAGAACTCAAACATGCGAGCCAACGTGTCACCAGCAATAGTCGTCCTCAGATGGCCCACATGCATTTCCTTTGCTATGTTTGGGGAGGAAAAGTCAACCACTGCTCTTTTCACTGACAGGATAGGGGCCCATGTTTGGATGCCATCCACCAACATGTCCTTTATTCTCTGGAAAAAAAAGTACAGCATTTTTTACGAGTTGATAGGAAATTTACTTATAGATGAAGAATTTAGCTTCCAAAGCATTACTGCAAAAGCATCACATAGTATACCGTTGTGTAAATTTGACTCATTATACTTCCTAAGGTTTCACATACGTCTGTTGAGCTACTACATTTATGCTTGCTTTGATTTTTGACCTTGCTTTGGCAAACTTTTTTTTAATTATAGAACCCGTGTTTAGGTGATACCGAAAATTTTATTATTGAGCAATGGAGTTGCACTGGTAACACACTCATATGGCACTAGAGCACAGTGCTCTACTAGACTTTATTAATAGGATTCTTTATTAGAATATTTCTGACATCTTTTAGCATAGTTTACTCTGCCAACCAAAGAAAATATATAGTAAAGGTATTCAATTTTGGTCCTGACAAATTCAACAATTTTGTAAGATAATTACTGAAAATACAGAACAGAAATTACTCATAGAAACCTTTGCTATCCAATTATTAGATAGATTTATATTCACAAATCCAGGCCTAGCAACAGAAATGGACTCGATAATATCTGATTGAGGCAGGTTTTTGGCTAAAGCCTGCAACAACAAAAAATAATAGTTAAGAAAGTTTACATCACCAACATTAGTACTGGTAACATTGATAATCAGAAGTAGCAAGGAACACAAGAGCTTGAGAAACAAACTCATGTTATACACTTAAAACTGTTAAGATATTTGCTAAAAGTCAGAATTACCCTTTTCTCTTCATCATATATGTAGCAATAGATGGAGTCCGGCTACTATGCTTATATAAGTCAGAATTACCCTTTTCTCTTCCTCATATATGTACACTTTTTGTTGTAATAGCAATACTTGTATAAGCATAGTAGCCGGACTCACAATGGAATGATAGAGGTAGTTTTGGCAGTTTATCTTGTAATAGCAATGGGGAGGCTACACAGGAAATGAAATTTCTTGCTCTTGAGCCGAGCATGACTTTTCTTCTTTGTCAGGTATGAGCAATGTTTTTTACTTATCCAGAATACATAAAAAAAAACTAGAAGCAAAATATTCAACCAAGCATATAGGATACGAGTTTGTGAGATGCCTAGGATTAAAATACAGTTAATAAGAGGATACAACAGCCACAATTTGACTTGTTTCAGATGAAACACCAAAACAATAATATACCAAGAAATAGCTTTTTTTATAATTTTCTAATAACTTAATGTCACAGCTGATGTCATTGATGCAATTACAAGCAAGTCAATAAAAAGGAAAATAAGAGAAATATCATTACCTCCCCAACTGAAATGGGATTTTTGAAATCAGTTCCTAATCCTTTAATTTTTGACCATAGTCCCATTGCATTATTGCTAGATTAGAAAAACGAAGGAACAAAATTCTCATCAGTCAACATAGAGATTACAATATCATGGATACACATATCCAAATAACAAACCAAGTCATCGTAAAAAAGAAAGAATGACAAAAGCTGTTTAGATATCATGAACATGGGATAAGAAAAGAGATTTGATATATATTCACCATTGGTAATCTCCAAATTTTGCTGAAACAGCTACTTGCGGCTCTACATCTGCCAAATCAGGAAATGTCACCTGAAGAGAAGATTTCACTAAGCTTGCAAGTTGCTGCTTCACACTTCCTGTTCTTTCTGTCATCTGTAGTTACATAAAAAGGATCAGAGATAGGAAATTGAAAAGGTATTAATGTTTTTCTTTTGCAAAAATCACCAACATTTCTATTATAGTAGGAAATAGTACCTGAGATTTCTAACATTTGCGCCACAACAATTATTGGATTATTTGTGTATACATGTTAAAGTAACATAACAAAAAAGGTACGCAAGAAAATTCTCCCAAATATCCACAAACCTATCGCTCTTTCCAATGAGCTCATTTTCTTAATTTTTAACCATTTACTAAGCTGAAAGCAGGGAAACAGTGGTTTGTTTATTTGCTAATTTAAGTTTTGATGAGCAAGCTACAAGAGGACTTATTCCTCCCGGTGGAAATCTTGCCATCTTCTCATAAGCTGATGTTGATTTCCAAAAGTGGAGAGTAATTTAAAAAAATTGTAAAATACCAGGAGTAATTTGCCAAAAAACTCTATTGATATTTGAAGTTTAATGTATAATTATAGCTTCTCCATAATTTGAAGATGCACTACATACATTAAATGACAATAGAGCTTGAAGAGGTACGTGGATGCCTCTTACCCAGTCACAACAGAACTATTGCCTACTCTGGTTGAATCTAATCTCCTAGTACCTGCTCTCAAATAACCTGTCTAGTTCCACAAAAAACAAAATAAAAGAACTTAGAAACAATTATTTATGAAAACAAAAATTGATTGCAGGAAAATAAACTCTCAGGCTCTAAATACACCTTTTGCACACCCTTGGTTACCAAATTGTAATGGCGAACTGCAAATCATAAAAAACCCAAAAGTAAACAACTTACCAGAAAGGATGTAGTTGAGCAATTAAGAGGGTAAACTAAAACCAACCCTTACATGTTACACAGAAGGTGAAAACTCAGAACTTAGAGAGAGAAAATCTGCTAATAAAACATAAGCCCAACACCCAATTATTTTTTTAAAAAGAAAGATCAAGAGGTTTAATAGGGGATTGATCTGGTTTGCCGGGGGCATTCTTGCCCCTGGATTGCTCCACAATTAAAATCAGGCCACAGCACCAAGTGCCAACCCTGATTTGTACAAATTAGTTGTTGAGAATTGTATCTTTGTTAGGGACTTATTGGGAAATAGAGAATAGATAGAATGAAAGAACTGTCACAATTAGGGGATTTTTTTTATTAAAAACCTGTATGTATATTATTTGGATCATAAAAAATTGAGTACAAAATTAACCTAGAGTACAGTTTAAACATTAAAATTAGAAGGGGTCTTATTGATCCCTACTACTATCATTGCATGAAAACATAAAAATCACTGAAGCACTAATTAAAGAACTAATTACCCAAACAGCTAACTATCCTAAACCCCTATTCCTTTGAGCCCTTCAGATACCTGGATATAGGGTATAATTACTATCAGTTCCCTGTATTTCACCTGGGTCTGTGATATTGAAAATGTTCAGCTGACAAGTAATCTCCATTTTGTTGAAGAAGAACAAGTTTGTAATTGAACCTACTGAACCAATCAAAAGGGTACGGTACCTTGGAGAATGTAGAGAACAGAGAAGTGGCGTCCAGGCGGATAGCCTTGCTGGCCTGTGCTGGTTCGGTCGTGCACGGCTCTGGAATGGACCGCTGCGCGAGCGCGACGGCGGGTGGGGGATGGGGATGGGGCTGGGGCTGGGGCTGGGTCAGCGTCGCAGCGAGAATGAGAGAGAGATGTTTGGGTCGGGATTTGGTTGAGTTGGGTTTGGGTCCGGGTAGGGGTGTTCAAATTTGTTCGGCTTTCGACCGAACCAAAATATTTTGGTTAAATGGTTCGGCTTTTCGGTTCAAATGGATCGGTTCGGTTGAATTTATGAATTATTTCAGTTTAAATAGATCAGTTCGATTTAGACTTTTTAAACCAATTAAACCGAATCGACCAAATTGTATTGATTCAAATATGATTTATATTATGTTTGGTTCGATCATTATTTCTTTTTTTCATTTTAATTTAAATATTTCAAAACATTTATATATTTTGTATAAAATTGAACAACTTGTGTATGAATAAGTGCAGTATTCATTAATAATGACACAAAAATGTTTACTTACAAACTGAAATTTACTTATATTTGTTATGTTCGGTTCTTAATCGGTCTATAAATTTAATCGACTCGGTTCGTTTCTATTTTTAAAAACCGAAAAAAAATTTGGTTTGATAATTTTAGTTTGGTTTCAACCAAACCGACTATTTGAACACTCCTAAGTCCGGGTTTAGGGTTTAGTGGCGAATTTTTGTTGTTAATAAGAAAGTTAAACAAGTTATGAGTTAAGGAGTTTATAAAAAAAATTTAAAAGCTCTATTGGTTGTTAAAGTTATAACTTCATTGACCGTTGTAAAATTTCTTGCTGCTGTTATAAATTTTTCATGAAATTTTCCCTTAAATATATTTTCGAATGTGCCCTTCATTACTTAGATATGATGTATAATATTTTTTTCAGACAATTTAAAGTTTTTAATGATTGAGTATGAACAATTTTCATAATGATCAATTAAATTTTAAATTGACTCAGATTTGATATGAATTCTATGAAATAACGAAATATATATTATATAATATAATTTTAGGTTTTGATTTATATAATATTTTTTCTATGTTTTAATTTTATATTCTTTGTTTTATTTTTATTGTAAATATATAGTTCCATAAATAATTAAAATAAATCTATTTTATTACAGAAATATAGTAAACATTATAAAGAAAAAAATTGTTAGCAATTTACAATTGTTATTGAAAATTATATAGTATTGTAATTCATAAATATATTTAAACAATAGTACATTTATCAAGGATATTTTAGTTATTTCATACTCAAGTGCATGTTTAATAATAATTTGACTACTGGGATATTATCACCGTTGCATAAATTGTATATTATAATAAGACAAATGACAAAAAAAACTATTGATCGACTATTGAACCCCTCCACACCGCTGATTTACCTTTTTGATCGACTATTGAACCCCTAGGATAACCCATGCCTCTTTCTTTTCTCCAATTTTCATCGACTAGTATACTGAGCTGGAGGTATCTATGTCTGTCCTTTTCTCTAAAAAAGTAATTTCTGTATAATTGTTGTGGATTCGTGTAATATGACTTTATTTTTATCAAATCTGACTTACAAAATCAAGTACTCAAAAACACCTAACTTCAATTGTCCGTGTATGCTGAAATTTATGAGTTAATAATTTGGGTCAGATGCATTTTAGAAAGTGTCCAAGCAGAATTCTGAATAAGACTAGTGGGAATGATAATATTGTCAAGTATGTCGCTGGAACAAGGATTGCCAAGACTCGTGGGAATGAGAACATTGTCAAGCACATCGCTGGAACAAGAAGTGCTTTTCGTCATGAGCAATGGTACTTCTCTTGATGAAGTTATTGGTTTCGATAAGTTATGTTGTCAGTGTCTGTCTTGATCAAGTGATTTTCATTTACTGTATTCTCTAAACCTGATCAAATTCATGCACTTTGCGATATCTTATTCATCTCATTTTTGCTAAATCTGATGCTAATTTTTTATTGCTTCTTTCTTTTCTTGGATTTAGAGTCACAAAAGAGCTAGCACTGGCGCTTAGGGTTTCAATGGAGGAAGAGCGAGCCAGGCTGATAAGGAATCATCTGGCAAAGAGAAAGGAGATGCTGGTGCCTCTAGCTCGGCTGATGCTGTATGGTGGAAGCTGATGATAAGGGTTCTCAGAAAATTTGTTGCCATGGCTGAAGCTAGAAGCCTAAAAGAAGACTAATAGAATAACCCACTATATAAACAGCCCAAATTTCATTTGTTTTTTTTAACAAGTTGCTCCATTTAATTCAACTGTGCCTACACCAAATGCCATGAAAAAAAATATATGTTTTAAAAACAAGCTAAAATACAAGATTTTAAAAACAAACAATGAAAAGAAAATGTCCGAAGTAAACGCAAACAAATGCCCCAGCACCTTCATATCACAGTCCATAACATCCATTTCAAATTCTAAATCAAATAAACTAGACACTAGTTAATTATAAAATTCATAGTCCATAAAATTTAATTTCATAACAAACTAAACTAATTAAAAGATTTAAAAAAAAAAAAAAAAAAATACAAATGCAACAAATAAATAAATAAAAGCAAGAAGGGATTCTCAATAATGAATATAACTATAAACTATATATATATATATATATATATACTAGTATCGTGCCCGTGCGTTGCAACGGGTACATATTACAAGAAAAAAAAATTCTCATACAAAATAAGCTGAAATCAATTGTCTTCAATGTAGAATTGTCATCTTTCAACACAGAGAAAATTCTGAAAAATAAAAAATCATAAAACCTCAGTTTGAGTATTTTAAGACCAGTACCAAATAAATTTTATGTAAATCTTGTTTCCCTTATTAAAGCACAACTAACCAGTATGTCTGTAAAAAAGAGTATCAAAGCAGGAGCAACATGAAAAATATACACACTGCATACCTTTATTAACATAATTTGAAGGAATATTAAAGAGAGTCTAAAGGCAATTTTGAAAGGTACTTTGCATGAATCCGATCAAGCAGTTCACCTCATTTTCACAACCTTTATTAACATAATAAAGTCATTAATCACCTTCAATATCCACACTGAAATTTGGAAAAAACTAAGTACATGGCCGGTTAGACTAATACCAGTTGAGATCACCTCCAATATTTCACCTAATTTTGCAAAATAAAGAACTGCCTTAGTAATTACCTTCAGACCAGTAGTCTTTTTCAACAGCGCCGACGGTTGCACCTGGATGGCAGCCCCCCACCAGCATGAAAGCTGCAATCCATATCAACCTCCCAAGTATTTTCTTTTGAAATACTTCTTTTTCAAGCACCAAATAACTATAGTAGGGTACAATATAGAGCCATCAAAGAGTGCACACATCATATTATCATTTAAATAGAGCATAATTTTGATTTAAGGTAGATGATAATAGTATCCATGTAAGTGCAATAGACCTAATAGCTCAAGTGGGGAGGAACTGGATTCACACCTCACCTCCAAAGGTCCATGAGTTCAAGGCTAGGTCTATTGCATAGAAGGGTTAAACAATAGCATCATGTTATTTTAAAAATGGAAAACCATGAAAAATAGTGTTCACTATTTTGATTTTTATTTAAGTTAAAAGTCTTTTTTTTTCAAGGCTAGGTCCAAAACCCTAAAATAGATTTAGTACATGATACCCAAGTACTTGAAAGCTCTGGATATGTGTATCAAAGTTGGGTATCAACATGAATGCACAATGCTTATGCAGGTTATGTATTCTTGTTGCTTACAAAGCTAGATAGAGATTGTGTTGATGTCTCAAACCATAGTGGATCTAATTTCCTTAACTCCAATTATTTCGGCTGTTGTATGTGTATCACCGTCACTGATAGAAGACAGCTAATTTTTTTATCCAAATTGTTTATTATTCTCTCAAAAAATATTTGTTTCTTCTTAATTTCAGAAACTCGCATATTTACTCAATTTATAGCCTAATCTATTTAAACTCAGTTTAATTTTATAAAGTATCACGATAACAACTTGGGTGTCAACTGTTGTTTGACAGCAACTGATTCTGAACAATACGGGCAATTTCCAAATAAAACATCAAACTACCTGCAAACAAAAAACAAGATTAAACATTTACATTTAATCAATCCAGTTACAAAAAAAAATATAAACGAAAATGATATAATTGATCATACCTTCTAGTCGTGGTACTATAAAATACGTAACCAATCACGAAGGCACGCTGTCTGGAAAGCTCCCATACAACTTGTGTTTTCACATTTATACTCAGAAGCACAACCACTGTCTGATCCAAGCTCTTCATCTTTAATATCAAGAGAAATACAGAATAAACAAGGTCAATATATGCACTCAATAAGAGAAGTGCAATATATGCACTTAATAATAGAAGTTCCAGCATCCCGTTCTGGAAAAATACCAAGTCTGCAATATTGTTAACTTAGTTTTTTGTGAAATGCCAAGTGTCAGATTAATGGTTATCTGGATCCAACTGTTATTTCCTTTACTAAATGCAGATTTATGCACAAATACATCCCACTTTGTTGCTCTTCAACGGAAGCACTGATCTCATAAAGAAAAAGCTAATGTATAATCAATGGAAGCTTAAAATCATTATAAATGGAAAAAAAATGGAGCTTACAATTTGAACAGGATTGGAAACCCTAATCTGCTAAGCAAATCGAAGTTGGCGAAAAACAAACTTTTGTACGAATACAAAATATGCGGACTCGAAAAAGCGAGAAAGAGATTTTAATGAATGATAGTGAAGAAAAGCTGCTAGTATTATAAGAGCACTCTTTTTTTTTCCTCCTTTACTTGATACCTTAATTATCACTTCAATGTGAAGAGAGGCTTCTGGTATTAGAAAAAAAAAAATATGCATACAGTGGTCTTTTTATTTGAAATTTGTTCTTAGAGCAATAATGCATGTAAATTAAGCTACCAAAATATATTGTTTTTCTCTATTTTACTAGTCAAATGTATGAATTCTTATTTTACCCTTGTGCAATTTATGTCTCTCGTTCTACTGGTTTTCATGTTTTATTCATCTAATACTTGTCAAATCATTCAATTTCCTATCTTTTTAAAGTCTCTGATACTTATGACCAGACAAATGTTTCAAAACTGTTTGTTTTTACCAAAAATATCCCTGGTGGCAACTTGGATCAATTTTGTCAGAATAATAAACGGGAATATAGCCATTGTTTTGAGCCTATAATTTTTTGAGGCTGCTGAACAATTGTTCAATGGTTATCTTTTGATTCTCTATCCTAAGTATCAGTAACGACAATGCCAGGCATATTTGGGTCAGTAACTGTCGAAGTTAAATTTACCTTTACATCCTAACTAATACTTGCCTATTAATCTGATGATATATCAAGAGGAGACGAGCACCTCACCTGAGACGGTCCCGTGCTAAATCTTTGAGCTGTAAAGCAACAATCATTATTATTTATTAAACAGATGACAGATTGAATTTGTTTTTTAAACAAAGAATGTACAAGAAACATTGGTAATGCCATATCATTAGATTTCTTCACACCAAAATAACCGAACCGACCGAACTTTTATATATTATGAATTTAGTCCGGACCGCCCCGGTTTATTTCTTAATTAATCGCTTAAAATAATTCAGTTTATTTATTAATATCCTGATTTATCTCTTAATACACTACTACTACAGAATGACGCTTCCTACACTGTGGTTGTACACGGATTTTCTCGGTTTTATGTAAAACCGTGTACCAAATAGGATTTTTCCAATGATCAATGATATCTCTAAGAATCCCACACGGATATTTCATTAAAAAACAGTGTTTCAAAAAAGCCGTTTGAAATTTACATTTCCTACACGGATATTTAGTTAAATATCCGTGTAGGAAGGGGTTATTGTAGACGGATTATTGTTTCAATAACAGTGTAGAAAGGCTAGAGAGCTACACGGATTTTTATTAAAAAATCCGTGTAGGAAGGGGTTATTGTACACGGATTATTATTTAAATAACAGCGTAGAAATGCTAGAAAGGTAGTTTTAGGGTTTTGGTTATATAAAAAGGTCTTTTCCCTCCAACGCCGTTTTGATTCTATAATACTCTCTCTATCTCTGTATTAAAATATTGATCTGATTTCAGCTCATAGCACAACTAGGATCTGAGATATTTGAAGTTGTTATTTTCTCCTCTCTATCTTACTAAGGTTAGCCACGTATGTATATATATATTTTTTCTTTCTCTAATTTTCTGTTACTTATTATTGTTTATTTAGGTAATGTGTAATTATTATTACTTATTTCTTTTTTATTTATCTTTTTGGTTTTGTAGGGTTTTTGGTTGGTTACTGTCCTCTTCGTCTTAGTTGGTTACTATCATCTTCACCACCCTCCCTTCGTAAATATATTTAAGATGCAGTAATTTTTTTCTTACGAAATTAATTTTCAGTGGTTCGTATAAAAGCCATACAGATTCAATTAATTTTATGTATAAATTTTAATTGAGAATTTTTATTCCCTATGATGTATGTATGTATGCACAAATATTGATCCTTGCATTTTTCATTGGAGATGCAATATTATTGGAGACCTTTAACCAAGATACATCATGTCATGGATCACATGCAAACTCCCTTTTTGATATGTTGGATCTAATACAACTTAGTATGTATGAAATTTCGTGCTAGAGTAGATCATAGCCATGAGTTTTGGCAACATGAGCCCAACTTATCGAAATATGGCCCAAAACTTGATTACATGGTTACTAGGTGGTGATGACATAATTTTTATACAAACATTGTATAGGATCTTGAGAGGTATATGTTATATGTTGGATCAAAATGATTGCATGTATAAAAAGCTATGTATATATATGTGTTGCAAAAGGTTATATGTATATACAAAATACTCTCTATTTATTTTTGCAAAAAGTTATGTATTTATTTTTGCAAAAAGCTATGTATATTCAATCTGAAATATATATTATTGGCTAGCAAAAGTGGAGGCTAGCTAAAAAAAAACGGTTCAGCAACCTTCCTACACGGATTTTTATTTAAAAATCCGTGTAGGAAACAATTATACACGGATTTTTACTTAAAAATCCGTGTAGGAAGGTTACACGGATTTTAACTAAATATCCGTGTAGGAGAGCTACACCCTAATATCCGTTTGCAAAAGATGGGACATTCCTACATCCTAATATCCTACACTGTTGGAAATCCGTGTAGCTCTTCGTGATTTATCCGTGTACAATCACCATATTCTGTAGTAGTGATACTCCAATTTATTTCTTAATATACTTTGGTTTATTACAAAACAATTGCTTTAAATAAAAAAATTGATATATTTCGGTTTGAACCGAACAAACCGAAATAAAACTTTAGTTCAGTTCGGTTCGGTTCGGTTGCAATGCTAATTCGGTTCGATTTGGTTCTATTTTGAAAACCGAATTATAACTTCGGTTTGACTAGTTCGGTTCGGTTTGAACCGAACAGATGAACACCCCAGCTCACAACGGATGGTTTCCTTCTAGTAGTGTCAGTATGAGGTACATCCGTACATTGATAGGAGCCACTCGTGCTCTGAAATTTTTTGAGCTTAAATTTAATTTATTCCTCCGAAAAACTATTTTATTTTGAGTTATGTCTGTGCCAAATTGGCAATGCCATCAACTTGGTTCAAAATTTTAGCAAGTTCTAAATTAGTAAATTATTTCAAAAAAAAATTGTAAAAAGAAAAGAAAAATTAACTATCGGGTTCTAGTTAAAAAAAAGGCATAAATAATAGAATCTTCAAAAATCAATTTTGACCTTTAATCTGTCTGGGCCTACGCTAAACCTAGTACGAAAATTTTGTAGTATTGTATGTTTTGATTAAAAAGTTATCGTAGTTTCAGTTTTTCGAAACGTGGAGTTAAGACTAAAAAGTGCATAGAAATTATGTACAGTTTCTGTGATGACAAATTTGTTCCAGACCATAAATCTTATTTTGTAGTTGTCATAATCATGTAAAAATTCCGCGCTTTCTCAAACACAAATGCAACAAAAGAATAATAAACAAGGGTATTTTAGCCATAAAGAACCCAGATAAAAAGAGAGGGAAAGGACAATTAATGTGGATTGTTTCTTTAATGAAACAGGTGGCTAAGACCAATTAGAAGCCGGAACAACAAAAACCAAGCAATCATAATGAGCAAATACCTTGAAAACCATATCAATCCTTTACACGTTACTTTGATTCGTGTTACAAGAAAGAGCCAAAAGTACTAAAACCTTTTTGTTACGACTATTTGTTGAGCTAGTATATTACTGAAATTTTGTTGAGCTACTATATTTGTTACAAGAATATTGATCATCACAGTCACAAAAAATATAGATTGAGAGACATTAGGTAATTTTTTTTTATAAACAAAAAAAAAGAAAGAGCTCAAAGAAATGTCTCTCTCCATTGTAACTCTCCTCTCGGTTCTGCTCCTGAAGCCAAAGACACCAACCACCTCCTTCCCGCTTCCTTCTTACGAGAGCTTGTACCGGTGGCTAAAGCCTGTGAGGAGACGGTAAACTTAGGTTGTTCCATAACAACCCCTGTTGATTTCTTCTCCTTTGGCTCCAGATTTGGGAATGGACTTGAGACCTCTCTTGCGCACCTAAACGCAACACCTTGCTGAGGCATAGCTGCCTGATTGGGAGCCTCTTCTTCAATACCTGCTGAAATTCAAAGGCAAGTAGGAATAAGATTTGACACCACTATTACATATCAAATTAAAAGTACTCATGGTGTTACTAGGTCTGGTTCAGACCACAATCAGTTATCCTTCATATCCTTTTTCCCAAACCCATTACTTCCCATAGGCAGGCAACAACTTAAAAAACAAATTCAATAGGAATTAGCTTTAACTCCTTGTTCCTACTAAACAGTAACTAATTATTATTCTAAAACACGGGGTGGGCTAATCAATTTTATTCTAGAACATCTAGTAGTTACATATATCACCTGGAATTGGTATTATTCCTCAAAAATTAAAAAGAATTAGGAAATGAGCAAATTACGTTTTGGATTGAAATAAATTCCCTATTTTGCTCATTCCTGACTAAACACTTGACAAAGAAAGGAGTTCAGATACCTTGAGTCAGAGGGGGAGCATTTAACTTGGTATTGGATGGCTCTAGGAGTAAGGAAACAGGACTACCGTAGCGGCTTGTTTGATGAATGGCAGCCGCCTCCATATCTTTTCTAAATATTTCTCTGCTTGACTTGAACTTCTTATCACGGCCTATACTGAACCTTTTCTGCTGTACTGGCTGTAGCTGCTTTTCAACTCTCTTCACAGTGGTTTTATGTGGCTCGACAGATGCCCAGCTCTGCGTCAATTTTCAAAATATTATTTTTGAGGCTTTTCACAACAGCACCAGTATTTAATTGTATTTGAAAATGCCTCATATTTGCAATCAATACTCAACATCTTGTGGTCTGTCTATTTTCCAAATAAGCCTTGTATTTACAACAAGCTTGAAGTCAAAGGAAGATATAACTATTAAAGCAACTCAACAAGACCTACTGAGTTGGAAGCCCAATAAAGAAATTCTGTTTGCCTTTTTTGGTACAATTTGGCCTTGGTAAATTTTTTTTCAAGTGCAGATGGGTTCATAACAGAATGTACATGGCTATATCACGCTACAAGTAGTGGTGCTTGACAGTATATTAGAAAGGTTGGGTTCCAGTAGCAAATTTAATTCAAGTGCTGGGCCTCATTTGTACACACAAGAATATAGTGCATATATTATTAATCTTTTAGGTCCCTGTATTCTCACTTCAATATTAGTTTCAATCAGTCCAACTTAATCTTCTTTCTCTCCTTCTCATTTCTGGTGTTAAATAAGAATTTTTCTAAGAACTCAAATTAACCCTTGCTTGGTTACAATTCCATATTATATTGAAGACTTGTAAGTCATTCCTTTAAAGGTAATACTTGGTAACAATACCCAGAATATAGGATGAGGGTAAATCCATGGGACTTAATATTTGACGAACTAAGTTAAATAGAAATCAACAAACACAGATGGAGAAAGAAGATATACTTTATTCAACGACTCTCTTCTTCTCCTTGCTGTCTCCAATTCAACCCCTTTTGCAGGGCCAACAGAGCTTCTCCTCCGGCAATCTTCCACCGATGTAGAAAACCTTTTAACAGAGCTTGAATCAATAACTGGTCGTGGTACATCAGGAGATGTATAGGATTCCGGCTCATAAGAAAGGCCGATGGTGAGGGAGAGGGAGGCCTAAGTTAAGCATAGATATCTGCTTGGTGAGGCACTCTGACAGTTGCTCTGCTGCAGCCAACTGTGAGTTTAGTGTGTTGTAAACACTGTGCAAGGATTGTGTTTGCCAGAAAAGTAACACAATAATTGGTTTACCTCCAAATGCATACTGGATTTCATTTTTTATCCTTCCCAAATGTTATCATTAACTTCTTAAGGTCAGGCAGTTGGGGTCACATAGGTTCAGATCTGGCCTGGTGCAGGTCAGGTTCACATTATCAAACAGGTCCAATAACCCAGTAGAGCCTGCCTGTGAGTTGAGAAATTGACTGACCAGAAACCACCATCCATTTAACAAGTGGTGACTCAATTGGTCTATATGCCCAATTAGAAAATTCCATTATTTTGGCACTGAGCTAGATATTGCTCTTTTTTATAGTTCTTAACAGAAAATATGGTGTTTGGTAGTCATAGGGGTAATTATTTTTATTAAATATTAATTAAGCACATATCTGACTGAACCATCAACGGGCAGATAAAAAACCCTCGAAATGAACAAGAACAATTAATCCAACAGTTTGTGTCGGTACCGCACTAGCCAAGTCCATGAGAGGTTTTATCAAGTTCCTTCCTCTTATTGTTCTTGTTGATTTGGGATTTCATGGTTATACTAACATTCCAAATTTTCAGTTTTGGCCGGTAGCTCTCAAAAACCCAACAGAGGTGACGAGCTAAGTAATATTGTGCAATACTGAATAAAAGTGGTATACTTTGAGCTCCCGAGATGGTTGTAGACATTTCTTCTGTTGAAGCCTGCACGTCCCACTTCACCAAATCGGTTTATCATAAGAGTGTTGAAGTGCCTCTCTAGCTCTACAAGTTGAGTTGTCAAATTCTGGATAAAAAGGAAACAAAGTTACTAGTTATAAGCAAATTACAATGGTTACAAATACTCAACAAAAACATATCAAATGCGCTCTCAAAGGGTAAAATGATTAAACCTGATTTGCCTTCAAAATATTCTGCCTTTTCTGTTCAAATTCAGGAGCCAACTTCTGACAATTCCAAACATTCCAATACCTGCTGTCAGAAGATTGATTTACAATGCCTTCCATGTAAACTAGTCTGGAAGAAACTGCAAAATAATGGAAGGGGTTGATGGATTAGATTAAGGTCTGATTTCTCAATTTGCTTACAAACTTAATATATAACACACACAAGGTGCAAGTTAATTCTAAACTTTCATTCTTTGGGAATAAGGTCAAAAACCAATGCTTAATTTCATGTGTATCCAGCAAAATCTAAAAGAAGCCATGTATAACACCAACAAAGTACAGAAAAAAAGAAAGAAACATAACCTACTCAGAACCTTGTGAAGTGTAAAAAACAATGCTAAATAAAATTTAAATGTCCTCTATACCCTCCTTTCCCCAATTAATTCAAACCATTCCATCCATCCCTCAATATCACGATCCGTATATGAATACAGAAGAACAGAGTATATGGCAATGCTTCTCATAATACTAGCAGAGGGTAAAAGACAAATTATGATGCTTTACAAGGAAAGTGCTGTATTCTAACTTTAAAGGGTGTAAGCAATATTTGATTTGTAGGAGAGCAGATAAATTTGTTGTCAGAAAAAAATATCAGGTAATTGCATTTATAGAACTAATTCAACCTCGCAGAATTAGCAAAAGAAAGAAGAAAAAAAAATACCTTGTGACATCTTATCCCGAAGTTCTTGTATCATTTGAAGTTGATCCTCCACATTGTTCTAAAGTTCAATGTAAAGGCCATAGTCTGTCAAAAACTATAGTTGAAAGTACGATAAAATAGATGATCAGACCAAAGAAAGAAAACATGATACCTTGCATATAAGGGATGATTCAGAAAGACTCTTGAGGTGCTTATCCAATGCCAGAAGGGAAAATTGTTGAGAGGTTATTTCTACTTCTTTCCCAATAGATAATAAGAGTTTATCAAGTTCTTTTGTCATATCCTTTACCTGGCCACCAAACATATTTCTCAGATAAATATTTCCCTTATAAACTTTATCATAATAAGATAATAAACCAACAGATCCCTGAATATTATCTGAATACTTTTGCGGTTCCTCTTCTAGATAACGGTACCAGAATTTTACATACCAGAAATATGTTTTAGATTTTGCAGCAAAATTATGGGATATTGCCCTAAAACCAATAACATTTTATGACTGTAGTATGATGAACATACATAAATGATAACTTGAATGTCATGTGAAAGCTTACACTATAAAGATCATTTGATAGTTCCTGCTCAGATTCCACTTCGCCCTTTGTTGTGGCTGCAGAACTGTCAGAGGTAGTTTTCACCTGAGCTTGCTCAGATCTTGCCGCAGAAAATCCTTCCTTAGCCGCTGCGAAAGAACCACGACTTGCGGGGGTTGCCTCAATATTTCTGATTGGTTTATTTTGAACCCCAATAGACAAAGAAGGTGACTTTTCACCAAATTTACTCAAAGCAGATCCATCAGAACCAGGCTCTGTAGATCCTAATTTCAGACCAGTGCCACTGAAAGGCTTGAATGAGGGCTGTGAACCAGCAAATTTGGAGTAGTAACACTGAAGTAGGTCTGTCTTATCGGATAGTTTCAACTTACATTTGCTGTTGAAGTCAAGTTTGACTGGGCGAGTTGGTTGTACATGACAGTTATATTCTTTTCTGGGATTCGCTTCTTAAATACAAGCTGTTGCTTCTCTGACAAAAAGTATAGACAGGCAAAAAATTATGAGTATCACAGGTGCTGTACAATAAGGATAGCTGTAAATTATATGTTATTCATTCGATCAATTCTTGTCCTCATCGTTTACAGGTTTAAAAAAAGAAAGGCTACAAGTAATCATTACTCCTTCGGGTTTGTCTTATGTCCTTAGTTCTTCCTGCAGCTCTTGTCTCGAGGTATTTTTCTCACTCATATTCTCCTCATATATTTTTTCCGTAAGAATTTTTCCGTTACATATGTCTGCTCTTACCTATGTAATATGTGCTGCTGCAATCGTATCCTACTCGGACTTTACATATCTACTTCCCCATTTGTTGGCATATTACTTATAACCTACATTACCTACTTAAGAGAATATCACAGCTTATTATCAGCTATATTTCACCGTTCATTTATCTTTTCCATGAACTTTTGTTATGCTTTTTCCCCCCTCCTTGAATGAAATTTCCCCTTCTTATACTTTATTTGTCATTATTTCTTTGCTCTGTTACCTACTACTATAGCCAAAAGAAAACCAAAAAAATCCAGGGAACATTTCATTCCTCCTATTAAAATCTTCCCCTTCACTAATTACACCAAAAAATTTCGTATACTAAGAAAAGTTAAGTCTTCCTACAAATAATCAATGTAATATTTAGATTGAGAAAAGAGAAATTAATTAGGCAAGCTGTAGAAGCGGACCAGAATGTTATATTAAAGGTTGCTATTCACGCCTCCTGAAGCATCTGAAAATTATTACTTTGTATGAAAAAATTTCAATGAAATTAAAAAAAGGGAGGGAAGGGAGTTGACGGGATTGTTGTGTATCTGTTTTTTATTCAATTCTAACAAGTTGTCATGGTACCAAAGCTGTTGTTTGCAGTTTGCATTCGTCATTTAAATTCATTTCGATGGATTTAAACTCACAATAATATGATAATTATAAATGCAAAAAGTAAGAACTTCATATTAAATTTAATATTTTCTTAATATTTAGGGTTGTGCTTGTATTATTTTCATTATTTTATTTGTATACCAATTATGCTGGCACATTGTAAAAAATTTATGTTCGAATAATGTACTAATATGGTACCCAAGTGTAATTGGTAATGCTTGGAATATTTACCATTCATGTGACAATTTTTATTGATGTGCTTATTAACCTTTTCAATCCCTTAATTTAATATTCTTTGATTTCCAAATTAAATAGGTTTCATGTTAAAGTCAACTCATCGTTGAATATTAGATAAAAAGTATGGTGGTTCCTATGTTCTCCTTATATGCCAGTTTTAAAAAATTTATGATTATGGAGGTATTTCGTCCTGTTGGATAATCTATAATCACAGAGTAAGATCAGACGATTTTGGCTTAATCGCTTTGAATTTGTTGAGCCTTGAACATTTTTAAAAAAGTATGACTTCGCCAACAGTTTTGATTTTTAAGAAAAATGAATTTCAAATATGCATGGACAATAATAAAGTTTCTTATTCCATACATGTCAACTGATGATACCCTTTAACTCGACCCACTGTGCATTTGCTTCGGTTTCTATAATACTTAATTTGGATTTTGAGAGATTATGAGAAGTTGATAATGTTATTGGGTTTGAATTTCGGAGGTTTTTGTTGAAACCACAAAACCTTGGATACAGTGTTTGGTGAATAATTTGAATGAATGATTAAAATTTTAAATGGATTTTGATCAGCATTTGTAGCAAGCATAACAAGTCTATACCCGAGCTACTACTGGTATCTGACAGTACCAATCATACTTGCATATCAGCTTAGGCAAGGTTTATAGTAATAAAAACTTGATTATGAGCTTCTGCATATAAATTTGAAGTGCTGAAAATAGTTTTCCAAAGACTAAGCAAAGTTTATACAGCACTTCCTGTAACTCTAATTGTACTTTCCCTTAAATTCACATCTGATCAAATTGTAAATCTTTCCTAAATTTTGTAAACCTTGATAATTTAACTGTTTTGTGTGTTGTCATACATTCAATAGGGAGAAGATGCCCCTCAAGAAGGCGAGGAACTTGTACAGGAAGAGAAAGAAGAGACGCCTAAAGAACCGGAATTAGAAGTTGAGCGCCCTGAACCAGAACCAGAGCCTCAATCGGCTACCACAGGCAATTTATAGTTCCTTTTAGATTAACTTAAGTTCTTTTGTTCTGCGAGTTAAGATGACGATAAAAAATAAGATAAGACTACAATATATCTCGAAATGAAAAAAAAATACAATAATAAGTCTAACAATGCATACCAAAAAGTCATGCTTCCTCATTGCAAATAATAGATATTTTAGGCATCAAACTACAGAGAGGAATTGATTTTGCATTATAGTTTAAGATGAACTCATCATACATCATTTACCATCTCATAGAGTTGGAGAGAATTTCCAACAATACCCCTGGTAGCAGAACAGAATTAACATTTCTAAGGTCCAAATCATATAATAAAAGGGATTGTGGTGGTAACAATATTGTTTTGGATGCAATATTTGATGTTGTCTCTAATCAGATGGATGGTCAAGCTATGATTAACACTGATGATCTGCTAAGAGCCATGAAATGGTCATGCTTGATCAATACTCCATAATAGTACTATATATCACTATACTCAAAATATGAATAATGAAATAGATTATCACCCAAATAATGCTACTGGTATAGTTTTTAATCTCCTTCGCAATAGAAAATAACCTATATCTATTCTATTAAAATAAATGTAGGCCCTTGATCCAATTGATGGAACTAAAGGGTTCTTTAGAAGTATCAGCACCATCACAACACAGTTTCAAATTCAAAACAGCATTGATGCCAGTTTTTCCTAACTACAAGCTAAAGGGTAGGGTCTGCTGAAAACTGTTCTTTTGAGAATTGTTTTTGTGCTGGCAGCAAATGCGCATTAACAAGGTACCACATTGCCTTAATTTATTTCACTGGCAAATCTTATCTATGTTTGCTTAGAGTAGATTAGTTCTTTTTCCTTTGTAGGTTTTATTTTGTTAAGGACATGATATTCTTTAATATTGCCCTTTGTTATCAATTAATACCTATAGGTTTTTTTGCCAAAAAAAAGGTTCTTCAGAGGAATTGATTATGGATTAGTACACATGTATCATTGGGCCCATGTAATATGTAAGAAAATGAAGATTTATCTAAAAATCCAAGAAAAGTTTTTCTGAAAGTCTTCCAGTTCATCTGTAATATTATAATAGACTTTCTACTCACTTTATCTTATATACTTAATCTTTTGTACTTGCCAAACATGACTTTTTATACAATTAAATTTTCGATTCTTCACTGTCCTTAGAGGACTGTCAACTAGCCCCAGTGTGACTTAGTATAATGTTTACAGTTTATATTAGTTGCATTTTGTCAAGCACAAGGATCAAAAGGCACTTTTTTCTCCGATGTGATTGAATGTTGTTGATAATTCTTGATTGATTAATTCTTTGTGAGAATGTGAATTAATTTAACTATGACAAAGCTTACTGTCTTAGTGCAACCACCCAAAGCTTTCTCCCCCACAATTCAAGTCCATGACTAAGGCAACACTGGAAGGGAGAAAAGAAGGTAAGCAGTAAATTTTAATTTTGTTTGAAATGGGCTTCTCTTTAAAACCTTAGGTACCGGTACCAGTAGTCCAGTACCAGTCGTAATTAATTTTTTGTGAATATTAATTTTTTGAAATGATCATATTAGACCAAACAACATCACTGAAACTACTGGCATTACTGCAGATCTGTTAGCACTACTGGAGAAGAAGAGCTGCACCTCCAAATGATTTTGTAAAAACATAATTGTAATAAATAGTTTGTTACTAGAAGTTAGATTCAGTTTGTTACTGCAAATAGTAAATACTAAGACAAGGTGATCAGAGTTTAGAATACAATGGAAAAATAATGATTCAATTCTTTACACATTATTGTCTCTTATTTTTGAGGTCAGAGGCCCTGACTTTTGTTTTTTCTTGAGTTTTGTTTCTTCTGTTTTTTTTTTTTTTGGTTTTAATTTTCCTTTTATTAGATGGCTCAAAGTTATTGAGTCGCAATTAATTAATTTAGTATCATATC
This sequence comes from Carex cristatella, assembly GCA_024447775.1. NCBI lineage: Eukaryota > Viridiplantae > Streptophyta > Magnoliopsida > Poales > Cyperaceae > Carex > Carex cristatella. The sequence continues at coordinate 3,321,906 of JAJHPF010000024.1, read as the reverse complement.
TATTTGTTTTTATCGTCATCTATGTTTGAGATAATAATTATATGAGGTACTTTAATTATTCGTAGTTAGATGTGTGAAATATGTTGGATATAATAATTATATTAGATGACAAGTAAATTGTTGATTTAAGCAAAGTAAAAATGAAAAACTACCTGCAAAAAAAAGGGTGCCTCATTATTGATTTAAGCAGAGCAAAATAGATTAAAAGAAGCATGATACTGTACTTCTTTGGGATTTCATAAAGAAATCTAACATCCATATGTACAATCATTTACAAAAAAATTACGGTTGCCGCAACCATCAAAAAACTAGTTTTATTTAATCCAAAAATGGAGGTATTCTACACTTCGCATTTAAACTCAAACTCAAGTTCATAATACAAGTAGATTACTTACTGTTCCCTTTTAAAACTTCCCCCGTCCACTCCGGGCCCAAAAAAGCCCAAGAACGTATTGAAATAAATAATAGACTAATGGTAACAAACCAGAACACATTAAATAAAAAATGCAAAGATCATAGAAATATTTTTTATTTGACATGCACCTCTACTCATTAGAAAGAATATATTTTCTTTTGCTGCGTCAGATAAGTGTTAAAGGCCGCGACTGATGGACAAAACGGCAAGCCCACTCCTTTGGGCTTTTAAAAGCCTAGTGTCCCTATCTAATTGCAGGTGCTTAAAAATATAATCATAGGAACACTCGATATCACCACACAGAGAAGAAATTGGATACGCGACCCAATCCCCCCCTCCGCAGTCCTTCTGACCTTCCGAGAAGAACCCTTTGCGTCTAGGGCTGACGGCAGCAACCAGATGAAAATCGGAGAAGAACCCTTCGCGTCTGGGGCTGACGGCAGCAACCCACGAATGGTAACCGGAGAAGATCCCTTCGCGTCTGGGGCTGACGGCAGCAACCGAATGGTAACCGGAGACGCGTCTGGGGCTGACGGTAGCAACCGAATGGGAACCGACGAAGCACACCAATCGTACGATTTTAGATCTCTCTCAAGCATATACTTTGTCTATTTGTGTAAAGATACTCTTAAGCGAGTTTTTGTGCAGACGTTGCAGCCGCGCATGTGCACGGATCGAGGTGTTTTCAGCTATCATGAAAGATAAAAAAATCTAAGTCACGTGGCTACAAAGATTTTTTTGGTGTAATTTTCCTCCACAGCTGCGGCCAAGATTTCGTCATCTTTGATGCCGAGGCCCTACAGCTTCCGCAAATTAATTCAGAGGTCTTTCTTTTTGGAGAGTTAAATCTTTCATTTTGGTCTCACAAACGGAACCTATGTTTGTGAACCTACAATTTTAATTTTTTATCATACCAGCCCTTCTGTCAATATCTCAGCCATATTTAACAATCTTATACTTCAAGAAGCATCCCACCTTAATCCAGATAAAAATTATGAAAGAAAATCTGTCAATAAGTTTCGTAGTTTCTTATAATACTGATGTAGTTATCATGTTCTTTGTTAATACTCGCAGAATTGTGTCACTCTATCCGGCCCGAGGCATAGCATACCAGTGAAAGATGAAATAGTCTTACATGCTTGGTTGTTTGATCATTCTTTTTGTGCTATGCGTAGAACTCAAAGTGTTTTGTGGAAAGATGAATCAGATTACATGGATCAATTAATTTGTCGGTCTATCCAGTGCTTTTCCAGCAACTATCTTGATGTTAACTTTGCAGTATACCGTGATGCTGTAGAGGTGTATTTGGATGTTTATTTTGTTGACTTTGAGTATAAAGGAGAAGATGCTCTCATACAGGTTCACGGCAAGGTGAGTGCATCAAATAGTTTTCTCACCGAGCCTAAGGCTGAGAGCATTCTCTTTCATAAATTGAGCAAAGAGTGTGTCGGTCTCGAACCGGGCAAGTTGGTCCCTCTCCCTCTGTCTAGAAGGGTAACAGCAGTTCCACGTCAATCATCTTTGTTTGTTCATATGAGTATAAATGTAGGTATTGAACCTGATAATGTATTAGTCATTGAAAAGACAGTGGAGTTCAATCCTAGTTTAGGCTCTGCTAAAGGGTCTATTATTCTTCCCAACCGTGGCTGTGGAAAGGTGTTACTGATGGTCAGGTGGGTCGATTGTCAAACCCGAGATGAACATGGAAACAACCACCTCGTAAAAGAAGAGGATGTTGTTTCTCAGGTAGCCAATTTTATAGACGCTCATTCTGGTGAAGGGCTTCAAAGAAGCAATGTGATTGACTGCTTCAGGGATTCCAAAGTGCCCCGTGTTGAGTACCAAACTGACGTGCACACTAGGTCTCTCTCTCTTTCCCTGTCATGTCAAAATCCTAAATCAACCTCTCTTTACAAAATTTGATGGATTAGTATATAACGTCAGTTTGAATTGTTAGCAGATTTCCTCCAGTCGAGGCCAGTCAAAGTGTTACTGTGGACCAGCAGCCGCTGCCTGTGTCGAGGGACATTAATATCCCAAGGTCCCTCATGGAGGTGTTTTCAGTGAAATTCCTCGAATTCGATCATTATGATTTGGACCAGATGTATGGTTGCATATTGATGAACTTAACGCCCACGTATGTCGTCTTTAGCAGGAAACAGGGGGGTCCTCTGAATATTACTCGTGAGGTTATTTTTGGTCAATTTATTTTAATTTGGTTCTCTTTTCTTTCGACTGAAATATATGGTAAAATTATTTTTGATAAGATTTTAAGTGGTTTAATTTGCATCTCGAAACATATATCCATTATAATTAATTGTTTATTCGTATTTTGGTCTCTTATGTTGACTGTATTGATCAGCCAATGGGTATAGCTAAATTGACATTAAAGTGCAATCGCTTGTTTCATTGTTGCAGGGTTTTGTTAAGCTCAGAGGTCCCGATATAGCCATAGAGACATATGATCCTGTGCTTTGCATTCCCCATCTATTCAGATATGAAACTTCCAGCGACCAGTTCAAAGATTATGACGAAATGGAGTCCTTGGACAATGGGATGATATGGAAGAATAGAATGGAGGCGGTGTATGACACGTTCTTGTCCAAGAGGATACCGAGCCGATTTGGTCCAATAGAGGTGGACTTCGCTGTTTATGAGGAAGGCGTGGAGGCTCGTGTTGAGGTTTCACTCACAGGCTGTCAATTTGCCTCAGCAGTAGTCTATGGGTGCATAACCGCTGAAAATTCAAAGCTTGGTGAGAAGGCTAAAAGCTTCCTATTCAATAGGGATAAAACTGACGGCATCCGCTTAGATGTTAGTCCTTACAAGGATAACATCATGAAACTTCCTCTTTCAAGACCTAAAACTGTACATCCAACTGGTTCACATGTTAAAATCACTGTGAACATCTGGCAAAGCAGTATCATGGGCTCACAAGATAAGTTGATTGCTAAAATTGAGACTTTGAAATTTACATGCTTGAGTGGTGAGGACCTGAGGACTTTCAAGGGGGATGAATGTCAAGTTAATGTAGGTGTGGTGTGGGCTGAGACTAGTGAACCCGAGAACATCGAATGTCCTTTCATATAAGCATTGTATAACCCAACTGAACTTATGTTGGTTGTGTGCTGATGTACTCAAGTTGACCTTTGTTATATTTTTTATTGTCAATTCCAGTGGTACAGTGCTGCTGCATCAACACATGATTTATCATAAGCACTTCTAGTACAGTACTGCTGCTTATGGATGTAACACTGCTGGTACAGCTGCTGATTATTTTTTTTGGGTCAATTATATCAATTATTTATGTATTTAGCACAAGCACAAAGTAAACATCATACAAAATTATAAAGAAAAATGTGCTTGTATCAAGTAAAACTAGTAAAATTGATTGTTATGATTGTTTTCTATATGCCGTTTCTCTTTTGTTGTGGTTACTATTATTGGCATTAAATTGATTTATTTGTAGTTGTTTAATAAAATGTGTTGAATATGTCTTGTTGTATAATGCTGCAAACAGTTTATTTTCTACTGGTACAGACTTCTGAGGCAGCAAGCATGAGTTTGTCATTTTACTAATGACTGGATGATTTTGTGCTTAAGTTGAACCACTTCACATTCAATGGTATGGTTGTTACAGAGTTCTTTTTCTTTGTATTATCTTTGTAAAAATGCTAAGTTGAAAAGTAGAGGGCAATTTCATCCTAACATAATTATAAGCATACATCACAAAGAGAATACAACTACAAACATACAACGTTCATCCTTTATAAGTATAACATAAAAAAATTCTTACAAGCTTACATTATAATACATCCTTTCTAAACATACATCACAAACAGTACGACATACAATTGTGTTTTCACTCATTTTGTCAACGTGTTAATGAAACGTGGAGGTTATTTTCTAGTTTTAACTATTTATATTTTCTATGTTGTTTTAATTATGTTAGAGTTTCCAAGAGTTAGTCATTATGTGTTGTTAGTTTTTAAGTTAGATTTTTAGTTTTTTTTTATGTTATTTATTATGCGATGGATATATTATAAGAAGAGATGTCGTGCCATTTTTTTTTTGAAGCTTTTGATAATATATGATATGTTTTTTATCTTCTCTCTTGTGGCTTCTCCCTTCTTTGTATAAATTCTTCTTTTATTGTTCAATATCTCACTAGATCAAACAAAACATGTATACGCGGAGTAGAGTTTGGAATCCACTGGTGTCAAGTGGTACAAAGCAACCTATCTCTCCTCTTACAACATTGTTTCTAATTCCACTAAACTATTTCAAAATATGTCACTATCGGAGTTGAGATTCAAGGTTGAATTTGGCGTCAGATTTTTTCTTCCATTTTGTCAAATTTTAACACAATACTTAGGCCAAAGCATATACATTCCGACAATTCAAATGAGTTTATAAATAACTATTAATCACTTTTTAGAAATTAAAATCTCTAAAGTTTATAAATTCTCACATCCCTGAAATTAATTTTTAGAGTTTCTATTAAACCATGTCAGCAATAAATTAAAGAGAACAAATTTTGAGCCAATCATTCGCCAGCATGAAGTTTATAAACAGTTTCTTAATAAAAAAAAAAAACTCTCCTACATAGTTATAAATAAAAAATTCTTCTACATTTCTGAAATTTAATTAAAAATTACCACATCTCCTATTAAAAAGTCCAATAATACTAAAAATGTAAACATGTAGATGTTCTTGGGCGGCTTGAAACCTGAAAGAGAGATTATGCCTTTTGCAATTAGGGGGAATGCGAGATATTTCATAGATAGGGTCACAGGAATTGCATGGGCTGATGGGCTGAAAACTAAACATGGCATCGTTTAAATTGTGAGGCATGGAACATGCATGCATGGGAGCTCTATGCCAGTATCTAACGGCTTTATGCATCATCATTCATCATCACTTGGCTCTTGGTAATGGTTGTTAGCCTCCTCATTGCATGAAAATCATATGCATAGCATAGTGGTGGCACATGTGAAATAAAATTCTAAAAAATTAATAATTAATTAGTTACAGATGAAGGATAATTGTTAAAGGGTTATTGAGGAATTGGACTTGATATGACACCGAATTGTAACCGATAGCTGCTATCAGTTTCTCAAAAAAAAGATATGACACCGAATTGGGCCTTCATATTTCTTGATGAAGTTCTTTCATTTGATTATTAATAGATTAAGATGATTAAGTTTTTAAATTTCTTAATCATGTCACATCACACGTTTTTAGCCATTCAGGTTTATTATCTCACTTCATTTTTCTCTTTGTTTAATAAAATATGTTCGACGTGTCAAGAAACTTTTAAAATAATATTTTTTAGTAGAAATATGTGCACAACTTAATGTTTTAATAAAGACATTTATTTATGTTCAAAATTTAATAAATGTAAAATTGTATTTATAGAAATTATCTTATTTTTCAATAAATAATTTTATATGGTACTCTCTATCAAGGTTTTGAGAAATAGAGACACCATAAGAGCTGTAGAGTAGACGGATAATTTTATATGTTGGTGTTAACTTCAACGAAATAGTTAAGGGATGGTTAAAATTAAAAAAATTAAGATTTGAAAGAAGAAATATGATAATTTTACTTTTTGAATAATTCTGACTTACATTCAACTTTTATGTTACATCTTAACCCTATGGTACATATATTTTAAAAATATTAGAATTAAAATTAAAATAGTAGATGTGTTCTTAGTTAGTTAGATAGGATGAGTATCAAATTTGAATTGATTTGAAAAACGTTTAGTCATACATCAAATAATTTAAATATTTAATGATGAAGTTTGTAATTATTTTATGATGAATGACCAATCAAATTCTACATTGATATAAATTTGATATATTAAGAACACATCTGTAATTTCAATTTTCAAGTATATATATAACATAAGAGTTGGATGTTCCATAAAAATTTGATGTATGCTAAAATTGTTCTTATTTTCTTAACAATAATTTTACAATTTTGAAATCTCAGAAAGCATGAGCAATATTCTGCCTATTTGTATGGTCTATGATGGATTTAAACTGGTTAATTTCATTGGTAAGAAATATATAATAGTGGTAAAATAATGCTTCTTAGAAGGTATGATATGTTAGTTAGCAGTAGGGAAGTCCTTGCTGATAATAGTTAAATAATAAGTACAATCGGAGAAAGAATTAGTCTTTGATTTAGTGAGAAAAATACATAATCTCTAATGTGGGATGTCATAAGTTCAAAATTAAAATGAAAAAAAATATTTGTTATAATAATAAGAATATTAAATAGTTGGATAGCTTAATTCTCAAACTTTTACTAAAAAAAATAAGAACAGCCATGAAAAGACCTAACTAATTCAAAGAGAAGTTGACTCTACGTATAATGATAAAAGGTACCGAGTGGGGGCAGTTCGATGAGTTTCGATCTGATGTCTGATCGGAGTCGTATGATCAACATTAAACTATAATTTCTAAAAAGTACTACTCAAATTTTAAAGCTATATGCATGAATCTTGATGCAAAACGGATGATTTTAATCTAGCATTAGATCGAAATTGATACGATACCCATCAAACCGCCCATAAGTCCTAAAAGGTTACTCAAATCAAAACAGTTTACTTATAAAAGAGATAGGAGTAGGTCCGGTGGGCATCGGACCTACTTTTAGGTTCAATTAGCTCTATCACCGTAAAATTAGCATTAACATTAGTGCGCACGGAAATTGAAACGGAACTGCACGGTTTTTAATGTACTTGGCACGAATCTTGATGCAATCGAATGGTAATTTCACCCGTCGAACCAAAGTAGATCTGATGGGCATCGGACCTACTCTGAATTCCTTACAAAATTAGTTCCCACTATGATATATAGTCCCAAAACACTAAAAAGCTACTCAAAACGGTTTACTTATAAAATCAGTTCCCACTATGATATATATAGTCCCAAAACACCACTAATTGTGCTATCTAGTTAGTTCACATTCAAACAGTGAATCTTCACACATGATACAGAGAAAGCAAATCTAATCACAGGCTGAAGTTGTTGAGAGAGTATCTAAATAAAATCTCTATTTGATTTGAAAGATAAAAAGAAAATTAAAAGCAGAGCAGGCCGGTGGTTAATTAACTAACAAAAAATTGTTTAACACAAAAGGGCAGGATAAGGATGTATTTTAAACAGAATCACTAAAATAAAGCACAAAAGATAGTCAAAAGAGATATTATTTCATCTAAAAACAATTAATGGTTCTGAACTTCTGATTAGTACTTAGCAGTATCAAATAAAATATATTTTATTTGTGTACCTGGCCACAGAGAAAGCGACGCATAACTGATACTCACCCTAGACCAATTTATAATTTGTATTAAAAACCGCCAATAACATTCGTTTCTAGCAATTTATGTAACCGTGTCACAATGTGCATCCAATTAAATCAAATTTCAATTGTGTTATTTATTCTAAAAATTATTTATAGGTACATGTGGCTATCTTCTTCCCGGCAGGGGGACCTGAGATCAGTCTATTTCTTAAAATAAAAATATATTATTCTTAAAATGGCATTATTATTTTGCTATCCGAATCATTTTCATCTCGATTTTGGTGGACTTTATGATTAAAACACTGGCAATTGCATTATTCTTATCGCCCCTTGGAATTTTGTATTCAACCATATATAATTGGAGTTAGGAAATATGCATTTGTTAATATTTATAACACTATGTCAAATAGAAATGCGTCAATCAACTATTGGAGGACACACATTCAAAGAGAAAGATCCACTTACAATATTTTACAACAAGATTTTTAAAGTTCAAACAGTTAATCCAGACAGTTAAACATGATCTTTATATTAAAATGTACTTGGAGATCAAATTTTATATTTTTTTTTTCACTATTTATTAAGTATTTTACAAAAATGTTATTTTTCAGTAATTCAAAATTGTCTGAAAACAATAATTTTGTAAAATATTTAATAAGTAGTAAACAAATTCAAAATAATATAAAATTTTATCTCCAAACACATTTCATATCACATGATAATTTTACAAATTGCAGAAAGAGTTAATGGTGGGAATGTTGCCTATTATCTTAAAAATAACATATTACAATTCATTTCAAATAATATCAATATAGTTCTCGATTTTTTTTTCAAATTTTCTTGAAAAAGCAACCACCATCAATATTTGACAATTAATTACAAATTACAAAAAGAAATCAAAAGACCCACATTTGAAACATCATCTTAGCTATCTTATTAAAATTTAGTTCTACAAATTTATTGCATTCAAGCATTCTAGACATAATCTCCGGGTTGTCTCATCCAACGGCCGAGATTGGTCCAGAGGCTTGTTCAATATTGCAATAATTAATTAAGATAATAAAGCCTAAAATACCGCCTTCATGTCTGACTAAATATCGGCAGTGGGGTCCAGGTTGTACGGACATACAGCGCATCAAACTTTGCACTTCTCTCCATTCAAAAAATACTGGAGAGTTACCTCAAACCTGAAGCTGGCTAGCTAGAAAGAGAGCGCAATTTTTGTTTATATTTTTAGAAATTCAAAATTCAATTTGTCAAAAATAAAATTGATTGTTTTTTCTCGATAAATAGAAGAAACTGTATCAATAATTCAGTTTTATTGGGGAGAGACCAATGGGACCAAACCAATGGTTCAGCTCAATACTTTTCGTAAGTTGCAGCATGTCTTCGCCACATAAATTCGAAAAAACTAAGACATAACCATTGATTTAGTCTTATTAGGTACTTTGAAATTCACAGGTTCTCTCATCTCCTTCATTTTCTCTCTTCCACCTGAGTCTCCATTAAGAAGAGACCAGTGTGACAGAATCAATGGTTTGGTCCTATTGATCACACTGTGGAGCTGATGATGTAGTAATTTCTGCAAATTAATTAGTGGGACCGAACCATTTATTCAGTCTCATTGGTGTCTCTCCAATGGAACCGTATTATAATACGGATCAATCTATTGATCGGGAAAAAAAAACAATTAATCTCATTTCTGACCAATTATTTTTTAATTTCTAAAAATAAAAGAATGGAGACAGTGAGCAGATTATGTTCCAATTAAAAATTATGTATGTAGCTTTAAGCTAAAATGTTATATTAATTTGCAAGAACTAAAGTTCAGAAAACTAACAAGTGCCTCATTATATAAGCTACTGGAGGTGTCCCTTACTACTAATTCTATGCAAATGTATGCTCTTATGCACTGTGCACAAAACCAAACACATCATCAACTTGTGATCCAAGTTTTATAATTTATATCATAATAGTAATTAACATTGAAACAAATTGTATTCGAAATTTTGTAATGGCTAGAGGTGGCTCCAAGCTAGACTATGCTGCCCAATACTTGGTCTACACATCTCTCTAGCTGGCACGACCGTTCTTCTTTGTTCTCCATGACAAGTGAGGTTTTCAATTTCTCCATTCAAATAAAAATGGACAAATCCATTTGCAATGAAAATATTTCAATGCACATCATAATACATATTGGTGAGTAGTACTATAGGGTGTTCTTAAGCTCATCAAGAAATTTTGTGAGTTAAACAAAAAAAATCTATTAAATTGACTTCTAACGATGAATTTAAATTAAAACTGGTCTACTTTATAAATGATGTGCTTACATTTCAAATTTATACACTTTCAAATTACTTTAATATAAAGTCAAGCGGTCAAAAAAGAGATTTATAAGTTAATTTTAATGCATTCTTTTCATCATTTTTATCACACGATTTAACATCACTTATAAAGTATATCGGTTTCAATGGTTTTAATTCATCGTTTGAAGTTAATACGATAGATATTTGAGTTAGGCTCACAAAAAGACTCGTTGAGCTTAAGAACACCCTAGTTCTACTCGATACTTTAATTGTTGAAAATTAATATACATTCAATCTATAAAAATGTCAACATACTTACAACAACACAACAACAACAATAATTATTGTTATTTATATTATGTATCTTGATTTTAAAATAACTATCAACAAGTTCATAAATTGTCATGAAACCCACATTTTCAAAGATTCTCTATTATGTGATGTGATCAATTTTATCCAAAAAATAAAAAATGCTGATAAGATTCAATAAGTCCACTCAAGATCAAATTTTGGAAAAAACGAAAAACTTGTTAATCTAGGGTAAGCTACAAGAATCAAAGTTCTAGAAGAAAGAAAAAAATGAATTCTTTGCTCTCAATATGCTTGAGAACATAATCTAGTAACAAGAATATCCAGTAAATATTCACAAATTTTTGGTACAAAATCAAATCAAATTATGGAACAGGATCCAATGGGTCCCTTCCAGTCAGGAATTTTGCTTCAAAAGACATATTTTTGTACATCTACCATTGCTATCCCAAATGGAGAACCTCTCTCCAGCCTTGTGGAAATGGAGAGGATCGTGCACGCAATACGTCATCTGAAATTATACTTGAAGAAAGGAGTTGTCATAAAATTTAAAATTTTGGCACTCTTTCATAAATTCAATTTTATTAATTAGGAACTTGTCAACCTATCAAACATATCCTCCCTTCCAGTGTCTCTAACCGCCGAAACGATTATTTTTCTTGTAAAATATAAACAACTTAAGTTGCCTCTTTGATTCCACACAACGGGTAAAGAGACCCATTACAAAAAAATGGGACCCACCACGGTGTACCGTTATATCAAATTAATTAGTAGTTCATTAGTTTAAAAGCCGGGTTGCTTTATAAGAAGGGATTCACTTATGCTATTTTTTTGGTGATACCGAATGACGCCCTATATTTTTAAAGTCCAAATAATCAATTCAAACCGTTCAACATGATGAATATATTAAAATGTACTTGCAAATCAAATTTTATATTTTTAATTTTTTTTTACTATTTATTAAAATTGGTACAAAAATTCAATAGTCTGAAAACAATGATTTTATAAAAATACTTAATAAATAATAAAAAAAATAAAAAAAATGTAAAATTTGGTCTCCAAATATGGAGATCATGTTGAACGGTTTGGATCTTGAAAACTTTGAAAATATAGAGTATAATTTTGTAGAAATTATTGACTAGTTTAGAAGCCAATTAAAACATAATCATGTGCTGTGTATTTTCTTACTTGTTTTTTTAACCTACAATAATGGCGACACAACATGTCCCTTGCTAAAGAAACATGAATTTTCATCAATATGCTAATTAATTATTAGCCTATTTAATTAATTAACTGATTGCTTTCGCAAGTGCACTACTTGAATGGTTTTTGCATATGCAGAGAGCTATATTGTCTGGTATTATCCTTGGTTGTGGTTGTAAGCTACTTCTCTAATTAATACAATGGGCAACAGCTTTTTTTTTTTTTTTTTAAGTGTAATCTTGAACTGAAAAGCAACGCACTATTAGAAAAAATATATAGTACATCATGCCGGATGCAAAGATGGCACTGAAAATTTAAAAGTGTACTTAGATTTAGAATTAAAAAATTTAACATTTTAGAATACATGATCTTGCCCTTAAAAAGGCTTTACCTACCTAAGGTAATCAAACATGTTTGATTGTGAATGTTTGATGAGGATTAAATTGCTTGCTTCATTTTATTTCACATATTTTAACTCATGGCTTAAATTAATCAACCTAGAATAGTAAGGTGTTGAAAAATAAGTCTTTGTCTATAATAATCGATTCTACAGATGGAGTAAGTTAATCCACATGAACAGGTGGAGTAACTTAATCTGAATAAATTCATCTTTTACTTTAGTACAGAGTAAGATGTTTGCTCGATAATCAAACATGACATATATGACGTGTTATACTGAGGTGGATCCAGATTTTGTCAGGAATAGACAAAAAGTAAAAGGTTGACAGTAATTGTAGCACTGAAAAAAAAAAAGAAAAAAGGAAATGAATAACTCTTAAAAAATCATTCTATTTAGATCAAGATAGGAGTAGGTCCAATGGGCATCGGACCTACCTTTAGGTTCGATTAGCTCTAGAACCGTACGATTAGCATTAAGTTTAGTGCGCACGGAAATTGAAACAGATCTGCACGGATTTTAATATACTTAACACGGATCTTGATGCAATCGAATGGTCATTTCAACCATCGGACCTACTCTGAATTCATTTAGATCAGTTTTTTTTATTCTATTGAATTCCTCTTAATTAGGGAGTCAAGGTGTTCCTTGGCACTTGCCATCAAGGAGACCAATTTATTTCAGCAATTAAGTTTTAACATCAAACGAAAATTGTAAAACATTAATTTAAAGAGATTAATTATTGAGCAATAATAATTAATGGTGCAAACCTGAACCGTTTGAAACAACCAAATAATAATAAAGAGAAGTGTGAAGTCCTGAATAATAAAAGACCCCCATGATTTTGGGATTCACATCTGCTGCGATCATAAAAGGGTGAACAGTAACCCTAAAATTTCTGTTTTTTCAAATCTAATCGTCTAATAATTTCGTGCACGTATCTCAAAGCAGCTGATTTTTTCTTGCACGAATCTCAAAACAATTCAACATTTGAATTTGGAAAAGCAGAGATTATAAGTCACTGTTCATGAGTTAAGAATCGCAGCAGATTCGGATCCATGATTTTGATATAGATGGAGCACATGCACACTGGTGCGTCCCACACACCCAGTGTCACTGTGTCATGAACTGGCACACCAAACTTGTTGACCTCTCTATGTTTCTGAGATATTTTTGTCAAAACAAATTTCAAAAATATGTTTTTATTTCTACATTTTTCTCAAAAAAAAAATACAAAAGAAATACTTAATATTCAAAATAATTATAAAATTTTGTCTCCCACCATAATACCAGTATTGCAAAAAAAGTCCGTTTAGACTGATTAATTGATCGATTAGTCGTTGGTGGTGACCAAATTGTTATAGATTTCCGACTAAACGGCTGATTATTTCTAATTATGGCTGATTATTTCTGATTATTCTCAATCAAGTAATGACACCTTATCCGACCGACAACTGTTATTTACAACACTGCATAATACAGTGATACAGAAACAGATCCAAAGAGGCTCCTGAATTGTGAATTGTTTTCTTAGGTCCAATGCAAAATTAAAAGAGGAATGCAATGATGTATAATTATCATTAGCTTTTTATTTTGTCGTGACAATCTCATCTACCATGCATATATCAACACATATGACACGATGATCATCAAATAATCATTTACCATGACACAATGCATATATCACCAGTTCAACACACATGACACGATGATCATCAAATAATCATTTCCTTATCACATTTATTTCATGATAGAAATAAAACTTAATTATTGATGTTTTTTAACTTTAATATTTACCATGCCATGTCGTATTCTTTTAATTATGAGCAGTTTTAACAAATAACCGGTGTAGGAAATAATTAAGTCTGATCAGTTGGCCGATATTCAGATTTAATTGCGTCCCCATTCTTATCGGGCCACAGATTGAATTGGAAGCTCTCCCAAAAACTTAAATATCAGTATATTACAATACATTTTTGGATTTTTGGAGTCCCCCAATTCAATCTGTGCCCCCCCAAGAATGAAGCCGTAGATTGAATTAGAGGTCCTTATATTTTTCGAATTTCCCATAATTTGTGGGTCTTTTTTTTATTTTTACAGTGGTATTAAAAAAAATTCGGCGTATATCATATATGGAAATATATAATATTTCATATTAACAACATGCTCATTTTTACAATCATAATTTATATTCAAGTTTTATAAATGAATTCTAGTATAAAATATATTTTTCTTAAAAGAAAATTGATATAATCATTTTTGTTAGAAGTATATATATGTTTGGAAGTTAGGGTGCTTTCCATTCTCTTTGTTCTGTTGCAAGAAAGGCTGCTCCACCATTGGAAGCAGTGCATGTGCATAGATAATCACACGGACATAAGAAATTCTAGATGACGTCATGAAAAATTAGTATAACCAAGTGTCGGGTGGGTCCCATGTCTCTAAGGTCAACAAACCTATTGGAGGTCCCACATCCATTGTTTAAGCTCTCTCTATGTCATGTGTCCCGTCGGTTTTTGCTCTTTTGTTTTCGTTTTTGGACCAGGAAATTGGAATCCGTTTTTAATAGTTCAACGAGGAAAGCTTTTATATGTATAAATTATTAAATTGAGACATACGAAAATAGAAAAAATATTTCGTTTCTAATAAATATAAAAATATTTGATTCATTGAGTCTGATTCAAAATTTTAGATCGGACTCAATTGTTTAAATGCACTGTTATTTTCTTTCTTTTTTAATTTTAAATTAGACATTGATGGAAAAATCTGAAATATGGCTGCCATAGAAAATAAGGTGAGAATTGGTTTTGTCTCGTTGGGTCTGATCCAAGTTAGTTTATTTTTTAATTAAAAAAAAAACAGTGTAAATGACCGAATTAAAAAAAATAGTTCGGAGTTCAATCCACTTCTGACTTGATTAAATGTGGCATTCATATTCTCCTTTTCTATAGTTTTAAAAAGAAAAAAGAAATAACAATGATCTGGACCATTGAGTCCGATCTGAATTTTTAAATCTTACCTTACCTTATTTCACAGAATAACCTTATTTCACAGAAAACGGAAATAACCTTACCTTACCTTATTTCACAGAATAAAAAAACCTTCCATTATATTGACAATTATGTTATGTTTAGTGACGAGGTATTTTCATATAAGACTTAGACATGTTAGTCATTAACAATAAAAAAATTTAAACACATTCATTTTACGATAAGAATGATTGAAATTAAAGTACATATGGAGCCATTTTCATTATTCTTTTTAAAAAAAAAATTAACTAATATGTAGGGTGGAGCCAGAAAATAAAATAGAGATTGGATCAAAATATTCAGAATATAATATAATTGTATAATTAATTAAATACAATAACTTTTTTTTGTATTTTTTTTTTCTAAAAAATGACAAAAGAAACATATTTTGAAAAAAAAAAGTTGGACCAAGGTAAGCAAGTTTCTCCTCCTGATCTCATGTGGATCCGCCCCTACTAATATGATTGAAAAAACACGCGTCATTCATATAAATACACTTAAAACGTAAAAAACAAGTGAATACTAATTGATCAATACGTCACGAACAAAGGATTTAAAATCTTATCATGATAAACCATAGTTGGCAAGGATGATTACAACATATTAATATTATTGTTGAATCACTTAAATCATAATTACTATCTGCTGATAAAGTTGATTTAGTTTCTCTATAATTTCTCAATATGAAAAATTGTTTATGATAAGCTTCTTTTCCACAACTCTACAAGTTTGTGATGATTATAAGTTTCTATTTAAAATTATTTAGATAATATTTACACTTAATAAGTATATATAAATTTGTAACTAGAGGAGGATCCAATGCCTCCATTATGTGTGATTACGTCGCGTCTATTTTTTTTTTTTTTAAATTCTAATAACAATAGAAATTTAAAATTATATGTCAAAATAAAACTGTTAGATGTGATCTATATTTTTTTTTAAATGCACATACAAAATATTACTTTTGATTTTTTATGTGAATTAATAAGTTGAAAAATCAATATCTATAAATTATTTATATCAAAGTATTTTTACAAACTCTTGATTATAATCAAACTAAGTTTGAAATATTATAAATATTTTACATTTATAGGGAAAATTATAGTATCAAAAGTTATTTTCAAACATAAATATTACTTAAGACACCACCTTTAAGTTAATAGTAATCTTACAAACCTTAATTCATCTTATGTCCAGATCTAGAGTAAATTAATTTGGCGCGTCAAATTTCTTTATATGACCCAAAAGCATTCATATTTTTATTCATTTTTTTTTAATTATTAATAAAACTATAAAGACTGTTTAGTGTGCTTCTTTGAACTTGCCGTAGCTAAATTAATTAACGCGCATTCATATTTTTATTCTATTTACATATATGTTATTTTAAGATATAATTATTGATAACTATACATGCATGAATATAAATATATGTTTAGTGAGCTTCTTTGAATTTTCCAGTTCTTAAAAATTGACGTGGCTTGATTAGTTTAACAATAGATTAAGAATACTTTTCAATTCAATTAATTTTTCATTTGAAAAGGAAATTCCATTGCCAAATTTATAATGTTTTGACATATGCTGGGAACTTGATCATTTGTGAAATTTTAGAAAATATTTAAATTTTTGGTATCTTCTTCAAATGAATTTCAAAGAACGGTAGTTGCATTATTAATTTTAAGCCAGTGATTTCATTTATGATCAATTTATTTATACATATGATATTCATTAAAATATCTTTCTCATTAATTAATAATAAAGATAAAATTAAAAAAATCATTTTTAAAACTGACCATGAGGCCAGTTGTTAGAACAAATGTAATTAATTAAGTATTTACGAAGAAACCAATGTGGATACACTTACATAAATTATGAACATTAAAGAACAATTCAAACTTACCAAATGGCATGATAAAAAAAATGTTGGTAAGACCACTTCTAATAATTATTTATTAATTGTTTCTAGATAATCATCGAATGAAGTAGGCAATAGAGAAAAATAGCACTTCAGAGCGAGAGACATGTCAATGTTTTGATTTCCCTTTTGTTTATCAATATATTTATTTCTTTACTTTAGTACTATATATGTGCCTGTTTGCGTTTTTAATTGTGCTATTGTGGTATGTGCATATTGATCATGTCAGGTGTGATCACGACATGACTATGAGTCATGACAATACGTGATGTGACTATGCCGTGAAATGATTGTTCTTTGATAGTTTAGTCACGTCATGTGAAAAAAAAAATAGTTATAGAGAGGAGGGTTCCAATACCTCATGTCTTTTATAGCTCATCATATCTCATATTTTATAGAGGAGGGACCCACTTACACTATTTTTTGGTGACAAAAAATTACAACCTACATTTTTAAAGTTCGTATAATCTCCAAACTGTTCAACATGTTGTATATATTAAAATATCCTTGCAGATCAAATTTTACATTTTTTGGATTTTTTTTTACTATTTGTTAAGATGAGTACAAAAATTCAATGATTTGAAAACAACAGTTTTGTAAAATATTTAATAAATAGTAAAAAAAATTCAAAAAAAAATGTAAAATTTGATCTCTAAGTATATTTTAATATATAGATCATGTTAAATGGTTTGGATCAACTGTTTGGAGTTTGAAAACTTTAAAAATGAATGTTGTAATTTTGTGTCACCAAAAAATGGTATAAGTGAATTCCTCCTCTATTTTATATCTTCGTTTTAAAGTTTAAATTATGTTTGGAATGAAATTTTATAGTATTTGGAATTTGTTTACTATTTTTTTAAGATAGATACTTTTATATATATATATATATATATATATATATATATATATATATATATATATATATCCATTTTTATTAAAAATGGAGAGCACAGGGTAAAATCTGAATTTCTGATTCTATTGTTGTAGCCTTCCAGGAATCTAGGCTAGTCTCGACTCTAGAGTGAAACAGAGAATTAATGTCATCTCCAGATCTATTATAAATGGAGAGGACAAGGAATCCCTCCAGTTTTTATTATAAGGGTAAAGTCAATGAGTCAACGGTTTTCCTAGGTTGATCACAAAGGAAAACAGTTAACTGATGGGGTAGCTTTTCCACAAATTTTGACAGTGATTCCTAGTAATTAAAGAACCATCAATAATTTTAAGTGTCTTTCTCCTTCTGTTCATATTACTTGGTGAATATATTATACATATATACTAACAATATATATACTACGATATTTAGAAAACAGAAATAATGCATCTAATAATTGGAAGAATAGATAAATCTATTCAATACAAAATTACAAAAGGCAATAACAATCTAGATAATGACACCTATCCCAAATCCTTTCAAGGCTTCTCCAACAAGTGCCTTCAAAACCACGGATCTTCTCTATGGGTCCCCATTTCTCTCACACCTTTCACCTCACTTTTCCTTCCTATATAAACCAACCCTTTCCTCCTCAAATTCATTCCAATCTTTCGCGTTCTCTCTTTCTCTCTCTGTTGAATATCTTGGGTTGCCCAATTTTCTCTCCTAGGTTTTGAAGGAAATCCGGGGTTTTGTTTCGGAATTTCAGTTAAGTAATCATGCAAGGAGCAATGCAAGAGCAAGATCAGGCGGCCATGAATTTACCACCGGGCTTTAGGTTCCATCCGACGGATGAAGAGATCATAACGCACTATCTCTCGGCGAAGATCATGATACGCACTTTCTCCCCAGCTGCCATTGGAGAGGTTGATCTGAACAAGTGTGAACCTTGGGACCTTCCAAGTAAGCAAAATTTAATTTTCAATTCCTTGTCTTAATTTCTTGAAAGCTATGCTTTGCTTGTTCTAATTTTCTGTTCTTTTTTTTTTTTTTCAAATTATGATTTATGAACATGAACTCATATTTTCTTTGGGTTTTTTTTTTTTTTCTGAATTGCAGACAAGGCAAAGATGGGGGAGAAGGAATGGTGGTTCTTCTGTCAGAGAGATAGGAAGTACCCGACCGGTACGCGAACCAATAGGGCCACCGAAGCGGGCTACTGGAAGGCCACCGGCAAAGACAAGGAGATTTCCCGGGGCAGAAACATCCTCATTGGCATGAAGAAAACCCTAGTTTTCTACACAGGCCGGGCCCCGCGAGGCGAGAAGACCAACTGGGTCATGCATGAATACCGCCTCGAAGGCAAACTCCCCTTTTCCAACTACAATCAATCCATGAAGGTACTGACTTATTTATTCCTGATTAATTAATTTTTTCCAAAGTCTAATTATGACTCTAATTAATTGGTGCATTTTGTGATGCTATCTTCTTAATTGCTTATTGTTGGTTTGATCAATGCAGGATGATTGGGTGGTCTGTCGGGTCTTTAAAAAGCCTGGTGGTGTGCCAAAGAGAAACCCGGTTGCACCGGGCCTGGAGAGGCTCGACTCGTTCATTAACGAGTTATTGGAAATACCGACGCTCCCGCCTCTCGAAAATTATGAACCATCCTTCTACAGTTCTGGGGTGTTTGACATGGCCTTGGACTGTCAGATGGAACCCTCCACCTCTTACATCCCTTATGAAGAGCCGGCGCAGACAAGCTACGTGCCCCATCAGGAGCCAATAAGGAGGCACTGCAAGGCCGAACAGTCAACTAATCAGCCGATTCCAAGCCACTCGCATGAAACGGGTCTAAGCGAATTGATCGACCGCAACAACGAGATTTCATCGGTTCTCACCGGACGACAAGATGCTTCCAACGGGTTTGTCGAATGGGATGGCATCTGGAATGTCTGAATTAAGGGTCTAATTTGAGGAAATTAACTGGAATTTGGTATTTGGTAGCAGCTCTTTGATGGAAAGGTAGATTAATTGGTAGTCTTCCTTGGACAGAGAAGGTCTTCTGTAGTGGTGCTAGTCCCTCCTTGTATATAACAAATTCTATGGTTTGCTTAGTATTGTATGTACTATTTGTAAGAGCTCTAGGATTTGTTAAAATAGCTATGTATATTTAGGTGTGATGGTTAATTTAGTATCTTATGTTGTGTTAGAGAAAAAAAAAATTTAAAAAGAGAGAGAGATTATAGTATATTAAAGGTTAAGAAAGAAAAAAATAATATTGAGAGTAGCAATGCTAATGTAAATTTGTAATGCTGTTGTTTGAGTTAGACTATATATATATATATAGAAAGATTATTGTATAATATTAATTTTATGTTATTTTGTGCTGTTATTTGAGTTACACCATTTCTGGAACTTCTGGGCTCTGGCCATGGCAAACAGGCAGCTAGCAAGTTCAACTATCTCATAAAATATTTTTCTTTGATACCAATTGGAGTATATTATTACAGTGAATCATTGATATCATTGATATGTCTTCTTCACCAAATCTACCATGACATCTACCAAACACTGTCTCCATAGAAAGTTAGAAACTATATATATAGATGTCGACTATATATTGTCCCCATAGTCTAGATTGATCCTTTAACGGTACATTGTATCTTCTCGCACAAACCCCGTGCCACAAATTATGAGAACACATATAATATTATATACCTTCATCGATCACCATGTGTACGTAGAAACCACACATATATACCTTGTCCTTTAAATTAATATATGCTAAAGTAAAGGCAACGAGAGAAGAGGTGCAGAGAGAGAGAGAGCAAGAGAGAGTGGTGCAATTTTCATGTGTGATTTGCTTTGGGAAATAGTTAGCTTACTTTCCATTCAAAGCAATGAGGTGGTGTTTTCTTTTAAAATTTCATTTTGTTTCTGCACTTTTGTTTCAAAGACTTGGTGTGAGGAGAAGGACCGCCCTTTGCGCCCCCCTTGTGCTTCTTTCATGCATTAAATTCCGGGATAAGAGAATCTTATTTAACCATCGGTTCCTCTCCAGTTAAACCTATTACCTTATCAAACTGGACGTCTCCGTTCCCTACCACATTTAGGAGCCGCTGGTATTTTGAGAAAATCAGGGACTAAGATAAGAGTTTTGCAAGTTTTGTTAGTTTGTAATAATTTAGAAGTCAATAATACGATAAATTATCATAAAGTTTTGTTCATGAATTGAGTGATTTATAAACTGTCATCTTGTTATCTTGAGTATTATTGAATTTATAGATTATTCATTTATCTGAACTAGAGTCAATAGTTGGAATTGTGAAACTCCATAATATTAAATGATATATATACTCTTAAAAGTCTCTAACCAAGGTAATTAGCAGGAACACTAATTTACCGTTACCATGTTAGAATATGGATTAAAAGATGGTCAAGTTTTACAGACCATTAACATGAGATGTCATTTTAATCACATAGATACATGTTCTACGAACATGGTATTTGACAGACCTCGAATGAAATATTAAATGGAATTGTGTACGTGTCATTAATGTTTTCATTCAGTGTTAAGTTCTAAAGTATGAGGTATTCATCTTTCCTACTAAGAGATGTGTGTGTGTGATTGTTACCTAACGCTGTCGGTAAAACGTAGTCATAACGGTAGCTTTTCGGTATACATAGCTTAGCTGAGGTAGTGATGGTTTACCAGAAGTACTATTGTCCCTCGTATCTCTATACGAGTTACGGTATCACTGGGCCCCTTGATAGAGTAGGATTATCTGCATGCAGTATAATTACAAGAGTAATTATATTTTATAATCTACTCAAGATCGAGAAAAGATTAAGTTTGCAAGGATGACACACACCTACCTTAAAACTGATCTGATACTATGAGACATAAGAATTAACACGACTAAAATAGTTTAATGGATCGTGGTATTGTATGGTACAGCATCATTTGTGTAATTGGATGGTCATAGTGTAGATGTCAGATGCCTCCTATGATTATAGAAGTTAAAATGGTTTTAATTCTATTTACCAACATAACACAGATCCTATTGGGTCACACCGCAAAGGAGACTTATCAGAGAATCTTATAATTAATAATAAGATATTTATGATTAATTATAAAAGGTATAATTAATATAAATGTCATAAAGATGACAAGCTTAAACATATTCAATTTACAAGCGTGTACGACACGTTATGTAAAAGCTATCGCAACAACAGTCGCAAGAAGTTATAACTGATCAGATCAATTATAAAGAGATTACAAATATTAATTATGAATTAATATTTTGGGCTTAAAGCCCATTTGAATTTTGGGCCTAAGTTAAAAATAGATTTTAATTAGAAAGCCCAAAGCCCAAAATCAAAGCCCAAAAGTCAAAGCCCAAACTAATCAATTGATTAATGGGCTTGATGACATTTTGGTAAATACCATGTTATCCTAGGGGCATATTAGTCATTTAGACCATTTCAAAAGGCTATAAATAGAGGAGTAGGGGTAGAGAGAAAATTACTAATTCACTCATATCTGAACGGATCAGTCTGATCGGATCGATAAATCTATTTTCTCTCTTTCTCGGTTACGGTTGTTTACGGGATTCGGAAATAATATATTTGCGAAACTCGCGGTATTTCTATTTGAATAACTGCGGGTCGTAAATATATTTATTTTGTCCTTTTCTCGGTGAATAGTGTTTTTACGGTTGTCGTGAATAGTGTTTTCGTGAAGTTTCGTGAATCTGATTTTTGTGAAAGAATCAAGTCAGTTTTACGGTCTTCGTGAATAGTGTTTTCACGCCTCCCGTGAATAGTATTTTCACGCCTCCCGTATGCTGGCAGAAAGCCAGCGCTCTGGTGGTTCCTGGTGGACGACCGATGAGAGGTATCGACGTCTGATATCCCGAGGCAAGACGTTCCTCGATTCGATCTTCTCGGTCTCGCTGCAATCCAATTGGAATTTGGATCAAGGTATAAATATGTTATATTAATCTATTTAATTTGTAAGTAGATTAAAGTTTAGAAATCAATTATGGAGTAATCTGTAAATAGGATTAAATCGGATTTTGATGCCAAAGAATACTGAAGGTGGATCGCCTTAGAAAGTATTCTGACATACCTTGTTTAATCCTTGACTTAAGATGGAAGAAAAAATTTTGTTTTACGTTCTTTCCACATTTTAAGTTAATCAACGGTTTGGACCGTCCTTAACCCAACAAGTTTAAGCATCATAATTGATAATTATATGTATCTTTATACGGCATTGTTGTCTAATTTGGACGAAATTTATGCTAAATATCCACCAAATTAGACATTGATGGTGATAATTCACTCTCATGTTTATATTAGAAATATCATATTGTTTTATTTGGATACTTATGAAAAATATAATGTTGTTTTAGATACATTGTTGGCTTACTTAGTTTGTAAGGTTGCTATAGATTTGGTGTGTTTTTGGCTTCTTACGATATAACTGAATACATTTTTTACTTCTACACGAAACCGCTGCTTGATTTTGGAGAAAACTAATAGCAAAGAATTATAAAAGAGTACACTATTTATGAACACCTAATCATTAATTTTGTTTTTATATGTCATGCATTGTGACATTAAATTTATATCAGCTGTAAAGAAAATTAGATTAATATACGCGTTATAGTAAAGATACGATACACCAAACGATTTACTTATCTTAGAATAAATTAGTAAGAAATATTGTTTAATTCTACACGATAATGACGTAATGATATCTATCAACTTAAGATAACAGTTAAAGTTATAAGATACGACATTTCAATTTTGTTATTATCATTACAATACTTTACACGTTGTATGAAATTTTAATATTCAAATTAAGAGGATATACTTGTTAAAACTTTATATCATCTTCTCAGTTCACATAAAATTTTCAAGATAGCAGTTAAAGTTGCAAGATACGACATTTTTGTATTGTTATTATCATTACATTCAATACTTTAGACGTGTCATATGGAATTTAAATATTCAAATTATACAATCAAATTATTAGTTCACAGTGAAAATTTCCATTTTGATTTTTTTTATATCTATCTCTTCACAATGAATTTATCAAGTTGTAATGGATGCATCCATTTCTCTCGGAAAAAAAAGAGAAGTCTTGCTTGGGCCAATAGCACTCCTATTGGCGGAATTGGCTCAGCGAATTATTAGCTGTATCTTCAATCTTAATTCGCCGCTGCTTGTAGAAATAATTTCTATGCTTCCAAAGGACTTGAATATAAAATATTTGTAGGGAATAAGTTAACATTAGAACAGTGAGTAGGGACAGCTGGTTTGTTTGCATACGCATTAATTCTTATGTACCATGATTTCGTCAAGTGGACTTGGAAATGAATTCAGATCAATTTCAAGAGTCAGTATCCTCTGAGGTAACATAATAGTTGAGTTTAGATCTGAACCGTCATAATCCGATCATCTAATTCGAGGTGGAATGCACGAGAACTTCAATATTTGTGTCAAATCAGATCGGATAGTCCGAATCTAAACTCAAAATTTGTGTTATTTGATTCCATTGCATGCAATATCCGACTGTAATCTGTTTTAATCTAGCACGATATAAAACGTATTCTTGTATTCTAAATAGGAGATTGTGTTTTTTTGAGGTAACATAATAGTGGAGTTTAAATTCAAATCATCTGATCATAGTTCAGATTAATTCGGTCTAAAGTGAAATGTATAGGGTCCCTTTAATATTATTCGTGTTGAAAGAAAATCAAACGGTCTGAATCTAAACTCAAATTTTGTGTTACATCCGATAATATAAATTTTCTAAATAGGCATCAAATTGATATTGTTGGGCTGGAGGGTATATGAGAGGATTTGAATTTCTAGGAAATGGGAGCAATGATCGAGATCGATAGAAAGGGGAAAATACATGTGCAATTTGGGAGAGGAGGGTGTCCGATGCTCATCGGATCAAATTTGGTTCGATGGATGATTTCTACCGTTTGATTCACTTCAAAATCTGTACGCACGGATATTAAAGTGATTCGCACAGATTTTGAAGTAAATCGGACGGTAGAAACCACCCATCAAACCGAATTTGATCCGATGGGCATCGGGCACCCTCCTCTCCCGTGCAATTTCCCCGCCTTAATTCATCGTCTTCAACACAATTTTTGCAATTGTGTTAAAAATAAACATTGGCAAAAGTTTAGTAATTTCTAATAGCATAATATATATGTTGCACATATATAGATAAGTTTAATTAGTGTTGTTAATTTGAATATACCCAATGGTCATGTAGGAAGAAAAATAAATATATTTGCGTTTCAGATCGACCAAGTGTAATATCTTATAGGAAAATAATAATGCATTTATTAATCTTCATTCAAATGTACTTTTTAAATTAACGAAGATAATGTTTCCAAAATCACAGTACATATATACATGGATAAGATGCATGTTTTTTTTTTTTTAACAAAAGTGTACATACATTTTTCCATGGACATTTTTTTTATCAGTCTCGTAATTTTGTTAATAAGTATTTATTTAAAAAGTTAGACAATTCAATTTTCAAATCAATCAGAATATGCATTAAAAAAATTGAGGATGGATACATAAAATTGATGTCATTAAAAAGACAAGCTCAAGGTTATTCAAAAATAAGTCTGTCCAATATTTAGGTAAATTTTAATACATGCGGATGGTGAATTTAAGATTAAATATCAGTCAACTAATTAATTATACTATCATATAGCAATTTTGACGGTCTTTTTATTTTCATCAATGAATTAAATAATTATTTAAATTAAATCTAAGATAAGCTTTTGTTTTCCACATTATTTTATCGAGAATCAATGGAGGAGGCCCATATCAAGAGATTATTAAGCCCCATCAACAAGCCATAAAAGATATTTGCTAGTTGTGATATATATAATTTGATTCAATTTTTTTTTATACAAATTAATGTTATCATTTAATAAATTTACATTTTTAAATATTTTTTTTTGCCAAGTCAATGTCTGAAAAATTATAGCTATAACAATGCTATAAATATATAGCTAGCTCCTGTAAAAACCAAAAAAAAAGAAAAGAATATTACCTTGACTGAATAACCATACCGGTATATCTAAATATCTAAATCCATACCAAAAAGATATCGTGGAGATAATAAAGCCAAGAGAAACCAAATTAAACTACGGTTTAAAAAAGCAAGGTTGGCTACTAGACATGCTAGATTTACATCATAGCAAGCCTTACAAGCCACAGCTGATCTTCAGAATTTTTTATATTTATAGAAATTATTTGAAAATAATATAGGACAATAGATGGATTGTTTTGAGTTTTGACATCAGAATGAGCTGAAATTCGGTTTCTTTAGACAATTGTCTGAGTCATCAGGTGGATGATAAGCAGGGACGGACCTAGCCTAGGTCAGGGGGTCAACTGCTTCTCTCTGAATTTTGAAATTTTACAAAAATTTATAGGTTCGGATCAACTTTGTCTTCCTCTGAAATTTTATTTGCCTCGTCTGGACTTTTAGTTTGTAATTAATGTTAAATTTAGGGTTAAAATAGTGATAAATTTCTTGAATTTTAATTGCAATTAAAATTAGAAGTTAGAGCATTGAAAATTAGAAATTAAAGCATTTTTTATCTAGTATCCGATTAGCTAATAAAATTAAATCCAATTAATTATTTAAATCTGATTCGTTATTTTCTTGCTTTTTTTTTATGAAAATCTTGAATCTGCCTTGGTGATAAGTTTGATCTTAAAGGAACTTAATTTTTTTTCAGTTTCTTAGAATTGTCTGGAAGACCCGAAATTTTTTCGGTCATGCAATAAATATATTATCACATATTATTTTTACATAATTTGTATAAAATAAAAAATTCAGGCTGAGCAATATATTATACTTGCAATAGACTTTTTTTGTTACCTAGACACGTGTCAACATTTTGGCTCAACAAAACTCACAACATGGTGGGGTCCAGATGACGTCATCCAACCTCCTTTGGAAAGCACCGAATTAACCTCCTACCGTTGCCGTCTGAACATGCCATGTCAGCATTGTTTTTGGGCCCCACTATCTCTGTTTCTCCCATAGGTTGGCATTTTAGGCTTTCTGTGGAAGAAATGATAGATAGTCATACATAGAAAATGACATTAGAAAAAGGGAGCATCCTATGTGCTCTGTTATCTCCCTGATTTCAAACTCTACAATTCTCAAGTATAGCAAATGAAGTTAAATTCAGTTTTCCTCATAAGCAGTATATCTGATTTGGACATCAGATCAAATTTGGTTTTTAATGTTTATTCTGAATCATTTAATTGGTGTTGATATCTGTGTAGAAAATTAAAATTATAAATCGTCATGTGAATGTAAAACGGGTATGCGAATTTCGGAAGCAGGTATCTGATGGATATCGGATCAAATTCGGTTTTATGTTTATTCTGAATCATTTAATTGGTGTTGATATCTGTTGAATTATAAATCGTCATGTAAATGTAAAAAGGGCAAGCGAATCAAACTATCTAAAATCGAACATCATACCGAATTTGATTTGATGTCCTTTGTGTCTGTTGTTCAGACCATTGAATTTGATTTTTAGGAGCTGATACAAAAACTATAAATTTGCACACATTTGGAAAGGTAATAAAACAAGAAGCTTGTTTATTTCCAATGTAGAATATTTCATGTAAACATCCTGTTTTATAGTGCAACCTTTTAAAATTTTAGTTTTATTGGTTAATTATAAACTTATAATGCCAATTAAAAAGAATGCTTAAACAAATAACATAGTAACTAAAGTTCCAAGTTCTCTAAACATAAATATTGATGTAGGACTTGTAAGATTTCTTCATTATATAAGAAATAATTCTAGAAACTAATAAAGTTCATTTATTTTCTTAATTTGCACCTAATTTATCTTTTTTTGACCTTCACTAGGCATTCAAATTATGTTCTTTATCTCATACTAAAAGAATGTTATCTAATATAAAACTTTTAGTAATGAAGTATAATTTTATTTGTTTATATTGACTAGTATCTATCAATGGAAAAAATATGTACCATTTGTTAATTTTAAATTCTTAATGTGTCCTTTTGAAGAACCAAGTCAAAAATTGGATGTCATTGCAATGATATTAAGAACAATAATATATATACATAAGACCAAGTTTAAAAAAATAAAAATAAATAATAGTGGGGTCATCTATCCATTCTCTCTGACAATGAAATATAGCAAGTGGATGTGAGATGATGTTGAATGAATGGATTTGAAGACTAAGAAAGATTAGAAACCGCTTTAGCTGTCAATGATATATTATTAGTTGAGATGGCATGATGTTAGAATCTCCTCACTATGTTCTGTTTCATTTTCAGGACACATCTTACATGCTCTGGTAGGACATGGTCAGT
Organism: Carex cristatella; assembly: GCA_024447775.1. NCBI lineage: Eukaryota > Viridiplantae > Streptophyta > Magnoliopsida > Poales > Cyperaceae > Carex > Carex cristatella. Next base: position 3,293,727 of record JAJHPF010000024.1, on the reverse strand, counting down.
TCTCTGGATATATATCTTTATCCGAAATTTTTATTAATACCACTGTCACTAAAAAAACACACAAATTATTGGGAATTCAAAAAATACCAGAGCCTCTAATTCAATATGTAGCTCTATTTTTAGAGGGCAGATTGAATTGGAGGCCCTCCAAAAATCAGAAAATGCACTGTAAGTCTGTAATATACTAATATTTAGATTTTTGCGTGGTCACAGATTGAATTAGAGGCTGATATTTTTGAATTCTCCAATTTCAGTGGTGTTTTGGTTTATTTATTTTTTAACAGTTGTATTAGTAAAAATTTCGGTATCTTTTTCTCTTCAATAAATTTAATTTGTTGGGCACAAGAGGTAGAACAAACTAAGGGCGGGTCTACAGTCAAGCCGGGATGATTAATCACTTCCATAATTTTAAATATTTTAATGATCTATATTAAATTTAATTGATTTTTTTTTTAAATTTTTATATAGTTCAGTCTCTCTTATAAACTATTATATGTATATTTGTAGTTTAGTGGTTAGATTCGTCTTCTCACTTTGAGAACTGACAAGGGTTAAACTTTTTCATTCGTTTGGTTTTGAATTAGAACAAGGAATTAAGTTAATAACATATTTATTGAAATTAATGCATTGTATTAAGTATTATAAACGAGGAGCAATAAATTTCCTGTATATAAAGATTATATATTATATCAAATGTCGGTACTAATATAGACCACGTCAAAAAGTATATATGAATTAAATATTCATATCAGCTAAATAATACACGGTTCTTGAATTAACATACTAAAAAAAAAATAAGGGGCCTTCAAAAATTAAAATAAAATGTAAGCCGAAGGAATGTTGACCATTTCGGACCCCAAAAAAAATATATTAATTGATATTCAATTTATATAAATTACTATTTAAGTTATTTTAACAATATATGGTTGTTGAACCATCGTCGGACTGGAAAAATTAATAACAAGGGATCAAAATTAAAAAATATATACTTGGCAAGAGTTTATATATGTTCTAGTTATAACCACACAAAATAATACATGGTTCTTGAATATCATCATACACAATTTTGTAGATACGTTATTTATAAAAAGATTTAGCAAAAGTAAAGACATTAAACTGGTTTGATAAGAGTGTTTTTAAATGCAGTTTTGTTCATGCATATAGAAAGTCACTGCATATCACATATGCAGTATGCAGCCGCATATGTGGATTTTAATGTGAAAGTATATATCGATTTAATTTACTATGAGTTGTTAAAAGAATATACATAAATAAAATTAATTTATAACAATGATATTCTAGTTTAGTAGTTTGTGCTCTTTACCACATTCTCATAGGTCATGGGTTCAAATTTTTTCCAAAGTAATTATTTTCTGAGCTATTTTCGGTTGTAGAAACATATAAACCGTGTAGCGGACACATATTCAAAATCACATAAGAGAGATTGCATGAAATACGTATATACAGTTGTGCGGCCGCATTAAAATAGAGTTATTTCTAGAACTTTATTTCTTAAAAAAAAAGTTAATTAAAATATTAAAATTTTAAAATAAATAATTTCTATAAAACATTTTGCGAAGGATTATAAATAATTTAGAGTTGTATCTTGCACTTCATACCTGATTCAAAATACAGTAAAACATATATAATAAAAAAATTCTACTATAGACTGTAAAAAAAATGATATTACACCCTCCACATGCATGTCAAAGCATATCCTCTTAAACACGTCAAATATATAATCTGATTAATAGATCCAATAATATAATTCAAAATCAAAATCACAGTTTGGTAGGAAAATTTTAATCCTCACGAAGCTTGAATTAACTTGCAGATTCTATAAAATTCAAATAGATCCAATAATAAAATTCAAAATATATAATCTGATTAATAGATCCAATAATAAAATTCAAAATCAAAATCACAGTTTGGTGAGAAAATTTGAATCCTCACGAAGCTTGAATTAACTTGCAGATTCTATAAATTGATTAACTATAGATATGGGCCGTGTTGATAATATTTCTTCAAAATACAGGTCCAAATTATTTAACTACGACCGATATAAGAACAAAAGTCAATTTTCAAATTGTGAAAACAAAAGAAATGAGATTTTTTTTTTTATTTAGTGGGAAAAAATAATGTTCTCTGTATAAGAGATTATAGATTCAAAATTCAGATGAGAAATTTCTAGTGAATATAAAACAGTGTGGTTTGACCATGAGCTTAAAAAAAGTACAAGCTTCCCAAGAATTTATGTTCATATTTTCATTTTTAAAATTCAAATATTAACTAACTTGCGTATTCAAATATTCAATATTTAACCCTCAGCTTTCAAATATTCAAATATTCGATAGTTGATTCAAATATTTGTAAAACAATCACAGTTTGGTAAGAAAATTTGAATCCTCAGGAAGCTAATATTAATTTACTAGCAGATTCTATAACTTCCAAAAAGTGTTTGTTTTATTTTTCGCTCATATCATCATTTCAAAATTTAAATATTCAATTCAAAATGTTTCACGTGGTTTTTATATCAAAATATACGCAGAGACCAAATTTTGCATTAATATTTTTTTTGCTATTTTTAATTTTTTTTAATTTTAAATCTAACATGATAAATGATTTAAATCGACTATTTAAATTGTTTGAACATTAATATTAAAATATGAACAGAGAGTAAAATATCGACTTTACTTTTCAAAAACAATAATTCCCCAACTCCAAGGTACATTGAGAATATCCAGAAATGAGATCAAATACGACTATCTTTTTTAGTCTTAGTAAAATGAAAATAATGTTGGATTAGTTCTAAACTAAAACAATTAAGTGGAGTAGATAAAATGTAATAAGTGAAATAGATATAAAATTAATTTATGTCATATCGAGAATTATTATTCGGTCTGATAACACATAAAATATCTTATACTTTCTTATGAAAAGTCACATATTCAAAATTCGAATGAGAGATTCCAAATGAATATTAAAAACAGCTGAGTAACTTGATTTATAACTTTACACAAACAAAATCATGTCAATATCATAAGGAAATGTGAAAATCCATGATTTTTTGTCGATTCAAATGATAAAGAAATATTAATTTATTTTCTAATAATAATGTTGTGTATGGTACTAATTTGGTACAAAATAGATCTGCTTGTCTTTATTTTTACAGACAGGGTTGTTTTCTTATTTTGAAAGGTTATCTAATTAAAAATACACTCCAAAATTTATAATTTATTTTTTGTTGATGCTTTGTATGTGACTAGTTGTCAATTTCTAATAAAAGAATGTATGCGTTGTCCATATTGATGAATGCCAACTTTGTACAACTCAATAATTTCAATTGTCTGATCAAGTTTGGATTAATTATAGTGTTGACATATATATTTTTTTAAGCTTATGATGTGATTGGTATTTGGTCTCCAGTCATAATCCTAGATAATTGTACAGGCTATAGTTTGAACACTACAATAATAAGCAACAAATTTTATGTGGCTCCAAATTATAAATTTTGAAAGCAGTACCATTACATTCATAATGGAATTGAGAATATATCCATTTTGGTAAGAAAAGGGGACTGATTTGCTTTGATTGGAGTTCTTGTAAATTAGTTGTACGATTATCATGCTAATCATTTAGGTGGTTGCTCTATTTGGGGCATCTGACATTGATTTTGCACGCGCTTTAATTTAATGAAGTTAAGTTTAGTTGTGTCAAAATCAAATCATGTTATAATTGGATCTGATAACTGGACAACTCGGATCAAATTTTAGTTTATTGATTATATCTACATACCAGCAACTCAAATGAGTTTCTAACTAATTGTTAATCACTTTTTAAAAATTAAGTTCTCTAAAATTTCTAATTTTCACATTCTTTAAATTAATTTTAGAGTTTCTATTAAGCTACGTTAGCAATAAATTAAAAAAAGAAATAATTTGAGTCAATCATTTGACTAGTATGGAGTTTATAAATAATTTCTTAATAAAAAAAATTTATTGCATAGTTTCCAAATAAGAAATTCTTCCACATATTTGAAATTGAATTAGAGATGTAGATGCTCTAAGTCAAATAATTGGAGTAAAGATATTAACAACGTTACTTTAGGTGAAGTTACTTCGGGTGGAGTCGTATAAATATTTTGTCATTTTGTCAATATTAATTATGTGTTGCGTAAAGTCAAAATAACTATATCAATATCTTAATCCAAATAATTAGAGTCCATATTATTATAATGGAACTCTTGCTTTAAACAATATATATTAATCGAAATATAAGAAATGCAATATGTCATATATTCAAGAGAAGTAGGGCGTTCTTAAGCTCATCAATGTTTCTTAATTAGTTTTTCTTAAGGTTAAGTTTCTTAATTAATTTAGCTCTAAAACTTACTGAATGGTAAACCAATGAATTCAGATTATTGAAACCGGTCTACTTCATGAGTCACGTGTTTACATGTAAAATTTATAAATTTTTGAATTAATTTAGTATAAATTAAGCGATAAAAAATAATAAAAATTAACGCATTAAGATTAATTTATGAACTTTTTACTATTTGACTTTATACTAAATTAATTCAAAATTTATAATTTTTATGTATAATCATATCACTTGTGAAGTAGATCGATTTCAATAGTTTGAATTTATCGTTTGAAGCCAATTATATTGATTTTAAAGCTAAGCTTGCTAAAAGTGCTTAATGAGCTTAATTAAGAACATCCTAGATTCCTAGTTCTATTTTATTTTAAATCTGAATCATACAATGCAACGGTATTGTCACCCCATAATAAGATTTTGATAGAACCAACTGTAAGGTGAATTTAATTTATTTTATTAGAATATATTGAAATAGAGATAATTTTGAAGTTGAATTATTTTATCCGCAAAAATTATCGGTATCAAAGGTTTTATTTCACGAATGGAATTTTAGATATTCTTTTCATTTTTGTATAAAAATATGAGCTTTTATTATTATGAAAAAATGGAGATTATTGCCTCTTTAAAAAATTGCAAATTGTGCTGTAAATTTTTAAACGTACCGCTAATATATGTAATTTAGATTTGATCAGCTCAACAAAGCTAAAATGTAATAAAAAAAAAAAAAAAACGGAAGTAGTTCATCTATATATTCTATTTTTTTTTCTCAGTTAGTGAAGTGTCTACTTTGCACATGAGATTTTAAAAAATACAAGTTCACCTCAGAACGGAATTAGAAAATTTAAATTGAAAGAATTGAAATGTAAAATGTATAATGTGTAATTACTGAAATTTAAACTCAAACTTTTGCAACTATAAAGTGAAATTCTAAATATTAAACTACAAGTATACATTTCATATTTTATAATAAAAGACTAAACTGTATGTCTATATACACCTTTAATAAATAATATAACTAAATTATAATATAAATAATTAAAATATTTTTTTAATTTATTAAAATTTAATTGAATTCTTTTATTCCTAAAACTCCTATGTAATCCAACTATCCACCCATATATAAAATGATATATCTATACTTGTAACTTTGTAGTTAAAATAAAATTTTATTTTGTGATTGTAAAGACTACTTGAGTTCAAATTTTATACAATACACATTATGCATTTTATATTTCAATTTCTCAATTTAAATTGTATAGTTCAGCTAGCTCCGTCATAATTTTAGTAATTTTGGATATATTTGGTTAGATTGAGAATAGGCTATTCTTAAGATTAGACTATTCGGAATAGTTTATTTGATGTTTGGTTGGATTATAATAGTTAGAATAGTGAATTCAATTTTTTGTCTTATTATTAGAATATATAGGATATTCCTCTTATGAATGATCCGAAGTCTATTTCTTTTAAATTTTCTATAGAAAATAGTTGGTAGTCAAGGAAATATATAAAATATAGTAATATGCGAGAAAAAAAATGAAGCTGGCATTATCATGAATTATGGAGATTTGTAAAACTTTGAGCACACTCAAGAGATGAAAAACGTGGCATTATTTTGGCGGCCTCATCTCATGCGCTAGCTTTGAGTGTGATTTCAATACACATCTCGAAAGCATTTTTTTGCGTATTATCTCTGTCTTTTCCTCATCGATCTGCTTGGCTAATTTTAGACCACTATTTGAACATATATATCACCATACATAATCATAATTAACAACAAAAATTTAAGAATTAAGATTTACTTCATTTTGTCAGTAATTCATTTGGCAATTAATTAACTTTCCATTTTTCTTTCCACTGTATATATAGTTTCAGGTTCTATTGTTTCAATCATGGGCGTTAGCTTTTTAAGATAGAAATTTCATCATGTGTGTAAAAATTTAATTTATTTTTTATAATTTTTATATAGTTCAGCACTCCTCAACACATTATACATTTACACATATAATGTATTTTAATTTACGTTTCAGTTCCTCTAATATAAATTTTCTAGTACCATCCTTGATTTCAATATATAGGTATAATTTTTGTTGGTGCGTTATTGGTTTATAATTAATTAAAAATCCTTGTGCATGCCATTAAGTCTACAGTGACAACAAACAGTACCTATGCTGGAAATCTGGTAGCAAGATATCAATCAAATGAGAACAAGGTGAGGCATTAAATAAAGCAATTAAAAGTCTCTTCAGATTTAGGTTATGAGCTGTGTTAAGGGAAAACAAAAGGATAATAATGTAGGTCTTTGTCTCTCTTACATAGTATAAGCAGTGTTAATTAATTAGAGTTTGAGAAAGGCACTCAACTGCATATATGATTACCTCATTTTTTTCATACCTGGCCATCCTTAAGAGAATGCTTGCTGGATTATATAAATGTAGACAGGTGCTTTTGTCTCAGCAATATGCTTTTTAACAGTAAAGTTGCTGGGTTGTTACAGTTAAAAAGTAACATCACAGAGCTAATTATCTCTACATAAACATTTTGGAGGTAATAATATATGAATGCAAATATCTAAAGCATTCAAAGAACCGCCCTGTCATAATCTAGTTGTTCATAAAGTGCTTCAATCACTCTTTCAAAATGTTTTCACGCAATTACAAGCCAAAGAGGATAATATTGGAAGAAAGTTCATCAGTTCATGCATGTAATCTTGTCATGTAAAATCTGACATTTTAAATATTATATTGGGTGCATTTGGATGTTGCAGCAGGAATAGCGAGAATAACGTTGTTCTGGGGTTAGCGCTAACTCATTTTTTGGACGGATTAGCGAGAACGCGTTCCAGAGAATAGCGCTATTCTTTGTGTGATCTAAACGGTGAATAATGAAAAGAATAGTGCACTAATCCAGAACGCCATTCTCTCCGCATCCAAACGCACCATGTTGGATGAAACAAGGAATAGAGCTAATCTCTGAGAATAGTAGCTAATTCAATATTTTGTTGGGTTAGTAAAATAGTGAAAAAAAATATATAAAAGACAAACAAAGAATAGTCTATATTTGCTAATTCAAACACACTCAGACGAAGAATAGTAGCTCGGAATAGTGCTAACCCGGGTTAGTGACTATTCTTCACCCATCCAAATGCACCCATACCATGTGTGTTTTAAAGGGGTTAATCTACATTTCTAGTACTACTGTGGGCATGCATTGAAATATGTCATACAATTACTGTGACTTGTGCATTATAACAGAATGGCATGACTTGATGAAGAACACAAATTGAGGTTACAGAAATACAGTTGTATTCACTATTCATTTATTCTTTTTCTGATCTCTTGTAAATGCTAGAAAACAAAATTGGGTCCCTAGGAAGTATTTTGTTCCTACTTTAAAAAACCAAATTATTGTCATTTGTCAAAGATAAGAGAAAAGGCATAAAGTGACTTTTTTTCAAGATGGGGACCATGACCATAGGTGGTCCAGGTCCATCTATTCATTCAATAAAATCTAAATTGGTCCAGTTTTAAAGGTCTCTGTGTGCTTTTTGTTTGGTCTAGAATCAGATCATCACACCTCAATTGAAAGGGAAAAGTTGGGAACTTTAAAAAGATGTTAATGTTACACCACTAAGCAGCTGGAACCATACAAGATTTTCCTTGTTTGGTGAATATGATCTTGGTTATATAGTAGTTTATTTGACCAGAGAATCAGGTAAAGATATTAACAATGTTGGTTTGGCTTCACGCAAAGTACGAGAAATAGAGTCGAAATAAACACACATGTTACTGGTGCGATTCATGCATGAAGCTAAACTAGCTCTGTTAATATCATCATCCAAAGAATCCAGTCTTTTTCGTGTTATTAATGGAATGGAATTGTGCAATGGGAAGCAATTCGGTGACCAGTACTTGAAGTTGAAGTTATAAATTCCTCTAAAAAAAAGTTGCAAGTTATAAAGAGATATAATGTGTTTTTTTGCTCCAAAAAGATCAGCTTAACAAAGGATACTAACTAGTGTACTGTGTAATTCCATGAAGTTTTTAAACCGTGATGCATAATTAAATAATGCTAAATTGTTTCAAATTTGATCATTAAATTATCTATATCTATCTAGTAACATACTTATAAATTTACTATTCATATAAATTCATATTTATTGGTACATTTTACTGGATGATTTGATCAACAATAAACGATTGATCATATTTTTTTTCCTATTCTAAAATTCATATATATTAGAAAAAAAAATCAATCACATCATATTTTTCCTTCAACACTTGATCAACATAGGACATTTTCTTAGTTTCCAAAAAAGTAATATTACATTTTAGAGGAAAAAATAATAAGGAAATTGGGTGGCTGTCTGAAAAGTGGGCCCCGGTTGTTCAATGTTGATGAGCACTGTAGATTTCACTGTAGGTAAATAGTTCCCATCTATTCAAAATTAATATATAAGAAAAATACCAAGATGAATATCAAACATATCAAGATGAATAACAAACATAACATTTTTATTATTTGAGTTCAAAAATATCCGTATGTACGTAATCTTTCATGAACACCATTAATAAAAGAACAACACCCATAATCTGAAAAATTACAGAATTCAATTTTTTTTTTTCTATTTCGGAATCTATGAGTTAACAACTGTTTTGTTTTTAATGTGAAGCTGCCAATCTTAAAAAAAGATGGATATACATACAACTCTTCATTATCATTTTCCTCATAAAAATAAGATGAAATATTTAGGCAAAAGAAAAATAACCCAAAACTATAGTTTTGCTTATGATCATTGCATTTAGTCAACTTTTCCCGATTTAATGTAAAAATAAAACTAAATAAATAATGCTGCTTGTGGCAGGATATTACCTAATGTAGTCTTCCCGCACGCTGCAAAAAATCTGAGACAACTATTTCCAAACAGTGATCATACTGTCATACAATCAACAGTGATTATTCAGGTAAAGATAGTACTGCCAAAAAATCAGGTAAAGTTGGGAACTTAAAAAAGATGTTAATGTTACACCACTAAGCAGCTAGAACCATACAAGACTTTCCTTGTTTGGTGAATATGATCTTGGTTATATAGTAGTTTATTTGACCAAAGAATCAGGTAAAGATATTATTAACAACGTTGGTTGGCTTCACGCAAAGTACGAGAAATAGAGTCGAAATAAACAAACATGTTACTGGTGCGATTCATGAAGCCAAACCAGCTTTGTTAATAAATTTCTTTCCTTTTTTTCTCTGATGGCGCCAAAGGAGCATATATGTTCCGGGCCTGACCCATTATAAAAAAGTAAAGCCCACTATGAAATAAGTTCCCGGCCTGACCCATTATGTATTTCATATTGGATCGGTAACTAATTAAACAATTCTAGCATGGACATGTTGGGGGTGATTTCAGCCTTTTTACTTATTAACCTTTGATTCCCCTCATGTGCTCACTGACAAAGGGTCCTACGAATTGCAAATATCCGTCGCCTCCCCCGCCTCCGCCTGGCTCTGCCTTCTTCCCATAAACCCTTGTATGAGAAAACCCCTAGTAAAATGGCATCCTATCCTCCTCCATATTCGAGTGTGCCACATCAGCCTCCGCCTCAGCTGCCGGAGACTTCAACATCGGCGGCGACTCTTTTGGTGAAGCACCTACCGGAGGGAATGACAGAGGAGATGCTCTCACGCCTATTCTCCCACTATGGCGCCTCCTCTGTACGACCTTGCTCCGGGGGAAAGTAAAGTATCACTCCTCTCTTGTCTCTCTCTCTCTCTCGCTCCTTCTGTGTGTTTTTGTGCTACAGCGCTGGTAGGTTGTCGCTTTGTTTTAGGTTTATCAGCAGGTATAGCTGATTTAAGGTTGCATGCCCAATTTCGAAGTAATTTGATGATTGCTTTATGATCCGTGGGAAGTTGTTAGGGTTTTTTTCTTTGATTCCTGTAATGGCGACCTTAATTTGAATCGTTTTCTTGGTAGGTTGAGGAATTGTGCATTTGTAGATTTTAAGGACGAGGCGACAGCAAATCATGCACAGTCTCAATTAAACAGGTAATTCTCTATCAAATGCAATTTGATTTTCTTAATTGTAAATTGATGGTTAAGTTGGGATAAATTGAGGTTTAATTGTACCTTTCGCTGTTTGATTGAGGCTTAATTGGTTTAATTCAAGTGAAGCAGAATAACATATTTGTCATTTTACAGGTTGAGATTCCTAGGTAAAGTACTAATTGTTGAAAGGGCCTGTAAGATCAGTAAAATTGGCCAAGATGAAACAACTAAAGAGAAATTATCTGGTTCAAATCCCATGCAAAACAAGGCTTCTATAAATCAAAATAAATTAGCTGCTGGATCTGAGCCAATTGCTCCTACGCTTGGAGTCGACTACCCCTTTCCTCCCCATCTTAAGTAAGTCATACATATAATTTTTGCATTTGTTATACTTGCAATATGTGAAACTAAATTGGGATATATATAGGTACCAATACCCCCCTCCGGATGGGAATATTCTGACGAACATTGTTAATGCCTTGATTGCAGTGCCTCGTTTTTATACTCAGGTTTGGTTCTGTAGCTGATTAATTGAGGCAGTTTGTTCTTAATAATCCTTAAAATGAACCTTAGAATTATAACATCCACCACAAAACCAATACTGGCCTGCTATTGTTACAAGTAATTTAGTGAGCTGTTTATTTATATTAGGTATTGCATTTGATGAACAAAATGAACATACCAGCACCATTTCGCATGGCTTTACCGACCCCACCTCTACCACCTCCTGTGATGGCCCCACCACCACCTCCACCGCTGCCTCCCGAAAAGCCACCAACAGCTGATCTCTCTAGTGATGAGTCTGAGATTGAATCCTCTGATGTACAGTTTCTCTTTCTCTCTTGGCTTTATGATTGGGTTCTTTTTGTAGCTGCACTCTTTCTCAGGATGGTATCACTTGAGAATGGAATTATCTAAACATGTTGCTATATTTCTCATATCAGTTCAAGAAAGTTTGAGAACAAAAGAGTATGTTTAGAAGTGAGTTTGCTGAATTTATAGAAAGCCTATCTCTCAAATTTCATGCAACTTGGGTATTGTTTGATAATACCGAGGGTCTTAAATTTCAGACTTTTGAAAAGTTCAAATTGTCTGATGAATAGTACAAAATTCACCAATTATCAAGATTTTTATAGGCGTACTATGTTTACCATATAGATCATGCCTAAAATGTTGGAGTTATTATTAAACTTTATTTTTTATTATTGTCAAATTAAATAATTGCCTAACTGATCTTAACCCAAAATTTTGTATATGCAAGTCACAACTAACAGTGTTTTGTCTACAAGGAACAAAAATTCAACTTGAAACAAAGCTCAATTCAACAAAAATGACCAAATACCATAATGAAATTTTAAGTGAATGCCTCATTCTGTTTGGATTTGATCAATATGGGCTCCCTTAAACACAAAAGAAAAGGATCTTTCTACAAATGTGGGTAGAATTGTCAAATGTTTGATGTTATTTGCATCTTCCTATATGCTGGTTTAAAAGGTGATGATTGGTTTGCTAATATGCAAAGTCAATTTTGCTATTTGCAAAATGCGAATCTAATTCACACAAGAAAGCATTTCATTATTAGTTTAAACATTTTGTAGGAAGATGATGAAGGAAGAAAGAGGAAAAAACTGAAGAAAGAAGTGATTGTGGGCCCAGCAGTTGACAAGACAGTGGCCCATGAATCAGTTGGGTTGAAACCTGTTACAGTTCCAAAAGAACATGTCATAAAAAAGAAAGCTCCTGTTCTCCAGGTCGTTGTTCTGTTGTTTTTTCTTAAGCCGCATCTACAAAACCAAAACACTCAAAATTATGTTTTCTAGATAAATAGAAAATAGTTAATGCCATAGGGTGTCGAAAATTGCAGCAAAAGCCCCTCAATTGTTGAACTTTTTTTAAAGAGGATCATAAGCATTAGCTAGCTCTCTTAATAAGTTATTATTGAAGGCATGAAGAGCAATGTTGGAAAAATGAACCATCAGTAAAATGATGTATCCTTCACTCTGTGCTATAAATCTTATGAATCATCACTAAAATGATGCATCCAATCACCCTTAGTATAAATCTTCAAACAAAAGTTAATTTTATAAAATTTTAATGTCACCATCACATATTTAAGTTACCGTTTCAATAAGGATGGTGGTAAAGGGTGTGTAGCTGTATGCCAGTGAACTTTTTTTTTTTTATCTATCTTCAGTAGCAATTCAACAGGGATTTTGTGTAAATTTTTCACGAAAAAGAATAATCTGAGCACTAGTTGCAAGAAAAAATAAATCTGACCATTTATGTTAATTTTAGATTATATCATTTATATTACCAAACATCAACTTAAGTATTACCCATACTTCAATTTGAAACTGCTGTTCTTGAAGTTCCTTTTGCTGTTATTACGTATTGTGCCTTTAAAATTTTAGCTTGTTAAATGAGGGGGAAAGAAAGAATAGATAATATATGCCTTTGTGTGAAGGTATACGGGGAACAAACTTGTCCAAGAGTAGGGAAATGGAAAATCTTTTAGTTTATTTCATGCTAATATAAAAACTGTACTCTACAAATGTTTGTTTTACAATAAAAAAATTCATGGTGTCTTTCGAATAATTAGTTGTGTTTTGAAGGAAAAAGAATTCTCGAACTCGTGTGACTCTGCAATTAGTTGTAGCTTGTTTTGCATGCAAGATGGGTCTCTGGATTTATAACTCGTTGGTGTGGTTCTTCATTTTTCAGATAAAAATTGCTTCCAAGCCTGTACGTCAAGGAATTGGTGAAGAGAGTAGAGATGCAAATGAAACAGAAGAAAGTACAGATATGAAGGAAAAGGAGATGGCTGCCGAAAAACAATTTGCAACTGCACAAGAAATAGAAAATGGAAAGATGCCTCCTGAGGAAATATTATCTCTACCTATGTTTAAGGTACTTGATATGGCATATGTTTAGAGTTTATACAATTCAACATCATCAATTTTTAGTGTTTGTTTATTGTAATCATCTGTGTTTTGCTTCAAAAAAAAAATTCTGTTTTGCAGAAGTATATGCCGGGGAATCCAGCTAGTGTTCTATACATTAAAAATTTGGCCAAGGATGTTGTTTCAGAGGACTTCTACTTCATCTTTGGTACATTTGACTATGACATTTATTTAATTGAAGATGAAGATATTATCTGCACTTGTTGTTTTCTATTTTACTATTTCTGGGGAATATTTTTTTATACAGGTTCAATTTTTGGGAGCTATGAGGCTGCTATATCTGGATTAAGTATCAAGCTGATGCAGGTTTTTTTTTTGAGATGCTTCTAATGTATTTTTTTTAAGTTACCTCTTTGTGAAATTCAAATTGACAGGTTCATTGTTGCAATGTACATTAAAAAATACAATAAAAGGAGTTTAATTAATGCATTTATAGTTTTATACGGTAATTGGTTGAATTTATTGTAACAGGAAGGAAGAATGCGCGGCCAGGCATTTGTGACTTTTCCTTCTATTGAACTTGCTCAGCGTGCACTGGTATGTTACTAAATCAGCATTAACACTTGGACCTGTTTGGCACCAACTGGAATAGAAAAGGAATAAGGTATTAGGGAGCCTCAATGGCAGAGCCATTTAGACAATATGCCAATCGTGTTTGACAAACATAGAATAGTAGAAGAGAGGAATTGGGCCTATTCTGGCCCATGGAAAAGGCACTCTTCCACTGTTCCATCCACCATAATTCCTCTATTCCTCCCTGCCAAACAAAGCCCAAAGAAACTTTTGAGGGAAAAAAAAACTAATAATCTTCAACACATGCAGATTAATTTACAAATTCTTATTACTGCTGAAATAGGGCAGCTCCACAAAATTATGATAATTTTACCAAATATTGAGTATGGTCCTCACAAATGGCCGGAACAAAAATTGAAACTATAAGCAGGCAAAGAGATTGAACATTGTTAGTTGGTTGTATGAACTTGTTAGGAATTGTTTCATTTAACGTCAACAACCTTGGCTTTAAATTGGTTTGGTGTTATATGCAACAGCAGCTGCCCCAGAGCCTTTTGAATTAGGATCCCCTAAAGTAACCCAAATTTTGAGTTTGGATCCGGACTGTCTGATCTGCTCTGGCAAGAATATTAAAGGGGCCCTGTGCATTCCACCTCAGGCTGGATTGGCACGAATTATGATCGGACGGTCCGGTTCCAAACTCAAAATTTGGGTTACTTTAGGGGATCTGGACCCGAGCCTTTCTCGGACTGAACTTGGATGGTTGGTTGGATTAGTCATAATATTACAATTTTCTTGATTTTTGCAGAATTTGGCAAATGGGTATGTGTTCAAAGGCAAACCAATTATTATCCAATTTGGTCGTAATCCTTCTACTAACAAAGCCTCCTAATTTGCATGGTTTTGAATGTTATAAATTCGGTTCATGTGTGCTCAAATCCTAAGAAAAGTGTTGATTTTGTGGGAATGATGCTTCGCATAACTTGTTCCTGTGGGGTTGGTGCTGCACATTTGTTACCTGGAACTTAGGATTGTCTATTTCCCTAACTTTTGAAGAAGGAAAAATGAAATACCTACGAGTTCTCTTAGGGGGAAACTACAGTGGTTTTAACAGTACAAAAATTAATGGGTCTGCAACCTATCTATCTTCTTGGTGTTTATTGATGTAAAAATAGCCCTTGCTTGTATAACTGTGTTGTTAAATGTTCTGTCTGGGGTTTTCTATCAATATAACAAAATACCAATTTATTGATATGCGAAGTATAGGTACGGTAAACTAATATCAAACATGTTGTATGCCTAAGATAAAAAAAAAAAAAAAAAAAAAAAAAAAAACATACATACATGTGAGTAGAATTAGGGTGTGATGTGCTTCCCAAACTCTTCGGTGAGCGTAACTCCATTATTTATCGGATTGATTTCAAACAATACAAATTTAAATCGTTAAAATCGATCTACTTCATGAGTGATGCGTATGTGCAAAATTTTGAATTCATTTACTACAAAGTCAAGGGGTCAAAGTTGTTGATGAATGTATTAAAATAACTTCTAAAACTTCATTGTGGATCATTCATTCATTTTCATCCATTTTGACCGAATTGAGTTTGGACTAAATGAATTTCAAAATTTTGTATGTACGTACATCACTTGTGAAGTAGATCGGTTTTAATGGTTTGGATTCATCTCGTTTGAAGTTAATCCGATAGATTATGGAGTTATGCTCACCAAACAGTTTGATGAGAACATCGCACCCTAGTTCTACTCCATTCATGTTATATATGTGCCTAATATCAAACATGTTATATGTGTGCCTAATATATCAAAGTTTAGGTATGGTAAACTCATTTTTCTAATCGTAAACAATACATCGAACTTTCTGCAAATATATATTGACGGTATGTATTCACAACATGTTGTGTGTAATAATAGGAGAGTTTAACAAGTTTGTGGATCCAAATATATAACTCAATTAAAAAGTTGCTCACAAATATGCTATGAATGTTATTATCTATAGGCATGAAAATTGAATCTTCAATTCATGAAGATAAGATCAAATGTGTTGAAAATATATTTCAAAATTATATTTAGAACACATTATGTATGCTAATTGGATACTTGATCTTTTTGTGTCTCCATATATAAGCAGAAATATTGTAAAAGCCTCACAGATATACATCTGCACAGGGGCAAAACTACATTCTGATCCTCATTCATTTTTAAATTTTTATATTTATACCTTATTTTTAAATGTAGTTTAAAGAAAAATATTATGGATAGTGTAAAATTGATCACATTTGTAGTAGGAAAATTTTATATACTTGACTTTTATTCGTAGTTTGGAAGTCTGACCCCATGCATGTGCACATAAAAATATGTTTCTTCTAATTTAAACAAACTAGATCAAATAAAATACAAATATATATGTTGTGGACAGTATATAATTTTTTTTTACACTTATAACTTATTTTTAAATATAGTTTAAAGGAAAATATTATGGATAGTGTGATATTGATCACATTCATAGTAGGAAAATTTTATATGCTTGACCTCTATTTACATTTGACTCTCATAGTTTGCAAGTCTGATTCCGCCCTTGTATGTGCACAATAAAATAAATATGTCTTCTAATTTAAAGAAATTAGATCAAATAAAATACAAATATATATGTTGTAAACAGTATATACATTTTTTTGAGGCGAAACTTTTCGTGGGCCAAAACATTTACAAATATATATGTTGTGGACTGTGTATAGTGTTCGTGCAGCTTGGGGCTAAAACATTTATAACATTTAAATGCTGCACACACACAAAAGCCCAAAAATTGGTGGTCACTATTAGTTCAAATTTCGATCCGCTTAGATCCAATTTGGTGATAAAATATAAGCAAAGGGCGTTTATAGTATGTTGTGTCAGTCTATCAAAATTTCTAATTAGTTCTTTCCTCATTTAAAGTCAACTAATAACAAAAAACATACAACTATTCTTGAAGAATTATCAACCACATGCAATATCCGTGCTAATTTAAACATATATGATCAATTTTGCTGCATATATATAACAATAAAATGAATTTGCTGCATGTCATGTATAACAATGAAAATTTTAGTAAGTTTTCAAATCAAGGAGGGTTCAAATACACCATGATTTTTGTGCTCAAATATGCTCCACATCCTTTATCTCCATTTTCAAAGTCCGGACAATCAATCCGAACCGCTCAACATGATCTTCATAATAAAATATGCTTGGAGACCAAATTTTATATTTTTTTAGAATTTTTTTAGATAGTTACAAAATCACTATTTTAAGAAGATTCTGGACCATCCGATAAAGTGATATTGTCCCTATGTAAAAAAATAGTAATTTTTTTTTAAAAAAATTTAAAATTTAGTCTCCAAGAATATTTTATTATGAAGATCATGTTAAACAATTCGGATGACTGTTCAGACTTTAAAAACAGAGATAAAAGATGTGGAGCATATTGAAACACAAAATCATGGTGCATTTGAACCCTCCTCTTGCAAATCAGAAGTTGTGCTTCAATTATAAAGATGCACATTGTGCTAGAAAAAAAAATTTTACATGATAAAAAAATTTCGATACTTAAATTTTATGCAGAATTGATCGTGTGTTTTACAAAAATAATTTCAGATTTGTATTTGCAACACTATGTTTGACAAGACGGTCTTTTAGTATGTCCTCAAATATATACAAACAAAAGTATCACAATTTAAAAAAAAACAATATAATATAACTCAAACTTGGGGCAAAAATAATTTTACTGAAAAGCATCTAGTTCGACCACCATTTCGAATCATTCAATCAAAATATTTTAAGTATGATTCTAAATGTTATCGAGACATTTTTTAGAGATTTGAAACAAACAATATTATTATAAAATAATTTAAGCGCGGTGACTTATATAACTATACTATCCAACTTATTCCAGAAGGTGTATAAATAACATATAGATTCATCTCATATAAAATTTATAGACATCATTTCAAATGTTATAATTTGATCATGTTAGGTAGTGTGAAAAAAATGACAAAAAAATAATATGATGTTTGAAAGATGAATAAAGTGGAAGTATAAGAAGATAATTATTATCATTAAACTACACATAAAATATGATATTAAGTTAAGAAAATAAGATAAGAATCGATGATAAGAGTTATCCTCTTATTTTACCTGACTTTCAAATATTATCTAATAAAATTGTTAGATGGAGTGATAAAAAAGATCATAATTATCATTTTATCTCTCAACTCTATTCTTCACGAAACATAACCAAAGAGCAACACTTATTTCATTTTTTTTTTTATCCCTCATCTTTATTCTTCTACCAAATATAGCCATGTATCTTCTTATTCCTTAACTTTATTCTCCTACCAAACATAACTAAAGAGTGACACCTATCATATATCTTCTTATCTCTCAACTTTATTCTCCTACCAAACACAGCATTCGGATAACACTTATCCTGTATCTTCTTATCTCTCAACTTTATTCTCATACCAAACATAGCCGAAAGTAACACGTATCTTCTTATTCCTCAATTTATTCTCACAACCATATTTTTATGTGTTTTAACGATGTATTTAGAATAAATGTTGGTATAATATTGAATTAAATAATATATACAAAAGTAAAGGACAAGATAGTCTTATGTCCTCAAAATATTGTTAATCTCTGGTTTTTACTTTAGAAATGTACTTGGTAGAAGAATAAAGGAAAATTATTATCTCAAATAAAAGGGATAAAATTATCTTTCTATCATTAATTTTTTTTCCACCATACATTGTTAAAGATAATGCTTAATTAAATTCCACAAAGATAAGAGTTTAATATATATACTATATACATATATAGACACACACACACACACACAAATAGATATAGATATAGATATTGTCACTCTTATAAAGATAAGAGTTTTTTTTTTAATTCTAACATTTTATCTCACTACAAAATGGTCTTTAAATTTATCTCTTATTTTGTAGAAAAAATATTGGATAAACTATCCTAATTTTTTTTTTATTGTGCTACTAAAGAAAGAGTACGAAATTGACAATAAAATTTATCTTCTCATCTCTTCACTTTATTTCTCTCTTGAACATAATTTATTTATTCCCCCCTCTTATTCCTCTCGTTTGCAACTACAATTGCCGTACCTACAATTTTTAGCTAAATTCTCTATATTAAAGAAATTGTCAACATTAGATGCTAGATTAATTTTAAAATATAAATTCAAACTTGATATTCGGAGCTATAAAATAGTAGAATTATTTGTAATTTATAAGACTAATAAAATTTAGTTATTGACCACTAACTAAATTAAAGAAACAATAAACATTTCATAAAACGTATACACACCTAATTAACACCGAATTTGAATCCTGAAATAATTCAAAAGTTTGAGTATGGATTCAAACTATCTGATTAGAATCTATACTAATATTAAAGAGGTTTTTTTTAACTCTACTTCATATTGAATTATTATAAATTATAATAAGACAATTCGGATTCAAAATTCGGAACTCAAATTTTGAAATTCTTTATAAAATCTGAAATCTCGAATCCCACATTAATCCGAAATTTTTATTAATACAAAATAAAATAAAAAATATTGACAATAGGGAAGCAGTTTTTAGAAAATTGATATATAAGAAAAAAAAACGTGATGGTCTGGACGTTATAGACCACAACGTTTTGATTAGCAAAATCAGATCACTGCTAATTAACGAAACAGTGCGAGAAAAAAAAACACCCTGGATGTTCTCAACTATAACGTCCACAACTTTTTTTTACGCTGTTTCGCTAATCAAATTTCGATTAACAAGACGTTGTAGTCTATAACATCTAAACCCATCACATTTTTCTTAAATATCGAATATTCGAAAACTGCTTCTCTATTGTCGATATTTTTTATTTTATTTTTCTACTAATAAAAATTTCGGTACATTAACACCCACCTAAACGATCGGGACAATTAAAAATTGCAACACAATGTGCACTTATTAAATGCATGAAAATACAAGTAGATGTTTTTGTCAAAATCCGCCTCCGTCACTAGCAAGTTGACACTTGACAGCATGTTCATGTTCGTCAAATTTAAAAAATAGCTGTCTGGTCAGGGCTGTGTCATATTTCAAATTTTTTATTTGACATGTTGCATCCACAATGGCAATTAACTAAATTAACAGAATCAGGCCTAGAATTGAATAACCATTGTGAATGCAAATCATTGTTAATTCACAATGGCAATTATTTTTTTACAAACTATGATTACATAATCATTGTTAATTTACATTGTTAATAACCAGAATTGCAGAATCCTAAAAGTGTCATATAAAATGTGAATGCAAATAAAAAACATTCCTGAACATGTAATTCTATGGATAGTGACAAATATATAGTTCAGGTTTTGTTTGGGAAGATCAAAAATTCATGATTCAAATATAATTTGAATATAATTCGAAAATAATTTAGTACAACAAGGATGCACAAAAAAAAGGGAAATTTTATAAAATACCCTTCTTTTCCAAATCAACAAACAAAATACCCCCTTCTCAAAATTATTAACAAAATATCCTTGTGGACCCCACTTTTCTCCTCTCTTCCCCTACCTTCCACTCTTTTACATTTACTTCACAATTCATTATTCATTTTTGGAAACTACAACTGTAGCAATATTTTCATAATTTTTTTTTTTTTTTAAATTATGTTCCAATCCGTACAAAAAGATTTAGAATATATATTTTTAAAGTTTATTTTCTAAAATTGTTTGTATTTGTATCTTTAAAAATATCATTATAATATATGATGTTGGTTTATTTATTAAAATCTTTTTTAATTAACATATGAATTCTGTCTATACAGAGTTTGATGCTGCTTAAATAAATTGTGCTAATTGCTCAATCGTTTCGTTAGCAGCCTCATTAATGTAGTTTTTTCTCCCTTAGTAAAATAATTAGGACCTTATTATTCATTGCTGAAATTTCAGGACTCACTTCGTAACCATTAAATAACAAAAAACAAATATGGTTTTTAATTTGATCCAACTAAAAAAAAGAGTCACAAAACACAGATTAAATAATTCATATATAATAGTAAATGAGTTCAATTAATAGTGAATGAGCTTATTATTATTTTACATTATTTATTTATCATCGTTATTCTTATAATATTAGATATATTATGTTATTTAATTATATACATTTTATTATTGTTTAATAATTATTAAGTGGTGAAATGGTTGATAACAGTGATGTATCATCATCATTATTATTCCGTTCCTATCTATTTTATATGTCAGAACCAACAACACAATACAAAATTTAGAGATTAAAAAAGCTAAAAAAATAGCAACGATATTTAAATATAATATACATTTAAACAATTCTAGCAAATAAAATTTTAAAATATTTTATTCTTAATTTTTTTGTACGCATTACAACAGCATTCTTACAGAATTTTTCTAAAAAAAGAATCCATGAAAGCATTGCTATAGCTGTAATTTCCAAAAATGAAAAATGAATTATGGAGTAAATGTAAAAGAGTGGGAGGGAGGGGAAGAGAAGAGAAAATTGGGGTTCACAAGGGCATTTTGTTAATAATTTTGAGAAGGAGGTATTTTGTTTGTTAGTTTGAAAATGAAGGGTATTTTATAAAATTTCCCCAAAAAAAAATCAAAGAAAACTCAGAAGAAAAATTGTATTTTTTTGCAAATAAGTCGTTTCGTATTTCATTTGCGAATAAAATATATTATATATTTTCTTTTGTATTTTAAATAGAATTCGAATACAAGACGGATTATTCGCGAATTATATACGTATCTGCTTCACTCATAGGCTCAGTAATTTATTTTTAGTACTTCAGTCACAGTAAAAAGTGAAAATATGCCTGGAATCAAATTTTATAAAGTAGGTAAGATGTGGGGCCCACCGACCAGTGTCGGTTCTCCACGGTGCACGCTGTTTTCGCCGCTGCTTTAGGGTTTCACGTGTGCAACATATTACCATTTTGCCCTTGTACTCTGACGTTATCCTTTATCTTTATCCAATAATAAAAGAGAACGGAGTGGGTCCGATGTCCCTCGGACTTCCTTCTAGGTCCAACGAGCTTCTTAACTGTCCGATCCATCGTAAGATCGTGCGTGCGAAAACCGAAGCAGACCACATGAAAATTTAAGCATCTCACAAGAATCTTAAAGTAAATTTAACGGTTCCTGAACCCGTCCAACCAAAGTAGGTCCAATGCCCATAGGACCTACTCTCAAATCCCAACTGTTCCGGGTGCGTATCCTCTGAGATATCTCAATTTTTGCGTGACCGACGTTTCCGGTGTCTATTCGGGGGAACGTAGGGGACCAGTATTATTTGTGCTTTGAGATTCGTGTCGAACATATTTAAACGCTTAAGATATTCTAAAAAGTCATGCAAAGTTTGAGATATCTCAGAGGATGCGAATTCACTGTTCCCAACCTTCGGATAGAAAGAACTTCCAACTGCACGCACGCGTCCCAATATTCATCAGGCCACGTAGATAATCACTACACCGTTGGATCAACAAAATATACGGCTAGGATCGGCCTTCGTGCACCGAAAAGAGAATTCCGTTTTATCCTTATCTTATTTTCTTTGTCCGAAACCAACCTGGGCCCGAATTCAGGTCCCGTGTAATACATGACCGTGTAAAATGAAATCTGAGTCGTCTGTTTCAGTCTGGCACGAATATTAAAACAGATCCCATATATTCCAAATATATACCGAATTTATTTTGGTCGGCTGGGATATTGTACACAGTCAGGTACCTCAGGTTTTCTCGTTCCCTTGGCCCTACCCCCTCTACCTTTTCTTTTATTTATTTCTCCCCCCCCCTTCTTCTTCTCCCTCTCGCTTTTCCCCATTTCTCTTCTCTCTACTGTTTTAACATTTCCTCTTTTTTCCGAATCGGACCAGAAGCTTCGAATTTGATCATCCATGGCGGAGGTGTGTCTCAAAGGAGGTTTCATGTCACCTGGCGTCAGGCTTCAGAGCAAGAAAAGAGGCGTCTATTGCTCTCTGTTCGCTCCTTCGACTGTTCAAATCAAGGATGCATCGCACAAGAGCGGATTTAGCGAAGGGAGGTTGGTTTTTCCCGTGAAGAGAGATAGACCTCTCAAGCCTTCTGTGGTCGCCTCACCTGTGCCGGTATGTTAATTTCTCAAAATTTTATTGATCCAAAAAGAAAATTGTTTCTACCTTTCTTTGGCAGAAGGTAACAATCAATTGACCTAATTCAAGGCCCTATTGCTTCAGGTTTTCCCCCTTTAGTTAATTATATTGGTTATGTAGGTTTGCTAAATCTTTTGTAGAGATGGAGGAATAATTAAATAAATTTTAGTTAAATTAAATTGCATAACTAAGATTGCTTTTGTAGAGTTGGAGGGAACCATTAAATAAACTGGTTTATAATTTATGATCTAATTTGGTGATTGTCCTTTGAAATTTCAGAAGGGATTCACAATTGGACCAAAATCCATGAGATGGTGGGAGCATGGGCTCAAACCCAACATGCGAGAAATCGAATCGACTCAAGATTTGGTTGACTCTTTAAGAAATGCTGGTGAGAAACTCGTAGTCGTCGATTTCTTCTCGCCTAGCTGCCCCGGTTGCAAAACTCTTCATCCAAAGGTAATTAGCTAATTAATCGCCTCAATCAATTCCATTAATTTTACCGCAAAATTGGATTGCGACAAGTAGCTAAATGAATTAATTTTGGCAGCTTTGTCAATTTGCTGAGGCGAACCCAGATGTGTTGTTTCTCCAAGTAAACTATGAGAAGCACAAATCAATGTGTTATAGCCTACATGTGCATGTTCTCCCCTTCTTCTGGTTCTTTAGAGGAGCTCAAGGCCGCCTCTGCGGGTTCAGCTGCACTACCCAAACTGTAAGTCCAAGACCCGTTAACCTGTTTAGACTTTTCTACTGTCAATCATACCCGTTAACTTGTTTAGACTTTTCTACAGACAATCATACCCGTTTGACAATTAATTTGTTGATTTTGTTGCAGATTAAGAAATTCAGAGATGCTTTGGCTAAGCACACACCAGAGAGGTGCAGTCTGGGGCCCACAAAGGGGCTCGATGAGTCGGCTTTACTGGCACTTGCAGCTAACAAAGAACTGAACTTCAGCTATACAAAGAAGGAAGAAGTCGAGACGGAGGTGCCAACTGGCATTCCTTCATTCGCACCTCTATCTGCAGTTTCACCAGTGGCCGCCATGGAAAACGAGGAGAAAGAATTGGTGTCGACAGAGAGATGATTTATGAAATCAAGTGATCTCTCTATTATATCCCTCTGTACAGTTATTTTCTTTTCAGTTTCTTTCTAAATCGAACTGCTTCAAGTGGCTCATTTAGGGGGTTTAAATCTTTAGAGATCCTTCTTATTTCAGATTTTAATGAGGTAGTGGGGAATGGCGAGTAGTCGCTTTTATTATCTAAGCAGGCTATGGCATTTTTAATCAATAGCCTGCTTATATATCAACTAGGTATTAGGGTTGCGAATTTCTGTGATATTATATGTTACCTGAGAGAAGAAAGATGAGTGATATGTGAGGTTGTATTTGGTTCAGCCGGAAAAAAAATGATCTCTGAGGTTCTCTTTGAAAAAAATTGAAAAAAAAAAAACATATTGTATGGGCTTTTGGAAAGAAAAAAAGGTAGTTTAATTATTTGATGATATATTGACAAATATTGTGTTTGAGAGATAAGAGGATTATTGATGTATGGTTGTATTTTATTGAAGTGAGCAATATAGTTATAATTGTGAGCTTATTATCCTATTTTTGTTTGTCTTTACTTAGAATGTAAATGATCATGTTTATGATTGCTTGTGGATGAATTTGTATTGAAAGCAGCAGCAATCTCTATGATTTTTGGAAAAACCACAAAAAAAGAAAGAAAGAAAAACAGTTCAGAAATGTGAGATGTTGCTTAAAACTAGAGAATTATCCAGAAACACAGGAGGAACCTTAACTACCTTGCTTTAATCTGAATTATTGAATGGTGGGGTCAAATTTGAAATTGAGAGGCGGATAGTTGGTACTTGGTGGTGTTTGATTTGTTAAATTTAAGACTAAATTTAGAAAGTGTCAAAGTGACCATGTGTTATTGACTCAATAGACAGAGCTATTACAAAATTCAAAATTGAGCAGGCTGGAATTTGGTAGAAGGTTAGGCATCTAATCTCATAACACCTCACACCGACATGATTTATTGGATGTCAAAATTAGGATAGGGTAGAAGCGAGACAAGACAACTACCGTATACAGTATACTGGATGGTCCCGGCAATTCTGGACCATCTATTTTAGATCGGATGGTGTGAGTGACACCTTTGACCCTAACAAAAGCGTTCGAATTTGATGGTTCGTTTAAGGTTACAACGTGGAAGTGAAGGAGAACTTACTGATATCAGTATCCGCGTTACAGTATCCGCAGTGTACCTGCACCATAACTTTCAGAACTGCCATAACAACTCGGGAGACTGCAAAAACTCTAGGATTGAATTTTTTTTTTCAAAGTATTAATATCTATACACGGAAGTATTTATACATATGCATAAAAGTATTTATATCTATGAGATAAACAATTTTTACGTAAATAATTATTTTTCTATCTAAATTTCTCAAACGTACCCGCACCATAAATGCATGGTGGGGACCACTCAAATTAAATGGGGGACCATACACGTTTTTAGAGGTGAGTTTTTTTTTTCTCTATTAATTTTCGTCTATATTTCTGACGATCTATGAGGAATTTTGCAAATCTAAAATCACTAACGTCTTCTACGCAATTTTCTCTTTCAAATGAGATCCATAATGACGTACTTTTGAGCTCGTCGTTACACAAGTATTTATACCTACACTTGCAGTATTTTTTACATATAACACCGGATGATATCTGAAAGTATTAATATCAAGTATTCTAAGTATTTATACATATGTATTGTAGTATTTATACATATGTGGTCAACTATTTTTGTTAGAAAAATGTTGCAAGTGTTTTTTACATATGAATATATATATTACACTATATAACATCTGAAAGTATTAATATCAAGTAATACAAGAATTAATATCTATGCACTGAAGTATTTATATCTATGTGACCAACTATGTTTGTTAGAAGAAGGTTGACGCAGGTATGATTAGAGAAAGTTGATGCAGGGATGCGGGGTCCCACTACTTCATTTGAGGAAGGTTGACGCGGGGACCATTAGAGACTGAAAAAGGGAGTAATCATATCAAGTGACGCACACAAGTATTAATATATTATTTTGTAAGTATCAATTTCTTATCTTGCAAGTATTTATATTTATAAAGGTTGACGCTGGACGAGTGTGGAGACTGAAAATGGGGAGACCAATTATTTAATGGGGATCATAACACATCATGTCTTTAATGTACAGTGCAGGTACTGTAGCGTGGGGATGAAAATAATTATTGTATATTTTATATTATGTTCTCTTTTTTTAGGTGTGAAACTGTTACAACGATTTTCCTTATTTTTGCTAGAGATAGAACTGTTTACAGGTAGTTTTCAGGTTGGTGAGGCCGTAGTGATTAATTCAATGTTTCCTCTTCAGATTTATTAAAAAAAAAAAACTTTTTACTTGTTATATAAAACTTTTTGAGCGAGACTGGCGTGTTATGTATAACGCATGTCGGTTGCTCAACATGATTTTCATATAAAAATATACTAAAAAGACAAATTTAACATTTTTAATAGTACTTTTTTTTTTTACTAATTTTATTATTTTTGGATGGTTTAGAATCTTTATATAAGATGATTTTCTACCTATCTAAAAATAGTTAAAAGTAAAAAATATATAAAATTTAGCTATCAAGCACATTTTTATACGTTGTACCTATTTTATTTTATTTTATGTTATGTTATGGTTCGTTGTTAGGGGTGCAAACGGATTGGATAGTGGTTAACCCATATTTGTATCTATATTTTTTTTCGGATACGGATACAGATCGGATATTAATCGGATACAGATACAGATCGTATATTAAACGGATAAAAATACAAATCAGATATTATCATATACGACTATAATTCGGATTATTAATGAAAAATATTCATATAATTAACCTGTTATGCAATTACAAATATATATCTATTTAACTAAAATTCATCATCAACTTTACTAATCACATCTTTTGAATAAAACCAATAAGAATAAGAGAGACCAGTTAGTACATAATTGAGACATGAAATTCGATTTAAAAGGCCGTGTGGTACAAACCATCTTTTCAAAGTGGTAGATTTTTCTAGAAATTATGGGTTGGGACCATTATCATGTCCTTATATTCCCTTTTCATTTTGATGGACCATATCAAAGCCGAGTCTACAGATTCTTAAAATAAATAAATCAAAGACTCTCACCCATTTGCAAAAGAAACCGTGTTATTAGAGTGACATTTGTATATAGGACATCCTTTTAATTCTTTTTATTTTTCAAATCAAACATAAAATTGAAATGACAGGAAACGTAAAACGGATATCTGAAAATTATAACTTATGCTGATATGGATAATTATTTGTATCCGTATCTGCTTTTCAGATTAAACTCAAACGAATCCGTATTTGCATATTTGATATCTATATCCGTATTTGTATCCGTATCCGATTATTTGAATCTGAAAATCTCAACACAGATTCGGATACGGTTGGATAATATTTGATCTGTTTGCACCCCTATTCGTTGTACATATTTTATTATCATGGATAAAATAATCTAAGTCAAAGACGTGAGCTGCACCTGGAATTTGAATAGTACATCACTTCTTGATAGGGGTGTAAACGGAGCCGGATTATCCGTTCCGAATCCGCGAACTATCCGAATTCGTTTAATTCGGAGCGGATAATTACCGGATACGGATCCGGATAATTTCTAACTATCAGGAATTCTTCCGGAGTCGGAAACGGATACAGCTCCAAACCTGAAAACAGATCGGATATCCGGATTATCCGAATCCCTTTATCTAAGTTGCGGCGCCCCAATTCTCTCTCCGCAGTATGCTTCATTTTATTAATTGGACCTCCAAGACATTATATACTCTATGTTCTTCTTACCGCAAAACTTGTGGGACTAACTTTCTTTCGGACATCCGGACATTCGTTCTGAAGCGAAAAGTCATATTTTTTTCAAAACCGTCAAAGCTGCTTCTCGTGGATCCGCACAACCCATACCCAACCAATGGAGACGAGGCATATATGTCCATTATATGTACCGGATCTGCTGCTGCTCACGTCAAAATATGAGTACCTTGCTTTCCTATCTAGAACCATCAAATCTGAATCGAACAGTCGGCGTTGGCAGTATTGATGCCTTAAGATAATATTTTGATGTGAGGCATCTATTATGGTACTATGCTACCTGTATGAAGCAAATTATTTTTTTTTTTACAAATTACATCAAAGTTGAATACTATTAATTATTATTTATATCATAAAGTTCATATAACTCAATTATTCGATAATTATTCGTGTTGTATCCGTATTCGAATCCGTATCCGTAGATTATCTGCTCCGTATCCGTATCCGTTTAAGGTGAATTTTGTTTTATATTTTGACATTCGTTTACTATCCGTATCCGTATCTATATCCGTATCCGTATCCGTATCCGTATCCATATCCGCTCATTAAAATATGGATGTGGATATGGGATCAGCATTATCCGCTCCGAATTCGCTCCGTTTACACCCCTACTTCTTGACCATCCATAACTAGTCATCACCAAGGGCGGAGCCAGATTTTTGAACTATAAAGATCAAATACATATAAGTATTAATCATATAAATCCTTTTTTTTTTAGTAAATGAGGGTCAAATGTAAAATTTTCCTTTAGAAAATGGAAGTCAATTACACAGTACTATGATATTTTACTCTAAATTATATAGAAAACTATATATAAATTTAAAAAAGTTAAAAAAAAAAATTGAAGATCAATTGACCCATGTCTTTTTTATAAACTAGATAGTGGCTCAATTGACACATATCTCTTACGTAAATTCACCTCTGGTCATCACAACATGCTGTAAAGCTGGTGCAGCAATGTGTTTCCTAAGCTGATTTTGCTGTGCAATTTTGAAATCACCTCTTGAACTCAAAGGTAAGAGAAAAGAAATAATGACCAGTATTATCTTTTTTCCTCGTTTAGATATGTTTGTATGTATAAATAATAATACTAACTTGGCTAGTATTACTCTCTTTTTTTAAGTAAAAGTTGAAACTCAAACTACCTAACCATTTAATATCTAAAAAAATTTCCATTAAATTTCAAATCTACAACCTTCTACACAAAAAAATATTGTTTTGCTTATGTGACAAACTAATGAAAGAAAAATAGTTTTCATTCCTCTCTTGTCAAATATAACACAAGTCAGACAAACAAATAAACAGATAAATGAATGTCATTGCTACCACTTAAACAAATCATTTTTTTCATAAGCAATGGAAGTATGAGTGTATGATGCTTTTCTTTGTAATTTATTCTATTAGGTTGAATTTTCACTAAATTCTCGTGAGCAATTGGTGGTCCCAACAGAAACAGTTGCTCAATTAATTTGTAACGTTTGTGCTATTTAAGCCATTTACAGGCTTACAGCCGACCAAAGAAGCATTCACATCCTCTCCAATATTGCATAAGGGAATCTTTTAATCCAGACCATTCTTTTTAGATAAAATTGATTATTTGCTTTTAAATCTAAAAAATGTCACTCTAAACTTAATTAATTCTTAAATTTGTCACAAATAATCAATTTTTATATTTTTTTATTAAAAATTAACTGAAAAAAATACAGTTTGGAGATACGTATAATGAGATGTCTAAAGGATATATAGGAAAATACAAAAATACGTATCTCAAAACTGTATTTTTCAGTTAATTTTTAATAAAAAAATATAAAAATTGTGTATTTGTGGCAAATTTAAGAATTAATTAAGTTTAAAGTGGCATTTTTCAGATTTGAAGATTTTGGAGTGGCAAATAACTAATTTTCCCTTCTTTGTAACTTGACACAAAGCTCAAAGCCCACTAATACTGCCCCTAAGTCACCTCGAATCTCAAACCAGCTGAGATTTAATCTTAAACGGTAAAGTGAGGGAGATCCTCTACAATACATGAGAGGATACAAATCTCCAAAGGGATCAGGTGCTATTCCAAATAAGGAATGGTAAATGATCACAAAAGAATAAAATGATAGAGCAAAGTAGTCCATAATTTTATTATAGAGTATAATAATGACCTTCTTAAGCTCTCAAAGTCTCAACTTCAAAACTCATGGGATTTACTTCAACCGATGAATTTAAATTATTGAAACTGATCTATTTCACGAGTGATATATTGAAATGTCAAGTTTATAAATTTTCAAATTCATTTAGTATAAAATCAATCGGTAAAATAATGAGGAAAAATGAGTGTACTAAATTAACTTCTAAATATTTTTTTGGTACTTAACTTTCTACTAAATTAATTAAACAATTTATAAGTTTGATGTGTAGACGTATCACTTGTGAAGTGTTCACTCGGAAACGAGGCTTTTAAATACCTAGAATACCTAAAATCTGTTGCAAGCGTACAACTGAAGTTGGGTATAGCTAAGTGTCGAATCCACAGGGACGGTAAGAAAATAACCAGACTCTACTTACAACTACTAAAATTCTAGAAGTGAGAAAATGTTGATTTGGGTTTGTTCTAAGTTCTACTGAGAAATAACAATATTAAAAGCAGTAAAAGAATATTTAAATTTGTTTTCAATTAATTAAAAGGGTTTACAGGGTTTCAGACTTCGTTTCTATTCAGTCCCAAGGCATACGGCCCGTACAGAATCTGGTACGGTCCGTATGGAACCTCGACTTTGTACTGCAGCTATTGTTTTTGTGTTGATACTTTTGTCTAGGATTTCTATCGACTGTACCTAAATTTCTAAACCTCAGCTGTCGCAATTTTGGCTTAGTAACCCGATTACAGAACTCAAATACTCTCTTCTTAGATGCCTCAAACCTCAACTTTCGTTTTTTGGATTAATTTACCTAAGTCACTTGTTGGTTTACTAAAGATATCCAAGGTCTTTCGACTCGAGAAAAATTTCACCTTTCGGTTACTTTTTGGTTTCACATTTTGGCTCACAAACCTACCTCATATACTTAGTTTGGTTGGATTAAATGTCGTAGACTTGTAACCTATCACTTAGATGTGCGCATTAATCTAACGAGTTGACTATTCGATTCAAGCAATTAAAATACTACTCAACAAGATAAAAACAAAGCATTCAACACAAATTCAAGTAGCTAACAAGTAAAACTAAACATGAAACTACATTTTGACTCTAGAAACAAAATAGTTAAGCCAAATTGTTATCAAAGAGTTCATGGCAAAACTATAAGAAATCCGAAGATTCGTCACAAAACTCGCGTTTTCCTCCTCTCTTCTTCTTCTCCAAGCTATGCCTTCTCTTCCAAACACCAAGAGTTCAAAAGTTGTCTTCTCAGATCTGGAATATCCCCTTTAATACCCAAAATCGTGTGTTAAAAGCATTCCTTTTCGGCCTCCCCAGCTGGCGCCTGTTTCCATTTCCAACCTGGATTTCCAAAATTGTTTTGTACAGTTTGTACATAATTCCGTACGGACCGTATGCCTGTGCCTTTGTGTGGTAGAGATACAACCTCTTGCGTGGAACTCTCTGTGTGGTTGGGCAGATCTTGTACGAGCCGCACAAAAATGTGTACGGGCCGTACGGGAGTGCGTCGACTCCAGAATTTTCCTTGTCTTCACCCGTTTCCTGCAAAACAATAAACAAAACATAGCAGTGCCACATTCTATTGATATTTAAATGAAATGTTCACACTTTTAGGCTTTTAAGCACATGTTTCGATGTAAATTCGGGTCGGAATATAGGCAAAATAAAGAGATATCATGAAGTATATTAGTTTCAATAGTTTGAATTCATCATTTGAAGTCATTCTCATAAATTTTGAAGTTAAGCCCACCAAAACATTAGTGAGCTTAAGAACACCATAGTTTTAGTCGACATATATAAATTATAATCATAATTTTATAAATATGCTTCAACTTAAAACAAAAAAAAATATTATTTACAAAACAGTGAGTCGATAGATATCATAAAAGCACTCTTTTTTCGCTAATTTCTTTTGAATTTATATTTATATATTTATTTCAATCATCGGAAAATATTTTTATCAGAACCGAATCTCCTGCCAACATATCTATCATTCATAATTTGAATGATGATAATTAAAATAAAAAGATTATTGAATTTTGAAAAAACAAACTCATACTTTAATATGATTATTCAAATAATTGATAAATGGACACATGTACTCTGTTAGCAGGATTTTTTTTTTCTTTTCAGATGTTTATACTCTTTATTTGAAATAAAGCATTTTCTCCATGATTGAAGAGTAGCATAATACCATTCAAACATTAGCCAAAAGAAACTATAAATAAACTAAGGATCTTTTTCTTTCCCCAGGTGTTGACGAGGAGCATAATACCATTCAAACATTAGCCAAAAGCAACTATAAACAAACTAAGGATCTTTTTCTTTCCCCACAGGTGTCAGGTCTAAAAATCACACAAGCAAAAAATTCCAAAGTAGAGGTCTCAAAAAGCTGTTGTTGACAAGAGTCAATTTACTGGTCTAAAAAAGTAACCCTACAAATTCTGTTGAGTTCGGATCTACTAGAGTAACCAATTTTTTTAGTTTAGATCTGGACCGTTAGATTTGAATTGGACTGTCAGATTAAACTCCATCATGGACCGGATTGATTCGGATTTGAATCAGACGGTCCAGACCTAAACTCAAAAATTGAGTTACTTTTGGGGATCCGGACCCCAAGTTCTACTAGGCGAATCCTGTCGGCTTAAATTCCGATGTTTAAAGTAACTCCAAGATTGAATTTGGATTCAGATTGTTTAAACAGAATTTACACAAATATTAAAGATACTCTGTGAATTATACTTTCAACCATATTG
Source organism: Carex cristatella (assembly GCA_024447775.1). Lineage (NCBI taxonomy): Eukaryota > Viridiplantae > Streptophyta > Magnoliopsida > Poales > Cyperaceae > Carex > Carex cristatella. The sequence goes on along the minus strand of JAJHPF010000024.1, from coordinate 3,260,780 downwards.
ATTCAGATTCTAATCAAACAGTCAGAATTCAAACTCAAATTTGAGTTACTTTATCTGGACCCATGGAGCTTAGAGAAGATACTTGTCTACTTCTGATTTAAATTTTTGTTGTAAATATCTTTTTTGGTTATGTTTTTGTAAATTTTTTATAAAATATTTATAGTAGTTATACAATCTGTTCGGCGAACCATTGGAAATGAGCATGGACGTTGGAATTGAACTAAAAATTATTGTTCACATGAGAAAACTCTGAAATTTTTAGTTCAATTCTCGCGCCCATGCTCATCTCCAGTGGTCTGCCGAACATGCCCTTATGTCATATTCGAAGGTGGCAAAGGAAGAAAAAAATGTGTGAAACAGAAGTAAGGAATTCATTTGAAGACTTGATGCTATCGGATACCAGGTGGGATTCTAAGCTTTTGATTTAGTTCAAAATTTATATGGTTGTAATAACTAATAAGTAGGCAAAAACTGATACTGTATAGTTCTTCTTTTTTTTGGATTCAAAGCAATTGGCAAATGACTGTTAGTTTTGTTTTTTGTATGTATCAGAGGGGGTAGTACCAGAAAAATTGCGGCGCCTTTTGCATTAGAATTTAGTTTATAGCTTTATCCTTCCTTTCCATTTTATGTTATGGATAAAAATTTTGGCGCCTTTTCATTAGAATTTAGATATTTTATTTCGGACTATCAAGTATAAATCTAACTTTTTCTGTAGCGATATGTTTTCTGTAGCGTTCAAAGTCGATTGAAGAATTGACGGAAGAAGTGAAAACCCAGTGGAATTATACAAATCGAAGAAGATTGAGATGATTAAGAAGATCATCCTGTTTCTGTTATTATTATTTTTTATTTTTATTTTTCCAATGACATGTATATCTATCAGGGAACCGACTCCGCTGCTTGCCAAATGGGTAAGCAGGATCTACTTTTCTAAATCAAACTATTCATCTGTATTGAGATTCGTCCATGAAAAAAAATTAATAGTTAGATTTGAGAAAGCAGGATTCTGCTTGTCAATTTGGCAAACAGTGAATTTGGATCCATCTATCGGAGGGTTATTTCTCAAAACCCTCAACAAACAATGTAACTAATTGTGGTTAATAAATTAGGAGCATGACTCCTATTCTTACTATAAAAAAAGAGATTATGTGTGAGGTTTTAGCTCATGAACAAAATTTTTATTCTTGATTCATTCAAACACACCCTTAGTAATCAACCCATAATTGGTTAATAATCCGGATTAGCGAATAATCCATATTCTTTGTTTGTCTTTTGTGTGTTTTCTCGCTATTCTACTAATCCTACAAAATATTGGATTAACTATTATTCTCAAAATTGAGATTAGCTCTATTCTTGCTTTATTCTTGATTCATCCAAACAAAGATTGAATAATTATTATCATGTTTTTTACATATTCGAAAAAAATGATTTATCTACAAATTCAGAAAGATTGAATAATTTTTATTTTCGTTGTCGAAAATATAGAGAAAGAAGAGAAATGAAATAGAAGAAACGAACAAATTAAGAAATAATTTAATTACATGAATCAAATATAGCTTTTAAGGAGAAATAATGAAACATATTGTTAGAGATTCATTTAATTTTAATTGTAACAAACTATATAGCATTATGTGTGACGAGTATGTTTTAACTAAATTTAGACTTATAAACATAAAATATATGTATTTAATCAAAAAAAGACAGATTATGTAATTGAAGGACAAATATTAAATCTAAAAATGCATCTTTCAATCTCAACTATTGATAAATCAGAACAACTACCTTCATAATATAAAAATAGAGATAAGCATCAAAACAAAGCATTTTCTCCATGATTGAAGTGTAGCATAATCCCATTCAAACATTAGCCAAAAGCAACTATAAACAAACTAAGGATCTTTTTCTTTCCCCACAGGTGTCAGGTCTAAAAATCACACAAGCAAAAAATTCCAAAGTAGAGGTCTCAAAAAGCTGTTGTTGACAAGAGTCAATTTACGGGTCTAAAAAAGTAATCCTACAAATTCTGTTGAGTTCGGATCTACTAGAGTAACCAATTTTTTTAGTTTAGATCCGGACCGTTAGATTCGAATTGAGCTGTCAGATTAAAGAGACTGTGCACTCCATCTTGGACCGGATTGATTCAGATTTGAATCGGACGGTCTGGATCTAAACTAAAAAATTCAGTTACTTATGGAAATACGGAGCCCAAGTTCTGATAGGCGAAGCCAGTCGGCTTGAATTCAGATGTCTAAAGTAAAGTTTGAATTTGGATTCAGATTATTCAAACATAATTTACACGAATATTAAAGATACTCTGTGAATTATACTTTGAACCATATTGATTCAGATTCTAATCAAACAGTCGGAATTCAAACTCAAATTTGAGTTGCTTTATCCGAACCCATGGAGCTCAGAGAAGATACTTGTCTACTTCTGATTTAAATTTTTGTTGTAAATATTTTTTGTTTGTTATGTTTTTGTAATTTTTTTTATAAAATATACACACGTTTATAGTAGTTATACAATTATGTCATATTCTGAAGGTGGCAGAGGAAGAAAAAATGTTTGAAACAGAAGGAATTCATCTGAAGACTAGATGCTATTGGATACCAGGTGGGATTCTAAGCTTTTGATTTAGTTCAAAATTTATATGGTTGTAATAACTAATAAGTAGGCTTTACTGTTCCTTTTTTTTTTCTTTTGGATTCAAAGCAATTGGCAAATGCCTGTTAGTTTTGTTTTTTTGTATGTATCAGAGGAGTAGTACCAGAAAAAAATTGTATCGTTTCTTTTAATGATAACTGACAGGAATGATTTCACTTATTTCATATAATTTCCTTTTCTGAAAATTTTATCTCATTTTCTGACTTTGTTGCTGAATTCTGCATCATTTCGGCCGGAATTATTGTTTCATTTCGATCTGAAGGGAAATAGAAGAAGAGTCTTTGCAACGTGTTGATTCAAATTGAAGTCAATTTTGCTGAATGCAGTCTTTTGTTTCAAATGTGTTTTCATTTAATTTGCTTATCATTTTTTCTGGTTCTAACACAGTATTTTCTCAAAAAAAAAAAAAAAAAAAAAAACCACTAACTAGTAAAATTATGCCCAAATAAAATTTAGATGATCGACTCCCGTTGTATATAGTAGAATTTGTTTTTTTATTTTTTATTTTTATTTTGATCAGTGTTCTAAATAGCGCGTTATAGCAGCGCTATAGCGTTTTTAGACCCTAAATACCAAGATATGGCATCAAAATGTGCTGATTGAGCCACGGCCACTATAGGGGTAATAATGGTCCTCTATAGTAGATAGCGTGTAGCATAAATAGAGCGCACTGTGCAATATGGGCAATTTATATGGGCTTTAAATAAAACTCAAACTGAACTTTAACCGTGATTTTTTTTTTTTGCAATTGACGTACTATACTCTATATTAAACTGTTAATTATTAAATGAGAGATTTATCAGTAAATTAAATAGTTAAATAAAAGCCCAAAACAAAATCAATTGAAAGCTTGTAGCTACAAAAGAACCCTTATCGTTGAAATTGGAAAATTTCTAAATTGGCGACCTTCCCAAAATGATACTTACTATATGGTAGTTGGAATATTTTTAATAGATAGAGATAGATAGTTTCTGCCATGATATCTAAGTTATTTTGAAATTTGAATAGAGAAAATAGATTATGTCATGAATCATGATGCTTAAAATATTTTGTAGAAAAAGATCGATAGTTATGATGTTATTATGGATATTTATAATTTCTTAATCAATTTGGTATTATTTACTGTTATATGAAACTTTAGATAATGTTGGTATTTAGTACAAATATATAATATAATTTTTGTAAAAAAAAACACTATGTAGTATAGTGAATAGCTTTTTTATAGCCTTCCTGCAATGATGTGATAAATGCTATTTAGAACTTTGATTTTGATATATAACGGAATTATTTTATTTAGAACCTTGATTTTGATATATATAACGGAATTCTTTTATTTCTTCTGGATAATGTGATTAAAGTTAAGTAGAAACTACCAACCATTCAACAAATTACATGGAACCAGAAAAAATAAAAATAAAATCTTATTCATATATGCGTGGGTGTAAAAAAAATATTTAAAAAGAAAAAAACGCCATGGAATCGGCTAGCAAAAAAACAAAATTGATGAGGTGCAAACTATTTGCGTACACGCCTTCATCCGTGAAGTCAAATTAGACGCGTCGCCTTGTAATTATCCATTTTTATTGGTGCTTCAAATCTGACAAGTGTCTCCTAATAATTCCGTTCCTCGGTTATTGGTAGTTTAGTACGCTATTGAGAACATCTCTAGAAATATTCAAGAATCATACACCAGTCGAAACAGATGCCAAATGGATGGTACATCAATTATTGAACCATTTGATGTGACTTGTGGTTCATGTCGACGCTAAAAAGAGAGAAGGAAACCGTAAGGAATTTTTGTTTGATAGTATAAAGTGCATGACACTACGCGGAGTAAGGTTGATCTGGTGATATATCTAGCGCGTTCTGTGATTTTGATGTTTAATAAAATACAATCCATGTATTTCCTTGCTCTTTCTTAAGTGCCAAGTGTTGATCGTGATGGTGCAAAAATTGTAAAATATATACTTCTATTTCCTAAAAAGAAAAGGATAAACAATGGAATTAAACAAGGATTCAGGATGCAAGATGAATATTTAGTTCATTGGTGGAGGAATCAGATTCACTTGTCCTATGTAGTAGAAAAATCTTGATCCTAATGTCACTGCCGGATGGAGTCAGAATGGATTTTGTCATTTATATGTTAAACATAATTTAGCTTCAAACTTACTTGGCAGTGACTTTAGGAGTAGGAATTTTCTGCCCATAGGTGTGCAGGAGATTCGGTTTCATTGGCAGAGCCGTAGCGAAAGAATGTGGTCAATTGCTTTATTTTTTTTTATCAAATATTATGTATATGTAATTTATTTTTTATATAATTTAGAATAAAATGTTATGAATAGTGTAAAATTGATTTTCATTCGTATCATGAAAATTTTATATAATTAACCTCCATTCACACTTGACGCTTATACAGTTTGAAAGTCTTATTCTGTCTCTGAATATGTTGACAATGGAACTTTTATATTTTGTTATAGTTGATTGTTCTGTCTATGCGGGTGTTGCGTGCGAGATCATAAGATGTTTCCTCGGCTTTCAAGGAGATAGGATTTTTTTTTTTTTAAACTTGGTAGTGGCGAATTTAAAAGTTGATAGTTGCAATATTGTATAATTAACTTATTTCATGATCAATGAGACAGATACTTGTGCCTTTAAAAAAAAAATTGAAAGAAAGAAAGAAAGAGAAGAACAAATAGAGAGGCTAATATAATTTAGAGTGCTAGAATTGCAACTCCTTCCTTTGGACCTACAAATAAACGGGCCCAAAATAAAGCCCAAAAAAACAGACTGTGAACCTAACAATTTCATGAGATTATTATTTCATTTATTGTTAACGAAAGGGTTCAGGGCCTTTAAGGATGACAAAATATATGATCGTGCGCAGCATAAAATGAATACAGCATTTTCGATATTTTTAACCAACCGAGCTCTTCAATTTTATAGAATTTTTGGTTAGAAGTGTCAATTTCTAATTTGTTCTAACCGTGTAAAATTTAGCTGATAGGTATATGGATCGTTTAATGATCCATATTTACTTACTGGGCTTTGGTCTAGTCGGGTTCCAACCATTTTGGGCCGAGTATGGACAACAATTATTTTGATAATTTTTGAATCTGATAATACATTTTTAAATCATGACAAAATAATTTTTCCAATATAAATTTTATAGACATAGTTTTTTTTAGATTATTTGAGTATTATTTTTATACATTTTATGTAATTAGGCTGGATAGGACTAACTAAATACCAGTTTTGTGAATTACCATAAATGTAGATCATCTTTTGCTTAAATGTCCTTTGGTTCAAACAATATGGTTTTGGATGGACAATTGCCGGGATGAATTTAAACTTTCACAATTAAATCTAATAGAGCTATGATTATACTAATATTGGAAATAAATCTGCTGTTATTCCAAAGGAATAACAGGATCCTGTTATTCCTATCCCAATCATTCAACAATGCACAAATTAAAAAAAAAAAAAACTTTTTTCATATGCGAATATCAATAAAATTCAACGGTTGAGATCAGAATAACAGGGTCCAGTTATCCCTTTGGAATAACAGTAGATCTATTTCCTTGATTATTAGATAGGTTAGGTGTTAATATGCCATTTATGTTGTTCAGGCATATGGTTTGATGTTTTGTGTGAACAGCTTATATCAGCGCCTTTTGCATGTATCTCTGACAATGTTTCTCAATGAAACAGGCATTCAAAGTCTTTTATTAAAAAAAATACATTTTATGTAATTTAAATATTATTTGATGTTTCATCACGTGTCACTAAATTTTGACTGTTGCAAACTTGATGTCATTTGATGAACTGTAAAAATTGAGTAAAATCTTATTATTTTTCTTATATATTATGCTATATTCATCGATAGTTTTCATTATACATGATCCAGTAATGTCACATCAGCAAAACTTTTGACCAATATATGTGTCCTAATCCATGCATTAATTTCGATTGGAGACTAATTTTCACTTAAGTTTTAAGCAATAAATGTCAGATCATTAATATGTGGGTCCAAGTTAATCACTTTTCATAATAATTAAAAATACAGTAAAAAGAGAGAGAACTTCATTTTTTTTCCCCTTTACAAAAATTAAGTGGATTTTTAAGAAGATATACATTTTAATACACTAAATTATATCTTCATTTTTATAATATTTATCAATAAAAAATGTATACACTAAAATTAAGAGGATTTTTATGATCAGAGTCTGTTGTCAAGCATGTGGTTAAAATTTAATATATAATATATGTATCCAACAAAACCAGATAACTATTATTGTACTAATCAAATTTATTCTACGGGAAAAAAACAATTGTAAAGTGAAAAATACGTTAAATAAAATAATGAGTCATGATCTTCACGAATCGGATCTATTTATAATTAATTACTAGAATAATATTAGTTTTGCATGATTCCATCCGACTCAACAATTTTATATGCAATCTACACATCTCTTGTTAAAGTACCGCCACTGTGATGGTCAGACAAATTATTGATCAGGACTTTATTATCAAACGGCCTTTTGTTCTCAATTTTTTTTAAAAAATATTCCGATTTTTTTTTGACATTTAAAATGCCCAATATCAAATCATCCCATTATTTAATATATATTAAAATAAATTCATTTGAATTTTAAACCTGTAACTTTTTACACAAAGAATATCTTTATTAGAAGACCAAAAATCGGTTCATTTTTTTTTTCCATTTATGATTATTTGAATGAAGAAGAATAATGTCTTTAATATTAGATATTTTTATAATCCCATATCTATTTTATAAACATATGCATTCATAAGGATAATTTAGCTAATGTTACTTTATATCCTATACATTCTTTAAATTAAAAAAAAAATTTGTCTTGAGTCATAACTATTTTGTGTTCGGATAACTACAATTCAATACATATCAGTAAAAAAATCAACTAGTTGATAAGCAACAAGACAAAAACATATTCAGTGTTTTTTAGGTCCTCAGCGCTAAGTTATGAGATAAAAATACGCTATTTCAGCTACAATCAATATAGTAGTAACAGTGATCCGCTATAACGCGTAGTGTGTAGCGTAAATAGCACACGTTATGCTACAAGAGCAATTATTACAAGGTCTAACCTGAAAATTTCTTTTAAACACTAAATTTTTTCAAGACTCGGATTGTTTTTGCGTTTAAATAGAAAAATATAAATAGTTTATGACATAATGCTTAGGTTATTTTTTAATAGAAAAAAAATAATTAGTTTATGCCACGATGCTTACGATATTATAAGAGATATTTTGAATATAAATTTGGGTTTTGCAGTGGTTTGATATGAATATTATAATTTCTTAATCAATTTAGTATTATTTATTGTTCTATAAGAATTTAAATAATATTTATAATTAATAAAATTATCAAATATAATTTTTGAAAGAAAAAAACGTTATATATAGAATAGCTTCGTACTATCTGCATAGTTTTTATTTTAATATTTCCGTAATAATACAATAATTGCTATTTAGAATCTTAAACATATATGTCGAGAATATAACTTTGTAATTTTTAGAAATTAAATATTTGATAATTTTATACTTCTATTTTGAGAACTGTTGTTATTGTTATTATTGTTTATTAAAAAATCAAAGATGAAAAAATCTCTGGTTTCAGCTATAAACTGATGATTATTTCCAGACAAATCTCATGCACTGCCAAAATGAAAAGACACCTACAAATAAGACAAGGTTGTGGGAGGAGTAACACATTACAGGACCGCACATGTTTCCATGCTTTGATGACTTTAAGACGCTATTTATTCTATCATTTTATCTGTAATTTCAACGAGTCTGGGACTTGTAATTATTCTGGACTTTTGTGATTTTTTTAAATTTAGCTATGCATGTGAAACAGTACTAGGTCTAAAGGTAAGTACTGGAAGTCTGGAAGGGAGGGTCTTCATGGGTATCATATCAAATTTTGATGTGATAATTTGATTTGTATCAAAATCTATGTCCATAGTGTATCATATCAAAAATTTTGATATGATAATTTGATTTGTCTCAAAATCTATGTCCATAGTTTTAAAATTTGTATTGAGAAAATGCACGGAAGTTTCCATGTAAATGTAAATAAACAGCAATGAATAGTGATTGTTCCGGTTGAGTTGAATCGTACAATTAATGACTTTCGTATTAGTGGTTCTTTATTGGGTTCTATGAGTGGTGATTGTTTTAGTTTCGGTTGATTCAGTTTGATTTATTGTCTTATTTGCTGCACAAATTTGTCAGAAGAAACATGATGCAATGTCCGCATAGAGAAAACAGTTACTAGACTCCTGTTATTACAATCAAGTAAGAATAATTAAATTTGTATCCGCATAATGCACATATCTTTGTGTGTTTTAAGTTTGTGTATACCTGAATGCTTTCAAAGATACTTGTTGTCTTGTATTATGTTTCAACTTAGTACTTTAATAGTACGTGTTGTACATACTACGATGTAACTTCTCTGATATACTATTATTATGCGAGGGGTTTGAGAGGCATTTTTTTAGTATTCATTTTGTTTGAAGTACCACACTATAAAAACACAAAACACCAGGGACCAATCTGAGACATTTTGACTTTTTCAAGAAAATCGTTCTATTTTCTAATTGAATTCATACTGAACAGCTGAATAGCAACCAAATTTGGTAAATTCCTTTGGTCCGATCTCCGCTCCGAATTTATTTTATAAACCATAAATGAAAAAAGAGATTTTATCAAATCTAACTTGATTATTTTAGTTTTTGTAAAAATCATAAGAATTGAGATACCATTTCAATCCGAGGTATTTTTTTTTCTCGGACCGAATTATTATTTAATTCGGTTCGAGATGTTTTCACAAGTTTTACACCAATAGCTACATCATTTTCTTTCTAAATCTATGAAAACGGCTCGGACCGAAATGACAATTCGGTCTAGAAAAAAACCGAAATTGCTATCTCGGTTCTTATGATTTTTGTAAAAACCAAAATAATCTAAGTTGGTTTGATAAAACTTTTTTTTTTATTTATAGTTTCAAAAAAAAAAAATCCTCCACTCCCCCTGTCATTCAAGTAATTAGTATTTTAAATTCTTAAAAGTAACAATTATTTATTTCAGTAATTTTAACAACAGCAAAAGTAAAGTTTAAATTCAAATTTTAATATTACAGGTATGATCTATGCAGTGCACGTATCGTGTCTGAAGGAAATATTAAAATTTGATGCGTGTTTTTACAGTTGATCAAGTAATTTGAATTTTTTTAAGGGCTTGAAATTTAACGACTCTTGACATGTCATCAGTAATTAATATTTATATTGCATGAAATTTAATTAGTTCTCTATCTTTTTTTTTTTTAATTACAGCTGAGTCAAATCTAAGCAAGTTAGGTTGAACTCAAACTCAGTTAAAAAAATCAAATTAGCAACTATGAAATCAAATTAGCTCGATTAAACTCATTTAAAAACTATGAAAATTAATATCGCTATTAATTTGCTTATTCGTAGGTTTATGACATGCACAAATTAATACTATTTACGAGAATTCAAATCATTTATATGAGCACTAGACATTTGACTCATAAATAACCTAAAAAAACTGATAAGAAATTATAAATTCTTAGAAAATGAGTACTTCATATATAAGTATAACAGTTTAATTTGTGTGTGTGTTATTTTTTAAATAAAATATAATCTAGCTCTAAATTTGTGTTCTGAAAATGAATGTTGGTAAACTAAGTAATTCAATATCGACGTGTTTTTAACAAACTATTTATGATATTTGAAGATGATTTCCAACAAGGTACCATAAAAGATCGAAAATTGTGTAAGACTTAGACAAGGTTGTCCTAATAATTTATGTTGTTTCGATTCAAAAAAATTATTAATACACATTCCAAAAAAAAATAAACCACTTAAACTGGGAAATTCCATTTTTATCAGTGTCGCAATGACAAATGACGCCTCCCAAGAAAAGTGCATTTTATAATTTTTGAGGGGCCGCAACAACAAATGGCGGCCATCTGTCGCTGCGGTCCTGATAAATATTGAATTCTCCAAAATTTATGTTTTTTTATTTATTTTTTTGTTGGGAATGATATTAATAAAAATTTTGGTGTTTCGATACGATATATCGGTACTAAAAACACCTCACCTTTCAGATTTAAGAGAAAAAAATCCGAGTTTGTTTTTCTATGAAATGGAAGTAGAAATTCTATTTGTTTGATAGAAACAAATCGAAACTAGTATTTGACAATTAATATTGAAAAAGATTGAAAATAACTGAAATTTGAAAGTTTTAACTTCTATTTCCGGGCTGAATTGTCAAGGTCCGGGCCCGGCTCATAATTTTGTAACCTAGTCCCTGAAAACTTATTTAATTTTTTTTGTGTAAGCACAAAGTCTCCGTTGGAGCTCCCTAGTACAACTCAGTGTTGTAAAAAATGTTAATTTAGACTGATTAATCAGCTGATTAGTCGTTGGCGGTGACCAAACCATCACAGATTTTTCCGACTAATCGACCGATTATTTCTGATTATTTATGATTAATCACTTAGCAAGTGCTCTATCCGTCCGACAAGCGCATACTGTTATTTACAACACTGATATAATCCAAAATGAGCGATTATAATTGGTTGTAATTTTTTTTTATAAACTCTGGTAGTGGCTATCGGATACAACATTATTGAAAAAATAAAATACAACTCTACAAGCTACCACTCCGCAATATCATAACCATAACTTGTGTGAAAAATTATCAATTTATAAAATCAAATGATTAGGTCATGAAATTTTGCACACGCCCCCACCTTTTTTGAAAAGGATCAAGAGGGGATAATTTTTTTAGAATGTCGTTGCCATCGAGCAGATATGATTGCTAACATCCTAACCATTACTAACCACCGATCAAGAATATTGGCATCAATTAATCATATATTAATCCACTATACATATATTCTTTAAAGGAATCAATTATGAGATAGGAGTAGGTCCCACAGACATCGGACCTACTTTAGGTTCAATTAGCTCTAACACTATACCATTAGCATCAAGACACGGTAATTGAAACAGACTTACACGAGTTTTAATGCACTTAGCACGGATCTTGATATAATTAAATGGTCAAGAACCAAAGTAGGTCCAATGGGCATCGGACCTACTCTGAATTCATCAATTATGACCATATCATGGCGTTAAAGTCTCAATTATCTTCTTTGATTGCATGTTTTTATGATGAGAAGAGTTCAGTCCTTTTATCTTTTCATCTCCTCACTTTCGGCAGGTGTATATATATAATATGATATCATTTGAACTCAGAATATATGTAAATATTAGTATAATGTGTGTAATTTTAAGCCGAATCGCATCTACGACATTTGATTAATACGTTACTTTTGATGTGATAGGTCTTATTTCAAAACCCTGGCCAGTACCCGTACAATGTGATCTGAGGAATCAAATATGAAAACAAGACCATACTTTTTTTTTCATCCAAGCTATTTAAATGTTTTTTTAACAGTTCAGATTTGAAGGTAAAATTTGCTGCTCTTAGGGAGTTTTTTTTTATAAACCATAAATAAAAAAAATATTGTTACAAAAACAACATGATTTGCAAAAAAAATTCAAAAACTACAAGAACCGAGAGTAAAATTCGGTCCCCCTTTCCCATACCGAATTTTACTCTCGGTCCCCATAAAAATTATCAATTTTTTTCAGACGGGCACATAAAATCCATCGGTCTCCCCCAGGGACCGAAAATAAAACTCAGTTCTCCCCCAGGGACCGAAAACAAAACTCAGTCCCCCGGAGAAAATAAAACTGAGAACCAGGGACCGAAAATAAAACTCAGTCCCTCAGTCCCCCACTTAGTCCCCCGATGGAATTTTTTTTTTTTTATGGGGACCGAGAGTAAAATTCGGTATGGGAAAGGGGTACCGAATTTTACTCTCGGTTCTTGTGGTTTTTGAATTTTTTTTGCAAATCATGTTGTTTTCGTAACAATATTTTGTTTATTTATGGTTCATAAAAAAAACTCGCTCTTAGGGGTGTAAACGGATTCGGATAATCAGCTCTGAATCCGCTTATTATCCGTATCCGGATTAAACGGATACGGATAATTTTAGTATATGGGAAAATAATACGGATACGGATAATTCCGTGAGGATATAAACAGAGTGGATATCCGTATATATCCGGATTCGAAATTTAATCTTTTAGCAACTTTCAATTCATTTCACCCTTGCGAAATTCCAAAAAACATACATATTCGTTTAAGTCCAAGAATTTTTTTAGGAAAATTATATAATATATTAGGATAATGAATTGGTTCTCTGAACCAATAAGTAATTAGTCATGCATAATCGTCACTATGCAAACTTAAAAAGTCTATTAAATTTTTGTCAATTTAGGTAATCAAATTAGGTAATTTAAAATTATGAAATTTAGTAGAATTACTCAATATCCGACAATTATCTGCTCCATATTCGTATTCGAATCCGTATCCGTGGATTATCCGTTCCGTATCCGTATCCGTTTAAGACGGATATGGTTTTCAATTTTGATATCCGTTTACTATCCGTATCCGTATCTGTATCCGCTCGTTGAAAAACAGATGCGGATATAGTGTTAGCATTATCCGCTCCGTTTACACCCCTAGCTGCTCTTGTCTTCTTTTCAAAATCTAAAAATCTAAACCATTAAAAATATTTGAACAGTTGATTGAAAAAATAATACAAATTTATGTTTTTCTTTTAAAAAAAAAGCAGCAGATTCTCACTCGAATTGGCTTTTAATCCATTTCATGCTCATTGAGCATTGATTTTCCATGGTCTTAATAGTTACCAGGATTAAATTGTAATGAGTCAATTGTGAATTCCTATAGAGGAACATAAATGATTTATTTTATTTTGGGTGCTTATTTATACATTAATAAATACATTGTATACAGATCTTTTAAACGAGGAGACCAACATGAACAAGGTAAATGAATAAAAATAAACAAAATTATATGGACGGGTACATAAATGACGCGACGAAAGCTTTTGAAGCTTAAATCTCTTTATATTATTATTCATAATTAGTTATTTCTTAGTATATGTTAAACATCAAGCTATCAAATTATATAATATCTATAAATATTTTTCATCTGAATTTCAAACCTGTTACCTTTCACGCAGAGAATTATTCATAATTAGTTATAGGTCAAAAGGGTATGTGCATCAAGCATATTTCAGATTAGTTTTAATAATGTATTATTGCAAATTTGTTTGAATTAATCATGCATATTCCTAAAAAATATCTCCTCTGTAGAGAAATAAAAAATAATAATGTTCTAATAAATAAATCTCGCGTATTTAAGTTTTCATAGGACATCTAATCACGAAGTTGTGATGTATATGAAGTCAATTTTCGCAAAAATTCAATTGACTTTATGGGACTAAGTTTGGTAAGGTGGAAGGTTTGAATTCTAAACTCTACTAAAAACTGCTGATGTAGTTGTTGTTGTTTTAATCTTAAAGGATGTTGTTTTATTTTATTTTTATTTCTCGTACTGTTCTCGAAATTTTTATAAATATACAAAACACGAAATTAATTTAACAATCTATACAAATTTTAAACAAAATTTCAAAACTATCTAAACCGCTGACAGACTAATCGGTTTCACAGAGTCTGAAACCGCTGACCAACTCATCGGTCCCAGGATTGATGAGTATGTCACCCATCCCAGAACCGCTGACCTACTCATCGGTTTCAGAAGCTGCACGATTTTTGATGCTTTCTGCACACTTTTTGAAACAACGAACGACTCAGATTAAAATACTGTTTGTAATGATTACAGAGCTGCGCAAAATTTTGTTAAATTTTTATTTTTTCAAAAATAGAAAGACCATGATATTTTCTATATTTACTTAGAAGTGACTTTTGAACCGAGATCAATAATTTAGATTCAAAGTATTTTTATTTTTTTCTAATAACACACAAAGAAATATTTTAATTTTTCTTACAGCCATGAAAAATCGGATCTGAAAAATATTGATCCGGGTTATTTGTTTAAGTCTTTCTAATAAATCAAATTATATGGTATTCTATCTAATTTAAAAAAAATGTAAAAATATTTCTAATATTTTAATAAAAAAATAAAAAATAATAATATTTTCTAATATTAGAAAGACTTAAACAAATATTTTTATAACATTTTATAACATTTTCTAAAATAGAAAATGTTATACTTTTTTTATTAAAATATTAGAAATATTTTTTTTAAACTAGATAGAATACCATATAATTTGATTTATTAGAAAGACTTAAACAAATAACCCAGATCAATATTTTTCAGATCTGATTTTTCATGGCTGTAAGAAAAATTAAAATATTTCTTTGTGTGTTATTAGAAAAAAATAAAAATACTTTGAATCTAAATTATTGATCCCGGTTCAAAAGTTACTTCTAGGTAAATATAGAAAATATTATGGTCTTTCTATTTTTGAAAAAATAAAAATTTAACAAAAATTTGCGCAGCTCTGTAATCATTACAAACAGTATTTTAATCTGAGTCGTTCGTTGTTTCAAAAAGTGTGCAGAAAGCATCAAAAATCGTGCAGCTTCTGAAACCGATGAGTAGGTCAGCGGTTCTGGGATGGGTGACATACTCATCAATCCTAGGACCGATGAGTTGGTCAGCGATTTCAGACTCTGAAACCGATTAGTCTGTCAGCAGTTTAGATAGTTTTTAAATTATGTTTAAAATTTGTATTGATTGTTAAATTAATTTCGTATTTTGTATATTTATAAAAATTTCAGCACTGATAGCCTCTATCAGTTTTTTTTTTTTTTAAAAGGTGTATCTTTGGATCTAAATCTAAGGGACGAAAAATTTATTGGATTGTTTTTAAAAAATTAGATGTGGATATTCAATATCTGAATATCCGTATGGATAAGAATACTTATATGGTTTTACGTTTCAATTATCCGTATCATAAAAGTAGACTACCATATATTTAAATATATATTATGAAAAATTTATGTTATTCACCATTATAATTAGATAAATATTATGAACTTTAATATTTTTATATTATTTTAATAAATATCTAATCTAATCCGAACCCGTATTCGTATCAGTCTAATATATCTGATATATGCTCTGTATCCTTATCCAAAAAATATAAAAAAAAATATGAATATAATTTTCCGTATCCGCTCCGTTTTCACCCCTATCTGTATATATTAACCTCTGCAGTGTTCTTACATCCCCTATATGTCATTACTTAGATATTTCTAATTGATAATTTGAAATCAACGGCAGCCTCATGCAGGCATATGAGATGTGTAAATAGAACGAAACAGGAAAGTTAGTAGAACAAAATTTTGACAATTCAGGAGCATTTAGAAATTTTAATGTACCAAGTTGTATGAAAATGACAGCTACGAACTTACAAAGTTAACAGAGAAAAAAACTTTAACAGAAAGGGGGAGGAAATAGCAGTCCTCAAATCAAATATTTTTGTCTGTGAAGTATGCTATGTACATGTAATAAGTAATAGCTTACTGTTGATAAAGTTGGTGACTAATTACCTTTGTAACAATTGGCAAACAACATGTCACATTCGCAATGGAGAATTTTGCCCAATAACAATAGAGACTAGACCTTTACCTTTGCAGATGCCGATGTGTAATTTTCTTCTTGTTTAACCTCAAATTGGAGGAAATGCTAGAGGAGGAGCACGTAGCAGCTTAGTAACACGCGGACAACAAGAAAAACTGGGAAATGACATGTAGCACAAATTTGAGAAGAAAATAGGTGACATGTCATGACGTGATGTGACTAATTTTTTTTTTTCACGTAACATGATGTGACGTGACTAAAATGGTGACAGATAATCATGCCGTGATCACACATGACGTGACGTAAATTAGTCATGTCAAACTTTTTTATATTTTAATTTAAACTGTAGAAAATTTAGAAAAAAAAATGTTAAAAATAAGAAAAATTCTAAAATAAGTAAATAATGTTGCAAAGTTATTATTATTTTTTTCATAAAATGCAAACATTAATTTAAAATTTAAATTGCAAATATTCATTAGACTAAAGTAGAGAAAATAAAAATAAGTACTACGTGAGTATCAGTATCACTAAACTTACACTAAAAGAAAAATCTTAATACTCTATACATACCAAAAAAATTGGATACTCTATGTTTCATACCGTAATGTCACGTGACGTGTAATTTTTGCTCAAATGCGGTCATGTCAGGCGATCACACAATACACGAGTCACGTCACGTAATCGACACACGTGACGCGACGTGACTAGTCACAGCGTGATAAATTTTCTTCTCTAACACAAGTAGTGGAGTTTTCGAAGCAGGTAGGAGGAATTTTGTTGATAACTAGAGATGACCGAAGTGTAAAATAATTCGATCCATCAGTATTCCATCATAAAGCAGAGAGGTGTTACAGCCCCATTCAACTTTTATAGTATATAATTACAGTATATTTAATTTTATTTTTTTACTGTCTCATACACAATTAATATAATTAAAATAACATAAATTGGTTAAACTTTTAATGATATTTTGTTAACACATTAATCACTATCATCATCTCTATCTTCTTCCGTTGTTCCTCCAAAAAATAAAAAATTGATGTTGCACAATCTGAAATTAAAATAATAATTTAAATTAATATCTGATTTTCAAAAGAATCGAATCAGAATTATATGATTTAAGAAATTGAATTAAGTAAAAATAGTTTGAACACCGAGAGATATAAATTAAAATTTATATTCTAACTTTTCTTTTAATATGAAAGGGCTAGTTAATTAACTTTATTCAACTATATACATGACTAAAGAATATTTGTGACATAATTGTATCTTTGTCAAAGATGTGTTCGTTAGACTGGATATTATAAAGTTCGAGGGATATTTTTGAGATTTAGTCTAAAATTTCACCCTAAAATCTCACTAAGAGACAAGAAAAAAACCTAACTAAAATAATAGAAATTTAGCGAGTCAAAAGCTAAAATCCTACAATCATAGTCAAAATTTGGCAGGACAAGAGCAATAATCCAACAATAATACTCAAAATCAAAATATGGTATGTACCTTAGATCTTTAGTAAGAGAAACTTAAGGGAACAAGTTGAAGTGTCGAGAGAGAGAGTCGCCAAATCAGTGAAACGAATTAGCCATCTAAGAATATCTAAGAATAATCTATTTGTGGAAGTTTTTTGGCTCCGTCACAGTAAAGGAAGAAGTCGAACTATCACAGAGAAATGAAATTGAGAGAAGTTGAAAGGTCTGATTTCAAAAAAATAAATTACCGAGTTAGAACACGGATATCCGTTAAATTAAAAGTTACGGATACGGATAATATCCGTGTCCGTATTTGCTTTTAAAAATTGATACCATATCCGTATTCATATCCGTGTAAGTAATACCTGTATTCACAAAAAATAGGATACTGGATCCGTTCAGCGAAACAAATTTTTTATTTTTTTTAAATAGAGTCAATAATTAACAATATTACTTTTGCTTCATACAGCGCATGATAATAAAATCAAAATAAAAAATATATGTTCTATGCGTTGTACGAGGACAAAATTACGCTGTTAATATCTCTACTCGATGTAATAAGACGCATGACAAAGAAATGGAGAAAAAATATATCTTACAATGCATAATTTATAGTTATGCTAATGTCCGGGCACAAATCTCCCACAGTGATTTTTTTTATCTCTGAACTTCCTTATCTAATGGTTTGTCTGACAACTATTGATGAACCCAATGCATCTTTCTAATACATTTTTACTTGTCAATAATAGAGCTCTGATCACACCTTTGTGGTGTTAATTACCTTTTTCTTTTCCCTTGATATCATAACCGATCAGATAAAATACAAAGATTGGATTAGTTAATAGTTAATATCGATGTTATGTGCAGCCAACGGATATTAATACCTAATCCCTTTTCATTAAATTTAATTCATATTTTCTGTCTGCACATGCAAGCCCGTTTGTTTTTCTCATGCATCGAAACAAAAATAGCACAACACTTTTCTATTAAAATAAATACTCAAGTTTGTGGTTTGCTCGAAATCGGTTCGGAAAATGTTGTAATTAGCTAGATTGATTATGGCTTTGGCCCGTTATTAACGAATTTGAAGTCGGCTTAGTTCAGCTTGTGTTGGCTCGACTAATTTTTCATCTCGTTGCAAGAAGTATATGAGTTATTTTTAGATCTTTTGGTGCGTTTGGATGGGTAAAGAATAGCTACTATTTTGAATTAACATTATTCCGAGTTACTAATCTACGTTTGGGTATGTTTGGATTAGCAAATAACCACTATTCTTTGTTTGTCTTTTATGGAAATTACTCACTATTCTACTAATTTTACAAAATGTTGAAATAGTTACTATTCTTGCATTATTCTTGATTCATCCAAACGCACTCTTAATGTTTTCATGTGTCAATCATAAATTCGTAGGAGAATAAAATTTGTTGCATGGAAAAAAAATACAACTCTTTGCTCACGTATGGTCTATGTACGGCTCATAATACTAAATCGATGAAACTTTTTACTATATATGTAGCTTACATCATGAAAAAATTATTAATAAGTTAACTCTTCTTGCTTGTGACTTGGTCGTCTAAAATTATACTCGCTCGTGGCTCGGCTCGTTCTGACATCTTTGTGTTCTCGGATGAGAAGAAAATAAATTATCTTTTCCTTTGCACAAACAATAAGTTTTTTGGATCTGTATTTGTACCGCATGATGGGTCCACAACTTTATAGTCCATATTTACTCTCAGTTGAACCAAATTCAATCTGATGTCTATTTAGACTGTAAGGGGCCTTTAATATTTGTACATGGTTAAAAGAATGGTCCAAAACAATTCACACCATCTTATTCTACACAACAACATAGTGATTCACGTTTAATTTGCGAATTATTCATGTTTTATTTGTTTTTTTGACGTTTCCGAGCCGAACACTGAATAAAATAAAATAAAAACGTATACCATATTTTATTCGCAAATAAATTGTAAATCACGAATTATTCATGAATAAAGTGAAAAAAAAACATGGAACTTTTTTTTTCTATTTTTTTGGGTTTTTTTTTTGCTTCCTTGTGGTACAGAATTAATCCTGAATTATATCCGAATTATTCTTAAATTATGAATTTTTGACCTCACCAAACTGAACCTGAACTATTTGTTTGTCAATATGCATAACCATAGTAACAATATACACGATTAATCAACAAATTATTCACATTTAATTCGTTTTTTTTCACATTTGAGAATCAAACACCGAATAAAATGCAAAAAAAAAAAATTTATATGTTTTATTTGCAAATAAAATGCGTACACAACACAAACCGCGAGTTATTTCCGAGTAAAATGTGATTTTTTTTAATTATTTTTAAGATATTATGTTTTTTTCTTGTTTTCCTGTAGTACCGAATAATTTATAAATTATGTCCGAATTATTTTTGAATCACGAAATTTTTATCCCGTCTAACCGAACCTCAACAATTCATTTATGAAGGGGGTACGAAACTACGAAACTACGAATTTTAGCTTGTCTCCATCCCCAGGGGATACGAATTCTAGCTTGTCTGGGGTCACAGGAAATCGAACTGCACTTAGTTCAATCTGATGTGATGTCTGAACACATTAAAATGCTTCATGAACTTGGAATTTTATTAGAGAAAACGTGCTTTGTACATAAATGGGACCAACAATGCTTGTAATAATGGTGTTGATTGAAAAATGTGAACCCGGTCTAAATAAAATTGGAGCGTACGGACCGAGATAAACAGTCATAAAGCACGCAGAAGCCGACAGGCCAGAATGTTTTACATGCTTGCCCTTCAAATCATAATAAATAATTAAACACTTTTCAATCTAGCTTAGGCTAGGCCCCTCCTTTTAGCATTTTAATATTAATATATAATATTCGAAAATTTGACCTGAATAGGACATTTGATGTATTTTTACTTACCCTAATACATTCTTTGATTTGATTAATTAACTTTATGTATTGAAAATATTAGAATATTTTAAGCAATATAAGTATGACCAGAACTATTACTTTGTATATATTTCTATATTTGACTAGTGTTTTTCCATATTATAATAATTACAAATTAGCCCTACTGGCTACAGCTTCATAATTACAACAAAAAAATTAAAAAAAAAAATATGCAACGACAACACCACAAATAAAAGACAGGAAACAAAAGGCTGAGCCCAAAATATAAATTTATAATAGCTAAAAAGTTTGATTTTGATTGATATTTTTATTATGAACGCAAGTGCCAACCAGGATGCTCTTAAGCTCACCAAAATTGTCAAGTTTATTGAGCTCTTCAAAGAGCTTAACTCCAAAATCTATCCAAAATCTATCTAATACGTACCGTTTAGGAGGAGCGTCCCGCTTTGGGGCCACAGGTCAAGATTGAAAGATGGAGTGTTGTGCTAAAAATGACGTTGTGTTGTGCGAGATAATTAACTCTGACCTATCATACCTCAGTAAGTGTGTAAGAGTCCAACTCGTAATAAATAAAGCTCAGTGCCTTAAATAGGCTTAGCTGTCCGTACGGGCGGTGATGACACCGCATTTATTGAGGTGACTATAAGCTGAGGCCGAACTAGACATTTCTAGGTTGATGCCAGGCTAGGCCTTGTTAGAGCAATTATGCTTTTGGGCCTTGTCAGGCTGGTTCGAACATGATCCCTGCTCATCTTGTCCGGTCCTGGCGTGGAGGCCTGGCTTGAGCTGGTTTCGGCCCATATCTGTTCATGGTGTTTTAGGGATCATCTTTGGCCCAGACTTTCTTCATGACTTCAGCCTGGCCCGAGTTAGGGGTTTGAGACCGAGCCTATTCATAGTCCGAGTCATGTCTTTATTATGGGCCTTCGGTACATGGCCCTATCACTATCATCGAAATGACTTTAAATAATAAATCTAAACTGTTGAAACTAATCTAATTCACGAGTTATGTGTTTACATATTAAATTGGTAAATTTTAAACTT
Organism: Carex cristatella; assembly: GCA_024447775.1. NCBI lineage: Eukaryota > Viridiplantae > Streptophyta > Magnoliopsida > Poales > Cyperaceae > Carex > Carex cristatella. The sequence continues at coordinate 3,239,067 of JAJHPF010000024.1, read as the reverse complement.
AATTTTGTATAAAGTCAAACAGTAAAAAAAAATTATAAGTTAATTTTTATGCATTTATTTTTCATCTTGTTTTACCGTTTGACTTTATGCTAAATTTATTCAAAAATTTATAAATTTAACATGTAAATGAATCACTTGTGAAGTAGATCGCTTGTAAATTGTAATGACTTGAATTTATTATTGGAAGTCGATACAATATATTTTGAAAGAATAAAGCTAAAGCGTGTTGTGCTCACCAAGAGAGTTTGGTGAATATAACTCCAAAATCTATTAGATTGACTTTAAACTATGAATCCAAATCGTTGAAACCAATGTACATACAAAATTTTGAAACTCTTGGTGAGCACAACTCCAAAATCTATCAGATTAATTTCAAGTTATGAATTCAAACCGTTGAAACCAATCTACTTTAGAGGGATACATGTACATGCAAAAATTTAAGAGTTTCAAATTAATGTATTACAAAATCATATTAAAATTAAATTTAAAAAACTTGATGAGCATAACACGCATTAACGTTACTCATTTTGAAGTTAAACTTGATAAACTCATGAACACCTAGTTTTATTCTTTATTTTAAAAAAAAATCACAGAAGTTATCAAATTGAAAGAAAAAAAATTGAATCCTCAACCTTTAAATATTCTAAATTGGGCTAACTTTCCTTTCTCCTTTCTCTTCTTGGCTCTATTCTAATGTTGAAACTTTTCAATTGTTATTTGGTTTGAAAAGATTTCTTTCTCATTTAAATATATTTAGAGGACTACTTTAGAAAAGAGCAAGAGAATCTATAGTGGTGGGGTTAATGGAGGATTAGGCGTGCCATTAGTATTGTTGCTATGCCCATTTCATTTCTAAAGAGAGAGAATACAGAGTCATCCTTTCTTTCATCACCATCACCGTCAGGTTCGTCACCATTTGTTTCCTCCCTCTTTCTCTCTCTAAATTGGGCCCCCGCTTATCTCGTCAAAGCTCACCACTTTCTCTTTCTCCTGTGCCTTTGCCTTTGCCTCTTACGAGCCTTCAATCTTTCGATTTCGATCAGGTACTCTCTCTCTCTATCTCTCTCTCTAGGTTTTCCCCCTTTAGAATCGACTACGAGGTACTAATCTATTACCGCTCGCCTTTAATCGATGTTAAAGTCCTATTATTCTATTTTATTGTAACTGTTTATTGTCCACTTAGGTTTTTTTTTGGGGTGAAAATATGATTTTTTTTTTTTTTTTTCTGTTTCTCTATTTTATTCTGTGAAGTTCTATCGACCCAAAAATGTACCAAGGCCTGCTTATAATTTCATAACATTATTTAAACTGTGATGTTGGTGCTGAATTGACCTATCTCAATATATATAACTTTCTTTTATGGACTTTCTCAATTTAATTATGATTGCTATAAGTTTTAGTTACAAAGCTATAGAATCTTTTTTTTTTCTTTTTTCGGGAAAGTTTCAGTCTGAAACAAGTACAATTCCTGTTTTGACAGTAGATTCATAATTGCTAAATGTTTGCTTGTTTTCTTGTGTACCAGAGAAGGATAATTTTGAATATAGAAGAGTTAATTACAGTTACTAAAAGATGACACAAATAATTAACCACTAATAAGATTTCTGAGTCTCTTTTATTTTCAGCAGGGATGCTCCCTTTGTTTTTTACCCTGAAAGACTTATAGGTCTACAAACTAAAAAAAAGCCCTCACATAATGCGATGACTAGCTAAGGTTATGTATTTAACGATTAGGCGAGGAAGCATAGTTTGGAATCTTGTAAAGCAGGGAGGGGATCAGAGAATGTTTTCATGATATTACCTATTTATTAGGATGTATGTATGATAATTTCTCATTTTGCAGGAATACACATGAATTTCCTTGATTAATTGTTCTGTGTGATAGGCGATCCCATATTAGGTGCCAAGCCAATTACTTGAAGACTTGGAAATCTAACTTGTTTAAATTTATCTTAAAATAAGTCAAGACGGGTGCGCTTTGTTGTGTGGCCGCGGGGCCACATGGGCCTAAGTCAAGTGTGACCAGCCAAGCCTGTTCCATGGACCCCAGTGAACCTCGCTGGCGCTTGAACTCTAGCTTCTCTCCACCCTCTTCTAGAAGGTGGGACCCTGACCACAGGTGCTGTATCACTGGTCTTTTATGTCCTCGTTTTTTTTGTTTCTAGATGTTGCAATCACATCTGATATTCCACAGTGCTTGCTAATTGTAATTTGGCGTTTTCCTTGTCTGTGATTACCACCTGAATTTTCCAGATATTTGCATGTAACACTGAATATTTTCTGCATGATCACCAGCACTGTACGTTATTTATGGTGTTTTTCTTGAAGTGATAGTAGCATCCGGATCTTGTCAGATATTTCCATGTAGAACCCAAGCAATTAGAGTAGAGTGATTAAGAAGATAATAAGCATTCAAATGTTGACAAATTTGCCTTTTGAGTATATGAGTTATTCTTTTTCTATGAGAGCTTAAATTTAACTTAGTCAAGCAAAACCGAGTTGTTGGTTGGTCCCAACATACCGACATAGCATGATGTATGGCAGTCTTTGTGGTGTGGTCAAATTAATCAAAAACTCCAGGCAATTTAGCAACTTGGTTTAATTCTTATTTTGACTTGAACTGTTGGACATATGTGCAAATGATGGCTAAATTGTTGATCAGCAAAGTTTGTTGCTATCTGCAAAAAATGGTCTTTATGATTCTGAGATACAAGTCTAGTACTGAAACCATATTGTCATGTCAAATTTAAATTGTTGCAGTATAGCTTAAATATTGTCTCTTTCATAGGTACAGGTACAACCTTCAGCAGGGTGATGGGCTCCCATGCCGACCCAATGAGTCTTTAAACGAACCAGTTTTATATGGGTCGTCTCTGGGGAGCCGTAGTGGCCAATTCGGGAGTGATAGAAATCATCATCATTCTATCTCTGATGGGGCACTGTCTTATATGGGGAGCCCAGCTGATAGTCTGCCGCCACGCCGGTGGACCCCATCAGTGCAGAGATTTGACCTTGGCGAGTTTTCTACACCTGCAGGAGGTAAGAAATGTTAAGATTTATCTTTTTTTTTTTAAACCAGCAATCATAAATTTGTTGAGTTTTGCCTGCCTTTCTATTTGTTATTCTCAGTCCTTTCTCAACTATTCTGTTGTTTCTCAGTGATATATTGCTGGGGTGGAATTAGAAAATTTAGATTTGTGGGGGGGAGCGGGGTTGAAATGTAAATTGCATAATATGTGAAAATACATAATGTGTCGTCACTGGGATTTGAACCCAAGTCTCCACAACCACTAACCACCTGGCTACAAGCACACACTTAACATAATATGAGGGGGTTGAACTACATATAAACTTTAAAAAAAATCAATTTAAATTTCAATATGCATGATTAATTTTTTTTTGAAATCATGGTGGCTAAGCACCCCCCTGGGCTATACCTAGATCCGCACCTGCTATCTTGTTCCTGAATTCCGATAGAGTATAGACTGGTACATAGTGAGAGTAGTTGTAGCTACTGATGGGAGTTAATTGAGGGTGAGATCGATAGCTTTAAAATAAGCTTGAACTTTGAGCATTACTATTGTAGGGATTGAGGTTGTGCTAAGAGAAATAGATATTGGTCGGAACTAAAAACAAACAAACAACAGAATAGTGCTTTTGAGTAGTAATGAATCGGACAGTGGTACCAACCTCTCATCGCAAGGATGCGCACACACACTGCCACAGTCAACTTTTCTTTTTCTTCTGGCATTTGGTTTATTCGGAGACTATATCTCGATTATTTTTTGCAATTTGTGTCCTGTTAAAGCGTGTATTTTTCCTCGAATCCACTTTTGAGGGTGACCAGACTAAAAAACAGCATTCCTAACATCGTGTCTGTCATAAACAACCAGCAGCAACAGCCTCAGTTTACCTTCAGATGCAACTTCACTGCATTCCTTATTAGTGTTCCAATGATTTTTACAACTATACCCTTTAAGGGAGGTGTTTGTACTACCTTGGCTTTGGTTTCTTTGGCCAACATATTATAAAAAACATGGGCACTTACACTAACTTTTTTTATATGACTTTGGTGGGTATTCTCATTATTCCACCCAGAACCCTTGTGTTATGTATATATGGTTTTTAATATTTCTCAAAATATCTGTAGTTTGTCCTATTTGCTAGAAACACTAATCTTTTGGGTTATTGAATAAAGCCAATTTGCTATTTTCCTCTTTTGTTTTTGGTTAAGCTGGAAATCTAACAGCAATTCATTAGTTGTGATATCTGCAATTATGCAAGTGTTTCTCATAAGTTTGAAAAAGAGAAAGCTTCATAATTTGAAGTTGTCCTTGTTACTCTGCTAGTCCATCTATGAGAACAGTCGTGTCTATTATGCTTTTAATGTTTATTATATTATTTTAATTTGTTTGATTTTTTTTTTTCTCTTTCTCATTGTCAGGTGCGAGGCCTGAGACTGCTTCATGTCCACGATCCACTGAGGTACTCTTTTCTTTGAATTCATACAACCCATCCTCAAAAAATATTACCATTCCACTGGGTGCATATTTGACCAGTATAGTACCAAGAGAGTATAAGGATTTGTCTAGTACTGCATGCATCTAGCCATTTAACTTCAGGCTCTTTCCTTTCTACAGAAGCATTTCACAGGATCAAACAGTATTGGATCAGCGTCGCCTTTGTCCGACTCGAGCCAATGGGTCCCATCTGCACCGGCATCTGCATCAAGCAGCAAGCATCAACCGCCGATGTTCTTCCCTCAGCGTAGTTACCTAGGTCGCCGCTCCTTCATGTCCAAACCCGTCTACCCGTTAGTCTTCCGAAACCCGGTCTCTGAACCCGGATCTGCCTCCTCTGTCATACCTGAACTGAGCAACGCGGGTCACACCACCCCAAGTGATGGCAGCCATGCCTCCCCTGCCTGGCCCGACAACCTAAATAGCCCGGATATCAAATTTCACAAGGCCTTAACGGAGCTCCAAAAGATGGAAGCCTCGCCCGACCCAAATTCCAGCTTCAGGCGTGATGGCTTCCGCTGGAGCAATGCAAGCAGCTATGACTTCGGTTACGACGGTGAATCAGTTGATATTGTGACCGATCATGCCGGTCTGGAGTCACAAAGGTTTTTACATCCGAATGGGGTGAACAACTCCTTGAGGTACCAGAAATGTGGGTTGTGTGAACGGATGTTGTGGCAGAAATCCCCCTGGAGTTCAACCCGCATTGTCAGAAATGGTGATATGCCTATAGCTGGTGTCCTCCAATGTCGCCATGTGTACCATGCTGATTGTTTAGAGGAGACTACACCCAAAGGTCAGAGCCATGACCCACCTTGCCCGTTATGCACTCGTCCTGGCAACCCTGATGGATCTGGGTCGGTTTCTTTCTCTGAACCACTTCAGGTGGCACTGCGGTCGGTCCGCCGTAACTATAGTGGGGCTTCAACTGGTAATGCTGGTGTTGGTACCAGCGGTAGTTTGATCCCTAGAGAGAGGTCATTCAGAAGTCGTCTCAAGAAGCAGCTGTCATTAAGAGGGAAGATAGGGAAGGATTTCTTCGGAGCAGGCCGGGTGTTTAGACGAGCCGGGTCTTCATCCAAAAACCCGAGGGATGACCGTGGGGACCAGTTGAAGAAATAATGTGGGAAGGCAGAGGCCGCTTGTTTTGTATAGCTTACACTAGGGAGCTGAAGCTTTGGTTTTATTTTATTACGAAAAGCAATAGTCCAGCCGGTAGACTAATATTTTACCTTTTTGTTAAATTTAGAATGTATCTGATCTGTTGTGTTTTCTGGTTGAGTGTTGCTTTGTCCAGGATGGAATATATTTAATGGGGAATGTTATGAAAACATGAAAAATGCTTTTGTTTGAAGTTTGGCATGTGGTTATGAAATTATCGAGAGAGCAGTACAGCTCGTGTAGCATGTCACCGTATTCGCCGTTGCTAAAAGCTAATTTTGGTTTTGTGAATTTTGTCACGTGTATAAACTGGAGTGAGGCTATGGTACTATCTACTATGCATAGCGCATATATCAATGTAAGTTGTATATATCCTTCAAAACAGTTGTGAACTGTTCAAATCTCCACATGATTAGAAGTAACAATTTTTAGAATTCTTGAACTATTTTTCAGACTTCAGAAGAGTAGGTCCGATTGGTTCGATGGGTGTAATGATCCATCAAAATTCACGTGAACTACATTAAAATTTGTGCAAGTCAGTTGCAATTTCTGTATGCATAGATCTTAATACTAATCGTACGGTGTTAAAGTTAATTGGACTTAAAAGTAGGTCCGTTGCCCATCGGTTTTTCAGACAGGTAGAAAATTACTTTTTTGGAATGATTTTTAGAATCTTTTGACAAGTAATTTTCCACTTGTCTAAAAACATAGTAAAAGATTTCTAAAAAATATACAATTTAATCAGAAAGCACATTTTCATATGGTATTGAACGATTCACATCAACTTAGTAAACAAAAATATTAATTCAAAGTATGAATCAATTTGCCTTATGCATAGTATCATAGCCTCAGACGGGGTGTCATTTAATCAGCATCTCAGAAGACCACAAACAAATCAAATGGGATGTCATTTAATCATTTCTAATCGCAAATTATTTTATCATAGTAAAAACACAAACCATACCCCCAAAAGACAATAGTGTGTCTATTGCCAAATTATAATATAGAATCTAACAAAATTGTACTGCATAACTAGATAAGGGACTTAATGTTATGTGTCTATTGCCATAATGTGTCTAAAAGAAATCCAATATCATTCCATCAACTTTCTTAATTAGCAATTACAAAACATAGCTAAACTTGACCATGCATCATTAATCAAACAATAGATACCACCTAAAACAACTCTACATCAACTCTGTATATACAGAATTTAGCTAAACATTGGCATGCATCATTAATCAAGTAATAGCTAGACCTAAACAACTCTTACCATCAACTCTGTATATACAGAATTTAGCTAAACATGAGCATGCAATCGTCCAATGAGTTGAAAAATACACCTAAAGCATCACCATCTACTGCTAACTCAGAATACAACTAGCCTAAAGGAAAAAAAGAAGAAAAAATATTTCAAATTCTACGTCAACATAAGAACACGATCTGCTCCTCCCAATTCATCCAAAAAGAATGCACGCTCCATTTCGGGCTCATCAAGCGAGAGATTTGCCATCTCCATAATTCCTTTTTCGCTTAGGTCAAAAGCATCTCCCGCAATATCCCACATCTTCGTCTCTCCTTGATTGTATTGTGGAGATCTCCTTGACAAAAGGCGAAGGTTATTGTGCACAAAACCAAGATCCAAAGCTCTTTTAGGATCCATTGGATTTTTGTCAAGAGACTGAATAAATGAATAAGTGCTCCAATTCTTCTCGCAACAAGAGGACGAAGTGGGGTGACCTAGTAATTTTAGTGCCAAGCTTTGGAGTTGAGGCGCGCCAACTCCATACACAACCCACCATTTCCTAGCATCCATTCGACCTCTGGCGCTTTGCGAGTCGAAAGAGGCAAAATCACCGGCACACCCCGCAAAATCCCCAAATTGAGAAACAACGCTGTAACGAGCCTCGGGATCAGGAAAATACCTTTTTAGGCAGTTGTCCCTTTCTTTAGAGATTGCAGCATCCATGTGGGGAGCAACCCGGCCTTGCCCTCCTTCTAACCACTCTTTGCTATAATACCTACAAAATTTCATGAGGTGAAGAAATAAATACAAAATCAAACCTAAGTTAAATATAAGATTAGGAATTTTTTATTGAGGACTACCTAGGGTTTAATGAATGCACAAGGCAGTGGAGTGGTGCATAGCTCTTCGCCCACTGGGAAACCAACATGTTATGAACCACGCTGTATAATGTTGGGACATCAAAGTCTCGCAATTTTTCAATGCAATACATGGTTGCTCTCACCTTTTCTATCATAGTATCCCAATAATCACAGACCAAATGCAATGTTGGTTCAACTGTGTCACACATCCTCATCATCTCATATATCGGTTCAGTGAAAGAGATAATGGAATCAACAAAACCCCACCACTCATCACTCGTTATTTTCTCTTTTACATACTTGGCCTTGCTAATATCACCTTCTACGTGATATGACCATGCATCATCGTCCATCACCATTCTCAAAAGCGACATTCTGATATCTCTAAATCGTCTGAGCATTACAACATGAGAGGCAAAGCGAGTCTCCGCAATTGTAAGCATTTTCAAATTTGGTACCTTCTTAAACAAATTATCACACATGGGTTGGCTCAAAATAAAATCTCGTATTAAGAAAACATCACCGATGGTTTCTCCAATCCACTGACACTGCTTATTTGACACCTCATTCAACTCGATACTTCTATTTGCACAGATGTCTTTGAGAGCGAGATCGAGAGTGTGCACAACACAAGGAGACCAATAGACATTGCTGAATTCTTCTTCTATGATCCTACCGGCCGATTCACATACCGGAGTACTGTCAGTAACCACTTGGACCACATTTTTCATACCAACCTCTAAAATAACACTCCTAATTATAGATGCAACTTGGTCCATGTCCATAATCAGACCTTCACAATTCACAGCTCTCAAAAACATTGGCACCGAGTCAGAGACTGCAAAAAAGTTAATCCGAGGCCGTCTTTCCAGATCGCTCCAACCATTGCAAACAATGGTAACCCCTTTTTCACCCCACTTGAAGCGTACCGGTTCGAACAAATTCTCAATATTAGCCTTTTCTTTATCTAACAGAGTGGTTCTTAACTCATTGTAACTTGGAGGGGTATAACCTGGAAGATCATGATTCGCTGCATACATGTACGATTCAAGGTAGTATGGGTTTCTAGCCATGTTAAAAGATATACCTTGCGAGTAAAAGCACCTAGCTATTATAGAATCAAGAGCAGCTCCTTGCTCTTTGTTGAACATTCTGCTCTCCAGTGCACTACTACCAATGGACGCTTTCCTTTTCCTCTGCTCGGATTGATACCCCTCTTTAATAGTAGACTTCACAATCGCTCTTTCCTCGGATTCTCTATGCAACTTCTTTAACTTGGATCTCTCTTGAGTTGGCGCCTTGTCGCAAATTTTGATCCCTTGATTGGGGATTTTTAGCAAGTGCGCCTTAACCCTGGAATAGGAGCCTTTAAATTTGGAATTGCAAAAGGTGCACTGGAATAGCCAATTCCCACCGTTGTCGCTGATTTTCTCAAGTTTGGTCACGAATTTCCAAAGAGGGGTACTGGGGTCCTCCTCCGAGGAAGCCATAGATTTACTACTGCTCCCGTTAGACATTGAGGAGCAAGCAGAGAGGGGCGTAGAGAGAAAGAGAGAGAGAAACGGAAAGGGTTTTAATTTTCTTGCTTTTCTTTTATTTGTGTTTCTTCAGGGGAGGAGTTGAATTGAAAAGGTTAAACGAGGAAATCGATCTGAGTTTTTCTCGTTTTGGGCTCAGCCGCTCAATGACTAATTTTCAGACCAATACGGGCAAATACAAGGTCACCTGCAAAAAGACGGGAAATACCTATGAAGTTTGTTTTACATCTAGAAACAAATTGAATGCTAGCGATTACAAATCCGTTGTAGTCTAGCTGGTTAGGATACTCGGCTCTCACCCGAGAGACCCGGGTTCGAGTCCCGGCAACGGAATATGTTTTTTAAAATTTTGGGCTTCCAATTTTACTTTTTCATAGTTCAAGAAGGCCAAGCCCAGGTTCTACAATCTGGGTTTCACGCCATTAGGCCCAATTGTGACAAGTAATCCGGTTTCCCATATCTGTATCTATCGACTTGAGAAGGTCTGATGCCCATCGGACCTACTTTGGTTCTACAATCTGGGTTTCACGCCATTAGGCCCAATTGTGACAAGTAATCCGGTTTTTTTTTTAATTTTGGGCTTCCAATTGCACTTTTTCATAGTTCAAGAAGGCCAAGCCCAGGTTCTACAATCTGGGTTTCACGCCATTAGGCCCAATTGTGACAAGTAATCCGGTTTCCCATATCTGTATCTATCGACTTGAGAAGGTCTGATGCCCATCGGACCTACTTTGGTTCTATGGGTTTAATCAACGTTCAGCTTGATTCAAAATTCGTGTACAATCTTTAACTTGCGTGCATAGTTGCTTCAATTTTGGCGCTCACATATCTTAAAATAAATCAAACGATCGTAGAGCTCGTTGAACCTAAAAGTAGATCCGATGGACCACGGAGCCACTCAGTTCTCGTATCTAAATCTGAAAATAAAGCATCACAAAAGTAATTTTATCATTAACCATGCAGCTGTGACATACTGGGCCTATTTGCCTAGCAGTCCTTGCTCCTTACACACTATCTGCAATTATTTTTTTGGGGCAATTTCATGTATACCCCTCAAAAACTTCAAAATTACGTATTTCTCCCTCTAAATTTTGAAATTACATATTTCCCCCTCTAAACTTTAAAAACTCACATATTTACCCATTTTATTATATTTTATATTAAATCACATTCTAAATTAAAAAAATACTCATTTTACCCTTTATTAAAAATAGAAAACACCCCATCGAACTTAAATTTGAATGTGAAGGGTTCCTCCGCTGTCCGATCCGTCTGCATTGCAATAAGATACGTGTGTGTTTGCTTCAAGATTCGTGCTGATATAGTGCGCACAGATCTTAAAGAGATTTTGATATGCATGTATCGCATCAATATCTGTGCACGTTGCTTCAATATTCGTGCATGTTCGCTTCAAGATTCATGCTGACATAGCACACAGATCTTAAAGCAATTCGAATGTTAAAGGAACTTTAATATTCAAATTGGAGTTAGATGGATGTTTCATAATTTTTAATAAAGGGTAAAATGGGTATTTTATGAATTTAGAATGTGTTTTAATATAAAATATAATAAAATGAGCAAATATGTGAGTTTTTGAAGTTTGGAGGGGGAAATATGTAATTTTAAATTTTAGAGAAGGAAATATGTAATTTTGAAGTTTTTGAGGGGTATACGTGAAATTCTCCCTTTTTTTGTATCGGTCCTTGCTTTTATATGTTGTTTTTGTCCATATCTGTAAGGTGAAGGCATTTTAATCTGATATGGTCATGAACTAAAGATTTTATAAGAAACCACTTAAAAACAAATATCAAAGATCCAAAACTTACAGAATAAAAAAAAATGGCGGATTAAGGCTCTATTCGGAACTTGAGCCGACTTTCTAAATATCAAAATGACTCGGCAGTATCTTGATCCGAGGCCCAAACCGACTTGCTTTCGGGAAGGATCGGTCGTGTCTCGATTCGAGGACCAAACCGACCTACCTTCGAGGTAACTCGATGGCATTTCGACACAAGGTCCAAACCAACGTAAAGGTCTATAAATACTCAAAATTCATGGAGAAGAGGGACGATAATATTCAGCAGAACTAAGTACAAAGAGGATAGAGTTATGTACTTAGCGGATTAGCAATAAGTCTTATTTATACCACATATTGGGTTAAGGACGGTCCAAACCCATTGATTAGCTTAAGCTGCGAAAATAACGTAAAACAAATTTTTTACTTCTAACTTAAGCCAAGGATTAAACGAGGTATGTCAGAATACTTTCCAAGGCGATCCACCTTCAGTATTCCTTGGCATCAAAACCCAATTTAATTCTTTTACAGATCTACTCCATAATTGATTTCTAAAACTTTAATCTATCTACAAATTAAATAGATTAATATAACATATTTATACCTTGATCCAAATTCCAATTGGATTGTAGCAGACCGAGAAGATCGAATCTGAGGAATGTCTTGCCTCGGAGTATCAGACGTCTGATACCTCTATCGGTCGTCCACCAGGAACCACCGTAACGGCGGCTTTCTACCGCGCACATCGACCAATGGGATTCGCAAAAACACTATTCACCGAGAAAAGGACAAAATAAATATACCGCAACTTTCGCAAATATATTATTTCCTAATCCCGTAAACACTATTCACGAAAGGCGTGAAAACACTATTCACCGAGAAAAGGACAAAATAAATATACCGTGACTTTCGTAAATATATTATTTCCTAATCCCGTAAATACTATTCACGACAACCGTAAAAGCACTATTCACGGGAGGCGTGAAAACACTATTCACAGGAGGCGTGAAAACACTATTCATGAGGATCGTAAAAACCGACTTGTGTCTCACGCAAAATCAGATTCACGAAACTTCGCGAAAACACTATTCACGACAACCGTAAAAACACTATTCACAACTCGCAAGATTATACGTGGATTACGTATATCTTTCTTTTCTAGCCCAACACTATTTGGGAGAGAAAAACCGAAAGTTCTCAAAGACTGACTTTCAGATCGATCAGACTTCGATCGGATTTTTAGAATGAAAATTTTCTCTACCCCTACCCCTCTATTTATAGACTTTTGAAATAGTCTAAATGACCAATATGCCCCTAGGGCAACATGGTATTTACCAAAATTCCTTCAAGCCCATTAATCAATTGATTAGTTTGGACTTTGACTTTGGGCTTTGGGCTTTCTAATTAAAATCTATTTTTAACTTAGGCCCAAAATTCAAATGGGTTTTGAGCCCAAAATATTAATTCATGATTAATATTTATGATCCATGTTATAACCGATCTGATCAGTTATAACTTTTTGCGACTGTTGCTGCGATAGCTTTTACACAACGTGTCGTATACGTTTGTAAATTGAATATGTTTAACCTTGTCATCTTTATGACATTTATATTAATTATACCTTTTATAATTAATTATAAATATCTTATTATTAATTGTAACTATCTATAATTAATTATAAGATTCTCTAATAAGTTTACTTTGCGGTGTGACCCAATAGGATCTGTGTTATGTTGGTAAATAGAATTAAAACCATTTTAACTTCTATAATCATAGGAGGCATCTGACACCTACACTATGACCATCCAATTACACAGATGATGCTGTACTATACAATACCACGATCCATTAAACTCTTTTAGTTGTGTTAATTCTTATGTCTCACAGTATCAGATCAGTTTTAAAGTAGATGTGTGTCATCCTTGCAAACTTAATCTTTTCTCAATCTTGAGCAGATTATCAAATATAATTACTCTTGTAATTATACTGCATGCGGATAATCCTACTCTATCAAGGGGCCTAGCGATACCGTAACTCGTATAGAGATACGAGGGACAATAGTACTTTTGGTAAACCATCACTACCTCAGCTAAGCTATGTATACCGAAAAGCTACCGTTATGACTATGTTTTACCGACAGCGTTAAGTAACAATCACACATACACATCTCTTAGTATGAAAGATGAATACCTCATACTTTAAAACTTAACACTGAATGAAAACATTAATGACACGTACACAATTCCATTTAATGTTTCATTCGGGGTCTGTCAAATACCATGTTCGTAGAACATGTATCTATGTGATTAAAATGACATCTTATGTCAATGGTCTGTAAAACTTGATCATCTTTTAATCCACATTCTAACCTTGTAACGGTAAATTAGTGTTCCTGCTAATTACCTCGGTTAGAGATTTTTAAGAGTATATATATCATTTAATATTATGGAGTTTCACAATTCCAACTATTGACTCTAGTTTATGTAAAGGAATGATCCATAAATTCAATAATACTCAATGTAACAAAATGATAGTTTATTAATCACTCAATTCATGAACAAAGCTTTATGATAATTTATCGTATTATTGACTTCTAGATTATTACAAACTAACACCACACACACACATTCGCATACATACACTCGGACTACTCTCCTCTGGAGATAGGACGTGTTCCGGATCGCTTCAGCCCAATATTGTTTGGGAGGGAGCGTATCATAATCCAAAACCAAAGTTCCCTCTCTCTTTTATATTCTATGATCATATCTCTCTTTTTCGTTACATTTAATTTTAGAAAAGCAAGAATGTTCGCTTAAGGAAATAAGACTTTAAAGCTCATCTATAATGACTATCCATTAAGTTATTACTCTTTCTGAGTGGGGTTCAAATGCACCGTTTGTTTTGTGCTCCAACCATACTCTATATTTTTGTCTTTGTTCTCGAAGTTCAAACAATCGATCCGAATCGCTCAACATGATATCTATATTAAAATGTGTTTATAGACCAAATTTCATATTTTTTGGAAATTTTTTACTATTTTTTAGATAAGTACAAAATCACTGTTTTTGGATGGTCCAGATTCAATGATTTTGTAACTATCTAAAAAAATAGTAATTTTTTTTTCAAAAAATATAAAATTTGGTATCTAAGTACATTTTAATATGGAGATCATGTTGAGCGGTTCGGATCGACTGTTTGAATTTTAAGAACAAAAATAAAGACATGGGTATGGTTAGAACACAAAACCAATAGCGCATTTTAACCCCACTCTTTCTTCAACTAGGAACTGGCAACTCATTTTGCACAATCACAAGCAATAAATGTTAGCAACTCTAGCCCAATCATGCCTCTTGAGCCTGATAATACGTAACAGTAGGGGCATGACCAGAAAGAAACCGAATCATCTTTGAGTGGGTCCAGAAGCCCAGAACAAATCTAACAGGACCTAATTGATGACAACAATCTTTAATTTTTTTTGTTTATTTTTTCCTTCAGGACAAGCAACAAAATTAGAGGTGAAAATGGTATGGATAATGTCCTATCTGTATTCAATCCGTATTTGAAAAATTAGATGTGCATATTTGATATCCGAATATTTGTGTGGATAAGGATACTGATATGGTTTATGTTTCAATTATCCATATCCGAATAGTAGATATATACCATATATTTTAATATATATTATGAAAAATCACCGTTATAATTATATAAATATTATGAACTTTAATATATTTTAATAATTTTTATATTATTTTAATAAATATCTGATCTGTATCCGTATCTGTCTGATATCTGCTTTATATCTGTATCCGAAAAATAAAAAAGAGATATAGATATGGTTTTACCACTATTCGCTATGTTTTCACAATAGTATTTGATGAATGAGATGGTGCATCTAAGAAAAGTATGATGAAAATCCACATGAAGATTTGGCAACTAAAGAAGAGCTCATAAGCTAACAAGTGACAAGTAGAAGGGAATATATAGGCGTTTTGCAAAGTTTTTGGGAAATTAATTTTAAAGAACTTCGTTTGTTTACTGTTTGATGTGTTTGGATTTGCTCTGCAACTTGTCTGAACTGACGGTGTAGGGAGGGAGTCCAATGTAGTTGCTTACTGATTGGTGATTTTTTTTAATTAGAACTAATTAAACAAAAACCTTCAAACGGATACGGATACGGATCCGGATCAGATCGGATATTTATTAAAATAATATAAAAAAATATTAGAAAATGTTAAAATAATATTTATCTAATTATAATGATGAATAACATAAATTTTCATAATATATATTAAAATATATGGTATATATCTACTATTCTGATACAGATAATTAAAATTTAAAACCGTATCAGTATTCTTATATCCACGGATATTTAGATATCAGATATTCATATCTAAATTTTTAAATACAAATTAAATATAGATCAAATATTATCCATACCAATTTTCACCCCTACCACCGAGTCATTGGTTCAGTCAACCACTTCACATCTATTGTTGCGAGTAAATTCACAGGAGAACTACCAAACAAGTGGTCCAGAGGTCATTTCTTCAATACTTCAATGGAGCTATTTTTTTTTTATAAAAATTTCACAACACATGCTCCATTCATTTGAAGATTTTTGTTTAATTCTAATTTAAAAAAAATCCTGATTCAGGGTAATCATATTAACATTACTTATTTTTTTTTTAACACAATATTAAAAAAAATGTATGGACAATTCTGATTATTTTATTTCAGCTGCCATGTTTGTTTATAATATAATTAATATTGTAATCATGTACTGATTATTTTATTTCAATAATTGCTAGATATTCTTTGTTCTTTTTTTTCTGATTTTGCATTGAACCAACTCAGTAATTGCACTCAACAAGATACATATTAGGGATAAAGTTGATTTTACTTAAATGTGTGCCCATTTATTTTGAGCTATGTATTAAAACTCATAGAAATATAGGGTGATCAAAGTAATTTCACTCTTATATTCTCTTTACAAATTTAAAGACGTGACGAAATACAAATAAAGAACACGGCATGACATTTACTTATTTTATAAATCTAACTTTTAAATTTTAATAATTAAAGTCTAAAACTCAAGTGTCAAAATAAAACTAATAGATGTGATATATATTATTTTTTTATGTACAAATGAAAAATTACCAGTATTTTATTTTATTATATGAATCAATAAGCAGAAAAATCAATTTGCATTAGTATATTTTGATAAGTATCTGATACCCCAATTAAATCAAAGTCGAATATGACAATTTTATACATATGTGTAGAGAAAAATAATATAGATAGTATAAAAAAATATTAACATTTGATTTTAATTTTTAATTTTAATAAAAGTTTTAAAAATAGATGCATAAAGAGTGGAGGCATCTTTTTTATTTTTCATAAAGAAGTTAAGCAGGTGCTTGCATTTCGATATTATAATAATAAAATATACATACAATAGCATTTTATATAATCTAACACAACATATTTTTTAACTAACAATAAGAAGACATTCAGTAACAGCACTATAGCATAATAATAAATCAGAAAATTATTTCAAGCAGAATAAAAGATAAATAAATTCTACAATGCATAAGCTTAATATTATATTCAAACATAATTTAGAGATCTTCTAATATGTATTTGGCAGTTTAATTAATATTTCAATTTGTAACAAATCATATAAATTTTAAATTTGGATGGTCAATCCAAGCTGTTTAATTTGATTTAATATACAGAAAACGAAGTTTTACTGTTTTTGAATTTGTTATTTTTTCAGTATTTTGAAATATGGCTTTATCGCAGTAAAAAAAAAAATTTGCATATCAAACAGAGTTGTAAAATACAAATGTTTTTCCAATTGTCTCAATTCGTATACAGTTAGACTATTAAAAAGAGTTGTATATTTTATATGGAGCAAAGCTAGGGTGTGTTGTGCTTACCAAATTTTTTGGTGAGCATAACTCTAAAATTTATTAGATTAACTTCAAATGAGACATCCAAATTGTTAAAACTGATATATTTCATGAGTAATGTATACACATGTAAAATTTTGAAACTTTCAATTCATTTAGTACAAAGTCAAGCGGTAAAAAATTAATAAAAAATAAATACATCAAAATAACTTGTAAAACCTTTTCTTTTGACATCAAAGTTATATTTTTGACTGTTTAATTTTATATTAAATAAATTCAAAATTTTCAAAATTTTATATGTACACATCACTCATAAAATAAATCAGTTTTAATTATTTATACTTATCTCGTTTGAAAAGCATTACACAATCTGACTTTGCTATTTTATATGTATGTATAAAAGATTGTTTCTTATGGTGTTGGTTCTCTTATTATGTCATTAATTCAACACTGCCACGTCTATTTTGACGCATTTTTCCCATGAACATCACTTATTCACGGTATCTCGCTGCAACACTGGTCTTCTGGAAGATTTTAGCTCCTCTCCATTTTTGTATTGCCACAGAGACCATAGTAACAAATTAATAGTTCGGGTTCGGTTCGGCAGAGTCAAAAATTTGTGATACTGTGCGGTACAACAAGGAAGCAAAAAAAAAAAAAAAATCTGAAAAAAACCCCTAAAAAATGGTGTTTTTTCGTGAATAATTCATGATTTGCATTTTATTCGCGAATTATTCGGTAAAAGTTCAGTCAAATGTTTTATTCGCGACAGTTCATAAATCCCTAAAAATGTTTAATTTGCAAATTATTTGCAAATAAAACGCAAATTTGGTTACTATGATTGAGACTTCAAATGCATCTTGTTATTTTTGATAAAAGATATTCACAGAGATATTCTGACTTCAAGTAGTACATTAGTCATAATTTTTTATTTTAGCAATATTAATCATGAGTTATATAAAATCAAAATAGATCTGTCAATATATTTACCCATTATTTTAGCATAATTTTTTTAAAATAAACTGTAGTCTAGGTGATGATGTCGCTTGGAAAATGCTCTTTGTTTACCTAAAGAAATAAAAATGGAAGTATTCTGTTAAAGAGTATTAAGTTGATTAATATAATACACAGTGTTTGACTTAATTACGTGGCATAATGAAGAGCATATAATCTGCTATTTAAATAAAATTAATTATAGTACTTGAAACAAAGTTGATTGTGGGTGTTTCGTATGGTAACTAGAACTAGGAGTGGTCGGATGTCGGATCAGAACCGTTCAATTTGAATTAAAATTTGTAAAAAAAAGTTTTGAAATTCGTATAAATAAAATGTGCAAGAATTTTAATACCGATCGAATGACTTTAATCAAACGTCAGAACATATTTGGTCCGATATCCATCAAACCGTTCGTATTCATGAGTGATGCACATCCAATGAGGTAATAAAATTTCTGTGTAGATTCAGACTATCTAATTAAAATTCAGACCAATACAGTTTGAAAAAAAAGGAAATAAATCTGCTGCAATTTTCTGGAATCCCAGGTCCTGCTTGTCTAAATCAAGCCATTTATTTTTTTGAAATGCACGAATCTCAAAGCAGTTGATTTTTATGTACGAATCTTGAAATAAATGAATGGTTTAATTGGGACAAGCAGGACCCAGCAGATTTGTTTCTGAAATGAAATGTACGAGACTCCTTTAATAATCCTTTAATAATCGTATGAATTCTGATCGGACGGTCTGGATCTAAACATAAATATTGCCTCATGTCATTCTCAGGTGATTTGAATTCATGATGCACTGCCTCATGTCATTCTCAGGTGATTTGAATTCATGATGCACGCCTCGCAAATGTGAAATATCACTGAGAAGCACACAAAAATCATTAAAGAATCATAAATACCACAAACTACTAAACATCACAGTCAATGATTGATCCGCTAACGTTATTAACTTGTACCGAATTAATTACTTTGAATAATAATTTTGGTCAACAAGTAGAGCTAAATTAATGAAAAAAATACTAATCTTTGTATACAACCAATCAATTCATATTTCAATACTTTTTTTATACTTCCAGAATTTTCATTACCAAATCTTATAAAAAAAACTAGCATATTTAAGAGGCAGAAAGAGGAGACAAATATGAAAAGAAGTTTTTTTTGGAATAACAACAATATTATTCTAAAGAATTAGGAGGCAAGCGTGATATTGTGATATTTTCCTGGGTAAACATGCAAATTATCCCAACATTTTATATTTGTTATAGTTATAATTGCGCAGTCTGATTTTGACTAATATTCGAGAGTTACTAGAAAGATCCAAACAGATGGTGTATTAATCTTCCAAATTCTTCAAGCTGACTCTTACTATTTTCATAACAGTCCTTGTGAGTCTAGATCCTCTGAATATCACCTCATTATTTGAATTGAAATTTGGACAAATTCAAATCAATACAATTCAAATCTGTAATGCAGGTAGTTTTTTTTTTTTTTTTTTTAAATTCGTGTCAATATATGATGAACGGACCAAATTAAAACTCAAACGATATGAGGTACTTTAGGTGATACAAATTTATCCTATTATATGAAGCAGAAACAGACCTAGTCAGAGGAAATAGGGTCTATTGCCTCATTTTTGTTTCCAATTTTTAAATTTTGCACAAATTTTCTATATATATAGTTTAGTTTAGAGTAAAATGTTATGACTATTGTAAAATTTATCTTCATTTGCAAAGTGAAAATTTTATATAATTGATCATATTCACGTTTGATTCTCATAGCCATAAAGTCTAATTCTGTTTCTGATACGGAGGAGATTAGTAAAAAAATTATAAATAAAAAAGTGGCAGTTACAAGTCTCTTTTCTTTGGAGATCGTTATCATACCTGAGAACCCAAAAGTGTTATATTAAACTTATAATATATATATATATATATATATATATATATATATATATATTCACTGTCATCTGATTTTTCTAGAGCAAAAAAGGTTGTTTTTGAAACGGAAAGAGGAAGTCAATAAATTCAGTCTAGAAGAGCGTCTGTGAACCAACAAAGACTTTCTAATTTCAAACATATAGAATTTATTTTAAGGCGTGTTAAACAATACATAGGTAATATAATGTAAATATGTAATGCATTGATTGGGCTTGCAATATTTAATTGAATGTTTCGTTGATGACCAAAGAGATGATCTCATTCGTCGTGATTGAAAAACAATGCACTCATATAACAATCTTCAAGGATCTCTTGTGACATAATTGTGACTGCATTCATGTGGTCATTTCTAAATTAAATGCTCATAGCCTCATAGTGAGAAATGAATTATTCGGGTTTGGTTCGACGAGGTAAAAAATTCGTTATTTAGGAATAATTCATGAATGATTCGGAATTATCCGGACCAGATATTTCAGTCCTGAAAGGGAGCAAAACAAAAAAAAAATATTTTGGAAAAAATTCGGAAAAAAATCGTGAATTATTCACGAATAATTCTTTCAACCGAATAATTCGGCGTTTGGTTCGGTATCACCAAAAAAATGAATAATTTGCAAATCTTGTGACTATGCTTAGCCGTGCATTGTGGTCATTGTATACGTAATTTGATACAATGAATGTTACATAATAATTTGTTCAATAAATTCTATCTTTGATTTTTGTGCATAATCAGTTTTTTTTATTAGAGATATATAGTTGTAGTGTAGATCTACCTTTTACGATATATTTATTATGAATTAAAATGTGTGTGTGTATTCAACTAAATAATTGCATGTGCTTAGATATGCCACCTAACAATTTAGGTGCAATTTAAATATTGTTAGGCATACAACAAATCATTTGAAAAAACTTATTTGTTTAAAAATTTCAATGAATAACTAAAATACTTTTGAAGTGTCCAAAATTTGATACATCACATATCTATAATAATACATCTGTAATTTATTTATTTTCTTCAATATGCACCACCTCATGAAGTACATCATGAAAATCTTATATTATAAACAAATGAAAAGCCAGTGAATCTTTATTTTAATTGGCTATTAACCTTAATAAAAGTTTAATACAAACTTACAATTAATGAGATTCACTCATTAATTTTTTTAACTTTTAAAAGTCATATTTTCTAAACCTGAAAGTAACAAAAATTAATTTAACAACCAACTAATTTTTTTTTCATTCAATTTCGTTTCCTTATCTCTTTCATCTTTAATTATATTTAATTATTTTTTATTCAATGATCAAACACAGTGTTATACAATTTCATACGGCACCGTCACAAATTATCCTGACACATCAGATTCCTTCCCGCTTCCTTCTAGAAATCCAATGGAAACCCTGTATTTCTCTCTCCTACGACTTTTATCTCTTGTATCCATTCAAATCAGTAATCACCGCCTCTTCTCTCACGCAGCCTCTTTGGAAACCATCTCTCTCTCTCTCTCTATCTATTTTTCTGCACAAAACACAAACTAGGTGCAATTAATCATTCCTCTTCATACGCTCAAATTATACTCTTCATCATCTTAAAAAAATAAAAACCCACCATTGATTCAAACCTGATCTCTATCAGCACATATATATGAGGTCACCGGAGCCTTTGATATCACCTCCTAGGCCGGGCCCACCACCTGATGAAACGAGCACGAGCACCGCCGGTACGCAACTACCCGGCCCGCTTCCTTCTCCGATCCTCAAATCATCTTCTCACAGACAGACCCACTCGCGCTCTTACTCCCATGAAACAGTCTCCTTCGCCGAAATCCTGCGCCAGAGCTCGAAACCGGTTGACTTAGATCATAAAGGCTCCGCTCCGAGCTCAACCCAACCGCCAAACTTAATTCGATTATCGACTAGACGAAATTCGGAGCGGCTTGGATCGCAACGTGACCTGAGCGATGACGAGGCGAGGTTTATATACATCAACGAACCGGCGCGCACGCACGGCACGCTGAAGTTTGTAAACAATGCAATTAGTACCTCCAAGTACACTGTCATTACTTTCTTGCCGAGAAATTTGTTTGAGCAGTTCCACCGAATCGCGTACATTTATTTCCTCGTCCTCGCGGCACTTAACTTCGTACCGCAATTGGGTGTCTTTACGCCGGTTACCGGGATTTTACCTCTCGCATTTGTGCTGTTTGTGACGGCGGTTAAAGATGCGTATGAGGATTTCAGACGGCACCGTTCGGATAAAACCGAGAATCACCGTACCGCCTCGGTGCTTACCGGCGGTGAGTTTGAACCCAAGATGTGGAAGAACATACAGGTTAGTAATATTTTTTTTTTTCTGATTTGCTGATATTGCAATTTGATTCTTTTGCACAGTTGATATTAATTTGGGACCCGCATTTGGATTAGATTATGGTTGGTCAATTAACTTATGCGGAGTTAAGTTGAACATTTGACTATTTTCTTTATTTGCACATGGTGCACATGTGTTCCAAGGATTTTTAAGATTTTTACCATCTCCTGATATGGGTCCCAACTTGCAGTAAAAAATCAAATTACCTTTTCACTTGTTGTTTTTCATTTTCCTGATTTTTTTTTTTCCAATTTTTTTAACTACAAGCATATATCGAATTTTTCAATTTTTTTCAATTAATGTAACTAATTAATGAAATGCATGTAATATAATTTTAAGGTTGGGGACATAATCAGAGTAACAAGTAATGAGACACTGCCATGTGATATGGTTCTGTTAGCAACCAGTGATCACACCGGCGTCGCGTACGTTCAGACAATTAATCTCGATGGCGAGTCGAATCTCAAGACGAGGTACGCAAGGCAAGAGACCATGTTCACGCGACCGGAGCAAATGTTGGGTCTGATCAAATGCGAACAACCAAACAGAAACATTTACGGCTTCCTCGCAAACGCCGAGATCAATGGAAAAAAGGTTTCCTTAGGCCCATCAAATATAATTTTGCGTGGATGCGAACTTAAGAACACCGATTGGATTATAGGTATTGCGGTGTACACAGGCAGTGACACGAAGGTCATGCTGAACAATTCAGGTGCGCCGTCTAAAAGAAGCCGGCTCGAGTCGCACATGAACCGGGAGACGATCTTTCTTTCGATTTTACTGGGTTTAATTTGCACAATTACGATGGTATTAGCTGGAATATGGCTATTTGTACACCAAGACGAGCTCGGTACCATGCCATTTTACCGAAAGGATGACTTTCAGAAGAAGAACGAAACAACGTACAACTGGTACGGGAAAGGGTGGATGATCGTGTTTACGTTCTTGAGCTCGGTTATACTTTTCCAGATATTGATACCGATTTCTTTATACATCTCAATGGAACTGGTACGGCTGGGACAGGCATTCTTTATGATTCAGGATAAACAAATGTATCATGAGGCCACCAAATCAAAGTTTCAGTGTAGAGCTCTGAATATAAATGAGGATTTGGGACAGATTAAGTATGTTTTTTCTGACAAAACCGGTACGCTAACAGAGAATAAGATGGAATTTCGATCCGCAAGTGTTTATGGATCTGATTTCAGTGGAATTGGTGATTATTCTGGCAAGGAGAACACAACTTCTGTTAAAGGTAAGATAATTGTTCTTTAATCTTAAAATTTTGATGCCTCGTTTATTATTGAGCTCATATATTCATTTTATTCAACACTTGCACAAACAATTTTTTTTTTTTTTACAAATGGACCATGGTAAAATTAGTGATAATAGCCATTTTTATATATAATAATCAAGTACTTTATTTTATAATATTACTTGTGGTTTATATTTGTATTTTTTTTTTCTGGTTTCTTGATGAATGGGATGGGAATTTCAGAATTGGTCAATTTGGAGGAGAATATAATTAGTAAACCTGGTCCATTTTGAAGACCTTTTGTTGTCAAATATTTTGAATACTTTTTTTTTTTGAATGAAATATTTTGAAAACTGAAATGTGGGAAATGGGTTGAATTTTTTCATTTGGCCAGCTGCCGTTTTAAAAGAATTTTTTTTTTTTGACCAAGAGGCGCCTAAAATAGACTGACAAATCCAAAGTATCCTTTCTTTTAAATATAACTCCACAGAATTAAAAGTTCTAAATTTTTTAAAAAGTTTTATTTTATTAACATCACATACTTATAATTTAATTCAAAATAAGTTGTCAAGATCTATTTAATTTTTTTTTACAGCAGGCGATATCATCTTCAGACCAAAAAACATAGTGAAAACTGATCCGGAGTTGCACAGATTATTACGAGAGGGGACAGGGCCAAAAGCCGATCGAGCGCGTGATTTCTTCGTGGCTCTGGCCACTTGCAACACAATAGTGCCGATTGAGGTCGAGACGGCTGATGCTGGTGTCAAAGTGCTAGAGTATCAGGGAGAGTCGCCGGATGAACAAGCGCTTGTTTATGCTGCAGCAGCATATGGAATCATGCTAATTGAACGCACCTCCGGTCACATCATCGTCGATGTTTTCGGACAACAACAGAGGTAATATTTTCTTTGAAGGATTTATTAATTTCATTTTTTTTGGTATTCCACATAGAATGCTTATGTGAATTATTTGTTTCTAATTAGTACTAATTTGGGAAAATATCTTGACGAGTGAGAATTAGTAAAGTAAAAGGTCAAAATTTGAAAAAAAAAAAGACCAGGTATAGTTGAAAAGGATGACTTACTTCCTTCCGAGTAGTGTCATTTTTGTATTAATACCCTTATCTTTTAGTATTTTTCTGCAAGTTTAGCTTATTTTAATCATTAGAAGTACATCGCTGGCTATGAATAATTGAATATTATAATTGGTGATCATGCATTAAAAAAAAGTGTCGCTTTGTTTGGTATGACAAGATAAATTACATGTAACGGATAAATATTATAATTCCGTACCAATCTCACAGATCAGCGTGAAATTTGAATCCAATCAAAATCAATGATGATCAATCCACATGCTAAATTTTTGGAATAAATAATATTCTTAATTTCCCACAATTTTCATATATAGGTGCCCCAACCAATAAATGATTGATTAATTATGCAGACGCGTTGTATTTTATAAAAATAATCTAGAACTATTTATTCAAATATTCTTTTAGGAATCTAGATCTCTCATGTCCTGTCATGTGGCCCCATGAACAGTAGTCAAATAATGAAATAAGTATTCTATATGATCTACAATGCAAATTTAATTTCATAAGATAATACCGGTGCGTAAATTAGGTCCCATTAAAATTAATTTAATTTTCAGGATTTCAAATATAAAATCTAACAAATTTACCCATCAACATATATTTCCATTGGTTAATTAATAAGTACCTATTAAACAACCCAAACAAAAGAATCTTCCATGCATATCCTTGAATGAATTAAAAAATAATTACATACCTCAATAGATCCAACAACAAAGAACAAGCAGTAGATATAAATTAACAAAAAAAAAATTCAAGAAATCATGCATCATAGTTGAGGTTTAGTTGAGATCTTGTAATCATTTAATTTATTAACCCTATTTTTGTGCAATTTTCCTCAAATCTTCAATTTGCGTGTCAACTACTCCCACCTCTGTGCAAACGTGGCACATCAATTAGTAACATTCCATCAAATTATTATCTGTGATGATTCATTTTGAAATATCTAAAGATATATTCTGATTCACTACACATCTCTCTCGCAAATTTCTCCATAGAATATCCGAATTCTTATTAAATGGGGCCATTAATTGGCTCCAGAAGTCAAAGCGGGAACAAATATTATTCCATATGCTAATAATAATAATAATGTTTTATCTTGATTTTTGTGTCTCTTTGGTTATTTTTTGTGGTTTAAAAGATATTAACATGGAGAATTGCGCATAGAAAAGTAAACATATAATAAAATAGTGGATTACGTATCTGGTATTCTAGTATTAGAAATATGCAATTTGGTCTGTGAGAATATTTTTATCTCATAAATAAGTAACTCCAATATTGGGCTTATTAACCAGAGATGGGCTTGGTGTTAATTGGGCCGGGCCTACTCATGACCACATATCAACATAAATCATACATTTTCTCGTAGAAACTTGAGGTAAAAACGGAGTTGTAAAATCATATTTTTTTAATTTTTTGAATATGGATATGGATTGAATATTAGTCGGTACCATACCGATACGGGTAGGATAGGATATTTATTAAAATAATATTAAAAAATAAAAAATACTAAAGTTAGTGTTATTTATCTAATTATAATAGTGAATAATATTTTTTTTTTATAATATATATTAAAATATATGATATATATCTACTATTTGAATACGAATAATTAAAAAGATTATATCAGTATTCATATACACATGAATATTTGGAGATCGGATATCCATATATAATTTTCAAATTCGGATCGAATCGGATATTGTCCGTACCGTTTTCACCTTCCGGTAGAAACTCAATTGCCATTTAAATTTTTTTTTTTTCTTAATTTCAACTCCTTTGAAGTTTGAACCATGAATAAATGTCACCTGTCTGTAATTATAACATCTGTGTCATCACTTTCACATCAATTGCTGTAGCGCCGTAAATGAGTAGGAACATAATTGCATGAGATACGAATCCATTTTTATTTTAGAAAAAAAAACATAATTGATACTTCCATTTATGATCTATCTAGACAGCATAGGCCATAACCCTATGAATTCAGATCCAGTGAAGTAACCCAACAATTGGGTTTTAGATCGAACCGTCCGATTCAAATTTGAGATAATTTATCAGGAAGTAGACCTCACACATTCTAAGAAACATATTCCAGTTCTGAAATAATTCTGAGCGACGGATTTGAATTGGACAGTCTCGATCCAAAACTAAAAAATTGAGTTACTTTAGGGGATCCGGACCATAGCCATAGGCCCCAGGCCATGAAAATAAATGAAATCCACCTTTCTCTTCTTTGAGAAATGAAATCCAACTTACAGGTGAACACTTTTGAAAAGCTGCTTCCACAGTTCTTTAATTCTTTTGCAGTTCTTTTGCAGGGAAGTCATATTTTTATTTCATAGGCTCATAGGCTCATAGGGAAGTCATATTTTTATTTTCATAGGCTCATAGCTAACAAATAAAAAAAAATCTCAACTTTTCAGGACATCTCTAGATTGGATATTATTTTTCTTTATAAAAATCTTATATTTTATATTATGTTACCGTTCTAAATAAATAATTTAAATACCTTTTTTTGGTTCCTTGCAAAATGCAGAAAAAGTACTATTTTATGACATCTTAAACATACAAGAAGAATTTATCTAACTATTTACATGCGTATTAAATGTAAATTAATTAGACATTTTATCTACATCATGGATAAATCAAGTCAATTTCTAAGAATGTCTCCATTTTGAGAAAAATGGAGAGGATCTGAACCCGACAGTACCATTGTCCAGAATCTCACATCCTAAACAATTCAAAGAGATATTGTTTTGATCTGGTCAACTATTTCAGCGGTCCTGATCTTTCCGTGATGTTCACGTTTAAGGTGGAACATTAGTGAAATAATTTCAACGGTCGAGATCTTCCCGTGGTCTTCAAGTTATATGGGGGCCACTATTGGACAAAGTCAATCTGACGATCGGTGCATCTTTTGAGTCAATTATCAGAATTTGGATTTCTTAATTCTACCGTAATGTGGCGAAGTGTGTTGCTACTTAATTTGACAAGGTTTATAATTCATAACGAGATATAATACGGAACAATTCAGTAACTTCTTATTTTATTCGTTAGATTGCCAATTTTATAAATAATTCAGATATGTCATGAAAAAGAATATTTAGGATATAATACGAGTAATATTTAGAACCTTGTTACTAACATAGAAAAGAGTAGGGTGATATTTGCTCCATGTGCAGACACTGCACACACAATAAAAATCTATAGAGATCGCTATAGAGAATCCGATCACATGGTCTTCTAAATTCATATTTTCCGCGTTGTGTGAACCAGCTAAATTTGCTCCGTAGTCAAAGAATTATAATATCACATTATCACGATATACAATTGATATCATATCCTGATGTGTCAATTGGATATTATTTAAACGGAACATAATTTGATAAAAAAATTTCGATCCCAAGCATATATACTTATAATTTTCTTCAAAAATAAATAATATAAGAGAAATATTTTTTAAATTTTTATTAATGAGGACAATGTAAAAAAATGTCCTGATTTATGCTTAATCATCATCAAGTAAAAAATGTTAATTAGATATTCGAATTTTTTTACTTAGAGTGATATGATCATGATTAACCAATGCAAATATTGTTCGAGTTAAATAATTTAACATAATAAACTTTCAATCTAGTAGCAAATGCAAGATCTTTCATTCTTTCGAGTATGAGATCACATATTCGAAATTCAAATAAGATATTTTGTGAATATTAAATACTAATAGTAATAACATGTTAAATGATGCTTAAGGGTCTTACTGGTAAATATACACATCGCCTAATTTCCTCTTCTTCCAAAAATAAATAAATAATTTTATAATAATGCTTAAGGGCTAAGTCATACCCAAGGGGAAAAAAAGTGTACCACTTAGTACTACTGATCAGGAAAGGTTGTTATTATAGACTTGTCATCTTCTTCTTCTTTGCTTTATATAGTGGTTTCCTTTTAATCAACTTGAGAAGTGATCAAAGTATATTTTAATATTTTGGAGTTAACATGTAATAACACTATATTTGAATTACCAGTAGCATGAATTTAACGCTGAATGTACCAAAATTAATATGATTTTTTTTTTCCAAAATTGTATATTGTTAAATCATTGAAATATTTCAATGAAGATTTCAACTTATAATTTTCTATTTGCCAAGGATCTAGCCGCCTAATTAACTACCACACGCTGGCCATGTTTCGTTTGATTCTCTATTAATTAACACACAGGAGATCTCCATTTCCCATTTAGATATCAGGTCATGTTGTAAAAGGCAACTCCATTTTGATCAAACAGAGAAAATTGAAATGGATAATGTTCCAAAAATTTGTGCTCACTTTCACAGTTCCACTGGCACATTGACAAGTATCTCCTCTCTTTTTCCTCAAAAAAAAAAAAGTATCTCCTCTCTGGAAGTTTCTAGACGTGCACAGAAACCAAGTCTAAAACCCACTCAGACCAATTGAAAGTTTGAAACAACAAAAATAAAACTGGAGATGTTTATCCCCTTGCCCTCCTAAAAGCTAGACATAGTCAATTAATCATCTCTTATTAAATTTACTTAAGCACAACCACCTGATAAATATAATCACCACAAAATATATTTTTAACAGAAACCAACACACTTGTCTCCACATACTTGGTGCCTCCCACTGCTCACCTAAACAAATATAACTGTGAAGTAGA
The DNA here is from genome assembly GCA_024447775.1 of Carex cristatella. Classification (NCBI taxonomy): domain Eukaryota; kingdom Viridiplantae; phylum Streptophyta; class Magnoliopsida; order Poales; family Cyperaceae; genus Carex; species Carex cristatella. Next base: position 3,209,701 of record JAJHPF010000024.1, on the reverse strand, counting down.
CTGGTAACTGGTTTAATATAAAATAAAATAATCATGTCTTGCTATATACAGTGCTTCTAGTTTCCAACTAATTTCTGCTACGCTAGCGTTTGATTTTAAGTGAAGACATTAAACAGTGTTTCTTCAAAGCCTCCTTTATCAATCAATTTTTTTTGAAGTGTTTTATATTTTTTGTTTTTCTTTCTTTAAATTATATGAGAGTGAATTAGTCATACAACTGTTGCCTTAGAGCTTTCTGGTCTTCACGCAAGTCTTGTCTCTGCTTTACTTTCAAATAACATGGCCTCCTCTCTCCTTTCCCTCTCATATATTTTTTATAATCTATTTAAATCTGTTATTAAATGCAACACCAATCTCTCCTTTACTTTCTCTCCTTGTTTCTTTATCCTTTCACTCTCAAACCCACCTACTCCAAAACCCTTCTCTTTTCTCCAGTTTAAAAGTCTCTGTTTTTTATTGGCCCTGCAAAATCTCTCTCTCTCTCTCTCTCTCTCAGACCTCTGTTTCCATTTTTCATAAACCCTTTTGACCCAAACTAGAAAAAACATAAAAGCTTGAACCTCTGCGCTGATCTCTCCAATTCCATGTCAAATTCATCCCTCTAGCTACAACAGACATGGCCACAGAGGTGTCGCCACGCTTTACCCACCTGCCGAGCCGGTCCAGCCGGTTGCTTGATCAACTTCCCTCACCTTTACCTCGGCATCTCAGCCCTCGTGCTGAGTCAGACCAACTCAGTGCCTCACAAAAAGAAACAACTCTAAATGAGGAAGAGTCGCGGCTCGTCTTCATAGCCGATCCGGGTCGAACACTTGCTACTGCCCGGTTCGACATAGCGGGTAACTCAATCCGAACTGCCAAGTACTCCCTTCTCACCTTTTTCCCTCGAAATCTTTTCGAACAATTCCATCGAGTCGCGTATGTGTACTTTCTGGCAATTGCCATACTAAATCAGCTTCCCCAGCTAGCAGTCTTTGGCCGAGGAGCATCAATTTTACCCCTAGCAGTTGTTTTACTAGTTACTGCAGTGAAAGATGCATATGAGGATTTTCGACGGCACCGATCAGACCGAACGGAAAATCATAGGCTAGCATTTGTTTTCACCAACAATCAATTTGCATCCAAAAGTTGGAAGGAGATACAAGTTGGTGATGTCATAAAGGTGTCGGCGAATTCGACTCTACCGGCTGATATGGTGTTGCTATCCACAAGTGACCCGAGTGGAGTTGCATATGTGCAAACACTAAACTTAGACGGCGAGTCGAACCTGAAAATCAGGTATGCAAAGCAGGAGACGGTTAGCAGATTGGGAGGAACAGAGGGATTGAAGGGAGCTGTTATATATTGTGAGAATCCGAACAGAAATATTTACGGCTTTCAGGCATATTTGGCGATTGATGGGAGGCGTGTATCGCTTGGTCCATTGAATATTGTTCTACGTGGTTGCGAGTTGAAAAACACAGAGTGGGCCATAGGGGTTGTGGTTTATGCCGGGAATGAGACAAAGGCTATGTTAAACAACTCCGGTACTCCATCTAAGAGGAGCCGGTTAGAGAGACATATGAACAGAGAAACGGTTTATTTATCGGCTATTCTGATTGTGTTGTGCTCAGTTGTTTCTGTACTTGCTGGTATTTGGCTTGCCATACATAGTGGTGATTTGGATTTGGCACAATTTTTTCACAAAAAGGATTATACTAATGGAATTGAAGCAAATTATAACTACTATGTTCTAGGGGTACAATTATTCTTCACATTTCTCATGTCAGTGATTATTTTCCAAATTATGATACCGATTTCCTTGTACATTTCCATGGAGCTGGTACGGCTTGGTCAGGTCTACTTCATGACTGGTGATAATAATTTATGTGATGGAACCTCGAGCTCTCGGTTTCAATGTAAGGCATTGAATATTAATGAAGATTTGGGTCAGATTAGGTACGTATTCTCTGACAAAACTGGTACACTAACCCAGAACAAGATGGAGTTCCGGTACGTGAGCATTAATGGAGTAGATTACAGAAACCCGGTCACGACGGGTGCAAGTTCAAACACAGTTTGGATGCCAAAAATGCGAGTTGAAACCGACCCAAAACTTTTGAGGGACATAACGGGTGATACGGAGCAAGGGAAGTGTATCAGAGAATTTTTTCTTGCCCTGGCATGTTGTAACACAATTGTGCCATCAGTGCTGGATGATGAAAGAAATAACATGAAATTAGTTGATTATCAAGGTGAGTCACCTGATGAACAGGCCTTGGTCTCGGCAGCAGCGGCCTATGGTTTTGTGCTCGTTGAGAGAACGTCTGGCCGTGTTGTAGTTGACGTGCTAGGAGAGCGTCAGAGGTATAATTTAGGAACAAATACATGATTAGAAAATTGCTAGACTGGCAAACGTTGATAACCGCTTTCAATTCTAGGCAAAAAGAAAGGATTATGGAAGTATGGATCTTTTTGTATGATCGATATTTCATAATTGCGATTTTCGTATTTATCATGAATTCATGATAGTTCTATTTTAAATTTATTATTCTTTTAGTTATACTAAACCTTATTTTCTATGCATTTATTTGGGTTTTACGAAAAATTGACGAGTTTTTCCATCTCATGCAGCTATAATGTGTTGGGTCTACACGAATTTGATAGTGACAGAAAGCGGATGTCAGTTATTATCGGATGCCCTGACAATTCTGTTAAGCTATTCGTGAAGGGTGCTGATAGTTCAATGTTTACTGTCCTTGATAAGACCCTAAACCCGGATGTGACCCATTTAACTGAGACCCACCTTCATAACTACTCAAACATTGGCCTCAGAACCCTGGTTATCGGCATGCGGGACCTAACTAATGCAGAGTTCGAAGAATGGCAAAGCACATATGAGAGGGTCAGCACAGCACTCCTTGGCCGTGGGACCCAGTTGCGCTCGCTAGCATCCAAGATGGAAACCGAGTTACAACTTCTCGGTGCAACTGGTATAGAAGACAAGTTGCAACAGGGTGTGCCTGAGGCAATAGAGAAGTTAAGGCAAGCTGGTATAAAAGTTTGGGTCTTGACTGGGGACAAACAGGAGACGGCTATCTCGATCGGGTTCTCTTGTAGATTGTTGACAAGAGGTATGAACAGGATTGTGATTAATGCCAATTCCAGGGACTCATGTAGAAAAAATTTAGCAGATGCTGTTGCCTTATCAGAGAAGATGATGAGAAATTCAAACGAACAGCAAGGGCTGATAATCGACGGAAATAGCCTTGTATATGTTCTTGAGACTGAATTAGAAGAACAGGTACTAAATCCTTTCTGCTATTTTCTTCTATAATTTTTCCTTATCAAAGGATTATTTTGTTGTTAACTGGTACAAAATTGATGAATGTTCTGCAGCTATTCAAAGTGGCTACCAGGTGTGATGTTGTGTTGTGTTGCCGTGTGGCCCCACTGCAGAAGGCCGGTATTGTTGCGCTTATCAAGAACAATACCGATGATATGACACTTGCTATTGGAGATGGTAAGTTCTATGCTTGCTCAGTTTCATTGGCAATTTCTGACAGTAGTGCAAGTCCCATTAAGTTGGTTAAGGCATTAAATTGGGCAGTTCAATTTGCACCTTCATAAAAGACAAAAATATTTATGTATACCCATACTTATTTGAAATTATATAATAAAGAAAAATAAATATATCCTCTGTGTCTTCACTAACCCTTTTCCTGCCAATTACCAGAAATGCCCCTACTCACTCCCTTACTCTGTAGTAAGGGAGAAAAGTTTATATTTTAGGTAGTAAAAGAATTGGTAAAATGGCTATTGGATTCTTCTTTTGAGTGCACATATATAAATTTTCATTAAAGGACTAAATGGGCATTATTTTGTGTAGGAGCAAATGACGTGTCGATGATACAAATGGCGGATGTCGGGATAGGGATAAGCGGGCAGGAGGGACGGCAAGCTGTCATGGCCTCTGATTTCGCCATGGCACAATTTAGATTTCTGGTACCCCTTTTGTTTGTGCATGGCCATTGGAATTATCAAAGAATGGCCTATATGATCCTCTACAACTTTTACCGTAATGCCCTCTATGTATTTGTGCTATTTTGGTAAGTATATCTTTTACTTGTTGAAAATATATTTTACTTCAATTTTCACTAGTTATTGGCTGAATTTTATGTACAAACCCAATTTTGAACACTTAACAACAATTTCTTTCCTCTTTTAAATCACAGGTATGTTTTATACACAGCCTACACACCAACAAATGCCATAAATGAATGGAGTGCCGTGCTATACTCAGTCGTATACACTGCTGTACCGACTATAGTAGTAGCCATACTCGACAAGGATTTGAGCCGTAGTACTCTGATGAACCACCCACAACTCTATGGTTCGGGCCAAAGGGAAGAGAGATACAACATTAAGCTCTTCATCGGTTTCATGCTCGATTCTTTGTGGCAAAGCCTTGTGATCTTTTACTTGCCATTCTTTGCATACCGGCATAGTGATGTCGACTGGTCTGGCCTAGGTGATTTGTGGGTCCTTGGAGTAGTTATTCTGGTAAATCTAGACTTGGCTGTGGATGTGATACGGTGGAATTGGATCACCCATGCCGCAATTTGGGGCAGTATTGTTGCCACTTGGATTTGCGTCATTATTATCGATTCAATTTGGATGCTTCCTGGTTTCTGGTACGTCTTTCTTTTCTCTTGGCCTTTTTCTTTTGCTATCTCTGGAAAACATTTTACATCCCTGTTTTTTGATCTTTTATTTCAAAAATACTATTCTGACCCCCCAAAAGTTTTTTTATGTATAAAGAACAAGTACTGTATTGACATATTTATAACTTATGAACCAAATTTTAAATAGCATGAATTTCAAAGTTCAAAGTTTGCTGTTCTGAAACAAGATTACTAATTTGTTTTGCTTGGTTTGTTCAGGGCCATATATCATATGATGGAAACATGGCGATTTTGGTTTTGCTTGCTTGCTGTAATAGTAGCTGGTTTGTTACCTCATTTTGTGGGGAAAACTTTCATGGAGTTTGTCATGCCAAGTGATATCCAAATTGCAAGGGAAATGGAGAAAATTAACAACCTGACCGATACAGCGACCGTACCTCGTACCGACGATGCATCTGGTGCAACACAACTTGAAGTTCAAATGATACAGCAGCAGCAGCAACAACTTGAGCCATAATCATAGAGGGTTCATACATTTTTTTTTTTGGTCGCAGGAAATTTTTCTTCTTTTGGTTATGTGTGTATATTATTAGGCTTATTCTTTGGGCTTTGGGCCGTCTTCACACCGGTTTATAGGCTTAGTAGCTATCCAAAGGGGTAGTTTTGCAGATTAAATGAGATGTATATTTATCACCTTTATTTTTTGGTATATTACACAGAAATTTATTACATGGAGAGATCTCTAATGTTGTCCAAGAGAGTAGTACCATGGGTTAAAATATTTCAATCAATGTCAATTTTTTTGTATATAATATATATTTAATAAAAATAATAATAATAGGCTCACGGTGACATAATACTTGCGCTTATTTTCTTTACAATATTGACGGACTTTTTTTTTTTTTTTTTTTAATTCATTGATGTGAACATTGTTTTGTCAACGAATAATGCAACAAAATCCAAATGAATTTAGATGATTATTAGAATAATGAAGTTTAGGGACCAATTATGGTACACGCAAAATTTAGTGACATTTAACGGTATGTAAATTTGATTATTAATTTTGCCATCATTTATTGTCTCCTTTAGTACATTGTACCTTTCATACATAATTAACAAGTCAAGTACTTTTCATCAAACAAATCACAGTCAATTTTTTGTCCTCTTCATTTAATACATTGTACCTTTCATGCTTAATTAATTGAAGTACTGAAACTATACCATGCATAACGCGTTAGCAAAATTCCTGAGAAGTCCAATCAGCCAAAATCAATACCAGATGCCTTTTTTTTTTTTTTTAATAAATTTAAAATTTAATTTTTCGGTAAAAGAGTGGTTTTTTAGCTTTGAAAAAACAAATGAACCTGTAATAATGTATTAATGACACAATTCTAGTGTTTTTCAAATGTTAAACTCCATCTTAATCACATATTTGTCCGAAATCTGCTAGGTTCGCCTTATTGGTGGAACCACTTCTATTTTTTTTTTGTGTGCAGAAAAACAGATTTTTTAATTTCTAAAAAAGAAAATCAAAGATGCCACTTAAATCAAAACTTCCTGAGTTATCTGAAATTCTGAATAGCTAGGCTTCGTTATATATATAATTATATGAGCAATATTATTATGCATTGCGAATTAAAGCGGGTGCTTTAATTCGCGCTCATATCGCGATTTTCAAAGTTCAAATAGCAGATCCGAACTGTTAGATGTGTTCTCCATATTGAAATGTGCTTGGAGACCAAATTTTACATTTTTTGGAATTTTTTTACTATTTATTAAGCCACTTTGAAAATCGCTGATCCAACGGTTTCATTGTTCAATATGAGCCATCGTTGGATCAACGATTTTCAAAGTGGCTTAATAAATAGTAAAAAAATTCCAAAAAATGTAAAATTTGGTCTTCAAGTACATTTCAATATGGAGAACACATCTAACGGTTCGGATTGGCTATTTAAACTTTGGAAATCACAATATGAGCGCGAATTAAAGCACCCACTTTAATTCGCAATGCATAATAGCATTACTCTAATTATATATATAATAAGAAATATAATATCTAGCATGAGCTGCATAACTGTGCTGTGTTTTCTTATTCTTCGTTTAGCATTTATAAAAGTGATTTCATCCTATTGGAATTGTGGATCATCCAATCAAAATCAATAAGCTCACTCTTTAATTTCTGATGGATATTTTTTCGGATCTATACCATCTATTTTTTTTATCAAACGGTCTGTCTAGACTGTGGCCCACCATGACCATTCATGACAAGTGGCAACAGATTGGAAGGGAATTAGGGGGCGACCTGCCAAGTCAGAGCTGTCCGATATGCATCAAGATTCGTGCATATAACTTTAAGATTCATGCATATTAATGCGAATTGAACGACTCCAACCGGTATTGGACCGGCCCCATTCTCATTATAAGTGAAAACATTAGTTTCTTTGTGGGCTTTTTCTGTCTCATTTCTTAGACATACCACGCCATATATAAGCACCAATGTAATTTATAGGCCTGATTGAGATATACATTTACAAAGGCTTTTTACCCACTAATCAGGGAAGGTATATTGCAAATGGAACTAATTTTGGGGACCTATTGAGTTCAAATGGGCTTGTCAGTCCAGTTTTTCCTCTTAGGCCTGTCCAGTTCCTCATCAGAGAAATGGTACAAGAGGATAGAAACTCAATGCAACTCTTTTGTGATTTCTTCTTAGGCCTGTCTAGAAAATAAATTTACATAAATCATGATTTGCCCTTCAAAATACAAAAAATTAACATGGTTGTTTAATGTCTGGTAACTTCTATCTCGCCATTAAAACATCTGATGAAAACAAATTGATGATAGACTTTTCAGCTTATTGTGCACAATTGTTAATATTAAAATTTACAATATTGACCGAATTATTTTGACTTCATACAACGGCTAATATCAAAACGTTTGTTCCTAGACCGTGGAACAAATGCTTCATTTTTTATATTATCAAAGTCCAAACAGTCAATCCAAACCGTTCAACATTCAATCTATATTAAGATGTGCTTGGAGATCAAATTTGACATTTTTTTACTATATATATTTTTCATTTTATCTCTATTGACTATGTGTTATATGAAGCCAAAATAGATCTGTCAACATCTTCACCCAAATTTAAGCCTGGAACTAATTATAAGGATAATCATGCAAGGCTTCCAAACAGTTTGATAGTACAAGATGAGATTAATTGAACCAATAATAGGGCGTGAACGGTTTGAAATATTATCTGGACATACCATGTTTAGGAGAACATAATCTCAAGCGCCTCCAAACAATGAAAGCACATCTCATGTGGTACCGTGTTGCTCTAACAGAACAAGGAAACAACAAGCATGTGTCATTAATGCTGTTGTAACAAATTTCTGATGCAAGATCAAATCAAATCAAATCAAATCTAATTAATTAAATTATGACCATTATATTAGATATATATAATATATGACCTTTATGTTAGTAAAATATTTATATTTCGATTTGATTAAATTTTGTTTTCTTTTGCATGAATCAATTAAGATATTGATTAGTACATGTGTCTATTTATGTATTGAGTCTTATTGTAATCTGGTGGTTTAGATTAATTAGTGATAAAGCATTATATTATGTATTGCACTCCATGCTTATATTATTTATTATTTGTTTTGCATTATCATCGCGTAATTTTGACCATCTAATTTCTTTAGTGACATCCTTTTTCTCTAATTAATGACGAGTGTGTTGAAAAAATAGTAAAAATATACAATTTTATTTTCTACGGAATTTCGATATGTAGATTAAATTGAATGACATGGATCCACCAATTGAATATCAAAAATTGAAATATGAAGCCGTAGTAACAGTCGCTCGAAGCTATGTAATATACCATAGGTTCATAGCAAGGAGCGAATCTATATATGATTTTGCTCAGATGTAAGCACAAAATACCGACAAGAGTATAATTTTTTTTCTCTTGATGAATCAGAACAGAGTAGAGAATCTTTTTTTTTTCTTTTGGCAAATTAACGACTCTTCTGAGTGGAGAATCGGACCGCATCTATTTTTTACGTGAAATAAGTCTAGACTGGTTTTTTTTCACGCAAGTTTCTTCTACAGGACAATGAATTAAATCCAGAGGTAAGCCTTATTTCCATTCAAGAGTAAACACACGTATAAATACCACTGGGTCTAAGATTTTTTTCGAATCCAAAAATAGACACTTGTCTATCCTGAACCTCTTTGGATCTGCCACTGACCAAAGCCCCGCGCATTGTATACGTTAAAAATCTGAAACATTTTGTAACAATTTTAGTGGCTAATTTGAAATTGTTAACCTAGTAGCAAACTTAAATTTTTTTTTTTTCCCTCTCCATTACAATTACCTCAACTCATCTTGCAGCATTTTAAAAACACAACCAGTAAAAAATACAATTCACAAGAATATTTATACACACTACATGATATAGAAATGCATGGGTATAAAACATAAAAAACGCATCTTGCATGGTGGGTCATCAGATGTGTACCTTAATTAAACAGGTGGCCTCCAAAAACTTAGCTAGGTTTTTTGTTTTTTGGAACTTAATTTGGGTTGGAGACAGCCCCAAAGAGCAGTGCTGTCTGACAAGGGAACTAGGGTTTGTACCTGCAGCATTACCTGGTCTGGTGTGGACCCAACCTGCCAGGTGGTCGATTCCAAAAATTTCTTGTAGGGACAATTTCTTTTGTTGTAATTTGTTTGTTCTTGGTTAGTAATTAACACAATTTTGTAGGACTATTTTCCATTAGCATTTATGAAATGGGTACTGCATCAGACATAGTTTTATGTATTTTAGTTAGTCCACAAATTATTAAAATTTGCAAATACAACTTGCTAACTAATGAAATTTGGGTATGTTTGGTTGGATTGAGAATATGTTATTTTTGGAGTTAGGCTATTCGGAATAACCTATTCGGCATTTAGTTGTGTTAGAATAGTTAGAAAAGTAAATCTATTTTTTTTTGTCTTATTAGAATAGGTTGTTCTTAATGATTTTAAAAATTGACTATTCTAATAAGACAAACAATAGCTATTTTTGATTGGACTATTTTTGTTTTGCAACCACTTGCTCCTGGACAAAGATGAGATAGTCTCGATTGATTATATTCACATGAACTATCCCCTACAACCATGTAGCCTATAAATAATTGAGGTCAAATTTTTGCATGATGTTTTTATAGCTGATTTGAGGGACATATATGGTCAAAATATACGGTAATTATGTTTTTGGCTGTGAAGAAAAAGTTGAGAATGAACAGTTGTCTCTTGAATATATTGACACAAATGTTATAATTATTGCAAATTTGCTGTCTACAAAATTGTCATCCAAAAGATTGCATAAGCATCTCTCTCGTTTGGAAAAATGTCATGTCAATTCATGATATTCAGTATTATTGAGAGTTTGTAATATGTTTGTATGACATATGCGATTTATATATTTTAAAATTATGGATATTTATGTAGAAATGTAATTTCAGTTTTCACATCCTAATTTTATTAATTATGATATGATCTCACTAATGTTTTAATGGTGGACAAGTCGAAAAAACATGCAATTTATGATCACATTATGTAAAAATTTTATATTATACATTAGGATTTATGTCATTCGATTATAACTACGGTTTATTTAACCAAGATAAATATAACAAAAACTACTTTGATCCTACATTAATATGATTGATGGACATAATTAGTTTAGAACATTTCAACAGTGACAAAAAGTTGACCACACAAAGGATATATGCACAAAACATAATTATATTTCACATATGATTCAAGTGGGAAATTATTGGATAATTATCCAACATCAGACTTATATATAAAATAATTGTGCATTTCATACTATAAATTTTATGTTCAATTAGATTTGTACTCAATAAATTTAGATATTTTGGACATTAATGTGAATACTATAAATTTTATGTTCAATTAGATTTGTACTCAATAAATTTAGATATTTTGGACATTAATGTGTCATATAAGATGTGGATTTTGAATTTGCAAATTTATTGTGTATTTTTCATATTATTGATGATTAAAATAAAAATTATTAAAAAGTAGATAGTCCAAAAGAGTAGTTTGCTCTTCAAAATACATTTTTATAATTTTCTTTGCTATCATATTAGACAAGTGTGACAGATACTTTGAGAAGAAAAATATTTAGAAGACTAAGTAAACATTGTTATTCTATCAAAAGGATAAAATTGAATGGCGATCTCAAGCTCAAGTGAGATCATAGTTCAACTATGTTTTTTGTTCGTACAAAAGTGTACTACAAAGTTTCAATACAGCAAGCTGTACTTTTTAAATCTCGATTCTACTTCTGAATTAGACTTCAAGTGTACAGTCCTATTGTTGGTATTATCGGGTATCGATCCACGGAACGGTTCAATAACTTAACTAGATCTCTATCTAATTTATCGTTAAACTAGAAGTGTTGAAAATAGTTGAGTTGGTTGAAATATTGGTTGACAATAATATAAGAATACAAATAAACTAAACTGGATTTTAAAACTAATTAAAACAGGCGTTTTCTGGGTTTCTGATTTCATCTGCAACTCTACCTCTCACCTGACACGACTCGTGTACTCTCGTACACGACCCCTGTCACACGGCCCGTGTAGTCTCCTACACGGTCCGTGTCGGACTCGAGAGAAACTGTAGTTGTCTGGTTTCTGTGCTGATTGATTCTGTATAGGACGAACTGGCCATACCTGATATTTCTAAACCTCAACTCTCGTTTGTTGGCTTAATAAACTCGATAATGGAAATACATTTCAATCCTCTTAGGGTTCTAACCTAAACTCTCGTTCATTGGTTGGAATAACCTAAGTTACTTGTTTGGTTTACTAAAGGTAATCAAAATCTCTCGATTGCTGAAAAGTTCACCTCTCGGTTACTAATTAGTCTTCCCTCTCGGTTCATCGACTTACCTCAAATACTTGGTCTAGTTGAAGGACAGAATTAGACGCAGTACCTTGTTAGACGTGACCAAGTCTAATGGTACAAACCAAATAATCAATCGAACAATGTAGATAAGCAATAAAAATCATACACAAACAAGGAAACACGAATATCACACATAATCAAACAACTAGCAAATAAACAGAGTATTCGACTACATCGTATCCCAAGAAACTAAGAAAATTACTCAAACATAGTTCTTAAAACAAAATAACAAAAAAAGGATAAACAATTCATGACAAAAACCGAAAATACGAAGAAGATTTGTCGGAATTCTCTCGATTTCCTCCTCTCTACTTCGTCTCCAAGTCAGTTGTTGTAAAACTCTCCTAGGGTTCGTTTCTGTCAGATTGGATGCCTTTCTGGCCCAAGGGGTCGTCCTTTTATTTATCCATAACCGTCCTCCTTTAATTAGACATTAATTTGAAAACTTAGATTAACTGCCGGATTTGTCTGACAGGGTCCGTGTGAGATGTTGTACGGACCGTGTGCCTGTGTCTCTTGTCCGGGTCGTGCAGCACTCATGTGAGGGGTCGAGTAGGGTATGACACGGTCCGTGTGGCATGTCCAGATTGCCAGACTTCACCCTTTCTTTGCCCGTTTCCTACAATAAACAAACAAAAGCGTAGCAGTACCATATTCTATAGATAATCAATGTAATGAACATGATTTTGCTATTTTGGACACAGGTTTTGGTACAAGATTCAGTCGGAAATGTAGCTAAAATAACGAGATATCATTTTTGATTAAGTTCTAGACTCAACACAATAATTCTGACGATTGATAGGGCTATGTACCAAGGTCTCATAAGTTTCTCACAGGTGAGGTACTGGGCCCGACATCAAGTGCTTCTTGAGTCCATCTGCGGTCTCTAGAGATCCCATAATGGCTCAATAAGACCTGTTCAGTTAACCGGCCAAAGCAAACTTTGTGTGAGTTCGAGATGGTCTGATACCGCGTCTACATGGCTGCTATGTGACAACTTGTTAGACCACATAAATGTGGTCTCGTCATCGCCCTTGTATTACGATTACTTGATGACTTATATAAGGCCCCAAATTCAACTGAGCTAGGGGACAATTCTTTTTCCTAAAGAGATGTATCAATATAAGAAAGAGTCTGAATACCTCAATTTCTTTCCACTTTGAGAAACAATAACTGAAACCACCCATTCATAGCTGGACTTCTCGAAACAGGATCTGCTGACAACTTAGATCTCACATATGGTCTACTCTCTGAGATAGAACATAACAACGAAAGTAGTAACTTTCACCACTCAAACAGAACATTTATCATTCCTCTTGCATTCTCTCTTATAGCAACTTAATTTGATCTCAACTATACTTCTTAATTCCAATTGATTCTATTATTTTTATTAAGTAATTAATTCTAAACTTTTAATTTTAATGTAGTAACAAATTAATTGTCAATCTCTCCAAAAATTATATCTTTTATGGTGAAATCAGTTGTCAATTTTACTTTCAAGTTCTTACATTTATGGTTGATGAGTTGCCAATTTTATAGAATTGGAGAAATCAATTAGATCAAAGTCTATTTCTTTTATTGAGGAAAAAAAATACACAAGTCATATTTTTTTATATCAATTAAGAAGCACAAGTTCAAAGAAGAAACAAAGAAATATAACTAAGCTTAAGAATTTTGAGCAATGAACAAATCAATAAAAAAAATCAATACAATGAATACAAATGGAAGTACTAAAAAATTTCAATGAAATATTCTCAACGAAGATTTTTCTTGAAATATCTTCATACATTTTTAACTTTTGAAGTAAAAATAAGACTTTCAAAATATTTTTTAAGTTTGAGACAAAAACAAAATTAGATTATCAAACAATGAGAATCAAATTATATAAAATCTTCATATTGCGTACGAGAGTTAATTTTATACTAACTATAATATTTTACTCTAATCCATATAAAACATAATATATAAATACAAGCATCTTTTTAACAAAATGAGGGTCAACTAACTCTCATTTTTTCAAGTTTGAGATATGTGAATGTAAATTGTATTGTAAAATCAATCAAATATATAATCACCCATAAGTGAGGCCATGGTACTAGGTACAATGTACATCGATCAGTACTATGGATTATTTTTTTCATTTTCAAAGTTTAAATAGTCGATTTGTACTGTTGAACATGGTTTCTATATGAAAATGTATTTCCATAGTAAATTTTAAGTATTTTGTAACTTTTCTACTTTTTTTTAGATGGTAGAGTATTATCACTTTTAATGATCTAGAATCTTTTAAATCAAGTGATTTTTCTACCTATTTAAAAAATTAGTAAAAATGTTCTATGAGTGTGGCTACTCAAATTTGAGAGTTCGAGCTCTTTTCACGACTTCACAGCTTCTGCGAAGATTTCAAAAAATAAAAATATAGTAAAAGAAATTTAAAAAATATAAGATATAAAGTTGATCTAAAAGTCTGTTTCTTATTGATATCATTTTGAAGATTTCAGATTGATTGTTTGAACTTCAAAATAAAAATAATGATCCATAAGTACGAATCAATATATGTTATGCATAGCAGAGCGACAAATGAATTATTCAGGTTCGGTTTGGTGAAATCAAATATTTGTGATTCGGAAATGATTCACAATTATCAGGATCAGAGATTACATTCTGCAAATGAGCAAAAAATGACACATAAAAAAACAATTATGGGAAAAATTCAAGAAAATTTTGTAAAATTTGTAATTAATTTGGTCTAAATTCGGTCAACCGAATAATTTGACGTTTGCAAATAATTAACGAATCTACGATTGCAAATAATTAACGAATCTTGTGACTACGATTCATAGTAAACCCCCCCCCCCTTCCCATTCTATGTTATTGCCCCCCAGCTCATTTGAACTAAAAGACCATCATGAAAAAGCAAACATATGATGATATAGTCGAAATTCGGAAGAAGTTTCGTTCTCTCAGATGCCTAACAATCACAGACAGAATTTAGACTTCGTACGTTACGGATAGCATTACAAATTATTAATGAAATTGTATTAAAATAATTACAAAAGGGTCCAACGAAGTAAACATGCGCCGCAGCACCCAGAAATGACATTTGCCAAACACCGTAGAAAAAAGTATTAAAATAAACAAAGTGCTATTTTAAGGAATATTTATAGATTGTGGAAAAACGCCGACCGACCCACCAACCCTTGCTTTTTGTTCGTCTTTTTTCATCACATTCATTGTGCTAGAATTTCTTTTTTCATATTTGTGTTTTTATTGTCAGACATTTTGGCACTTGACAATTGGCATACATATCGGCGCCTCAGTGCCAACAGTGCATGGCATCTTTTCCTTCATTTTTTTTTTTGAATGCTTGGCAGAAGCAAGAAAACAGTAATTTTTGCGGTTTTTTTTTAAGAAAAAAATGACCACCTTTTACTTTAAGATGCAAAACATGTATTTATGCAATTTTTTTGAATTAGAGGTGGGAACTATGAGATGCCTCTAAAGTTTAAACCATCTAATAAAGATGCCTTTAAAGGGATGAAGTTATTTTTGCATCTAATAAATTAAGTTTCAAATATGATTTTATAAAAGAGTCAAAATAATTGATATTTCACTTTGTTGTGTTCATAATTCTATTAAGTTTGATTGCCTAATTTGTACGGTTTTAAATTAACTTATTATTAATTAATCATGTATTCCAAAACTTCAAACTCGGGTAATTTAATTATTAATACTAAGGGAACATTTTTTTATTATCTAATACGATCCTTTATATTTTGTCTTTCAATAGCTCCTACAGGGTTAATGCTAAATAAGCGTTTGAAACCTTTGTTATTGGATTATTAATAATAATTTATTCATAAAATAATTATACAATTCGGGTAATATTAAATTTAAGGATATATACTGGGACAACTTACAAGGGCAAGCCTTCATATTATGTTTCAAAGCAGCTCAGACGAAAGTGTGTTCATCTCTTAAATTTGAGGTAAAAATGGAGAGGGTATGGTCAGTTTTTTTTTTTTTTTTTTAATTTAGAAATAAAAAAATTAATTTTTTAAAATCATTTTTTTCTTGATAAATGGATGAGACCGAACCAATGATTCAATTCCAGTGGGAGAAAGACCAATGTGTCTAAATTAATGATTTGGTCATACTGATTTTCACAATTTACAACACCAACAACTATATAATGTAAATCAATGAGACCGAAACTCTCCCCAATAAAGATCTAGGTGGAAGAGAAAATAAAAGAGAGAAGAGGGTTCATGGATTTCACTGCCACTACTGGAATCAAATCAAGAGGTTCGGTCACATTAGCTTTTGGATTTTTCTGAACAGAAGACACACTGTAACTTAAGAAAACTACTGAGACCGAACCATTAATTATGTCTAATTAAGTACTCAAGGAGAACAAGTTATTGACCCAGTTCCATTTACGAGATAGAAATGATTCGGTTCGTCTATGACATCGAAAATAAAAGTAATCCATCTTGTTTCCACAATTTCATTTTTTATTTTTAAATGGAATATGATTACTGAACTACTTTAATTATACATAATGATATTGTCTTGACATGATCCAGCTCATATGGGGACAAAAAGGCTCATAAAAGAGATAATTTGGTATATGAGGTTAATTAAAAATAAAACTTCTGTACTTGTTGCTATTACCTTGTATTATTAGCATTAGAAGATCTTTGTCATCTGCCAGCCTTTTTGATTAATTGAATGTCATGCATCTAGGAAACATGCATTTGTGAATGATTAATTTAATATTAGTAATATGCCACGTGTCACCGTGATACTAAATTATAAAGTTAGTGATTATACTTTGTTAAGTATACCACATGGGGAAAGCTACAAATTAAACATATGTTAATTAAAAATTGGATTTAAAACTCCACACTTACTGTGTACTAATTTTAAGTTAGGTTCGTGATTTTATTTTAATTACCCAATTGATGTCCAATCAAGCTATTATACTTTATTCATTGAAGATCCTCATTTTTTTGTAATTTAAAAAAAATAATAAAAAAAATTCAATCACAAACTAATATAAGAAAAAAAATTAACATAAATATTAGAAATTAATTTGTTTTGATTTATAATTGATTCAAGAGAGGGTTCAAATACCTCATGTTTTTCATGCCTAATATCTTATATCTCAGGTTTTAAAGTTCAAGTTATCGATCCGAACTGTTTAACACGATATTCATATTAAAATATGATTGTAAATTAAATTTATATATTTTTTAAAACATTTATTGTTTTTCTAAATAGGTACACAATCACTGTTTTTGGATGGTCCAAACATCTAAATTTCAACATTTCGGAGAACATAATTTTTAGGGAGAATTTCACGTATACCCCTCAAAAACTTTAAAATTACATATTTCCCCCTCTAAAATTTAAAATTACATATTTCCCCCTCCAAACTTCAAAAACTCACATATTTACCCATTTTATTATATTTTATATTAAAACACATTCTAAATTCATAAAATCTGATTCCAATTTGAATCTTAAAGTTTCTCTAACGTCCGAATTGCTTTAAGATCTGTGTGCTATGTCAGCATGAATCTTGAAGCGAACATGCACGAATATTGAAGCAACATGCACAGATATTGATGCGATGCATGCATATCAAAATCTCTTTAAGATCTGTGCGCACTATATCAGCACGAATCTTGAAGCGAACACACACACATCTTATTGCGATGCAGACGGATTGGACAGTAGAGGAACCCTTCAGATTCAAATTTGAGTTCGATGGGACGTTTTATATTTTTAATAAAGGGTAAAATGGGTATTTTATGAATTTAGAATGTGTTTTAATAGAAAATATAATAAAATGGGTAAATATGTGAGTTTTTGAAGTTTAGAGGGGGAAATATGTAATTTTAAAATTTAGAGGGGGAAATACGTAATTTTGAAGTTTTTGAGGGGTATACATGAAATTGCCCCTAATTTTTAATGTTTATCAGAGGGATTAGGATGCAAATTAAAAACACTGGATTTTCTCCTACAAAACAAAATATAGAAGGCGTTATTTTGTACAAACATTTAATATATAAATAGTATTGACCGGTTCAAACTAATTTGAAAGTAAAATAATAAAAATTTAACTGGAACACAAAATAAAATAAAATAAATCAAAACTTATATATTTTGGTACACAGTAACATATTTTACACAAGGATAAGCACTACATAGCAGTAAAAGTAGCACTTTTAACTCTCCCTATAAAATTTACTTATCAGAGGACCAATTAGCAAAAAGGGAATATTTAATTAAGCTTGTAATTTAAAGTTCCTCACCTCTATCATAGCTAGTTGTTATATATAATAACACTAATTCAACACTAATGAAAGTTGATAGTGACCACATATAAAGAAAATTAATTTGATACTGAGAAAATTAATTTTATCTGACTGATTTTTAATATGTGCCTCTTATATAGAAAAGAGGTGAAATTCATCAACCATAATCAATTACCAAAAAGGTAAAATGGTTTTACAAAGCTTGTAATTTAAAGTTCGTCACTTCTACCATAGCTAGTTGTTAATTACATATAATTAAACTAATTCTATAGTAATGAAAATTGTGAATGGATAAAGTTTTTTTTTAAACCGTATAACAAAACTGATTCTAATATTCAAGTACAAAACAATACCACTAATTGACATGACTAGTTGCGGGGTCAAACTTTCAAAATATGAAAGTCAAACATATAAATTTTTTTTGCTACGAATAACGTCAATTTCACCTTATCCATAATATTTTAGTTTAAACTATATTAAAAATAAAGTATAAATACAAAAAAATAATTAAAATGAATGAGAGTCAATTGATTGAACTTTAGTGAATGTAGATTTGCCCCTGGATCTGATCTATATTAATTTCTTACCACACATGCATAAAAAATGAATTTACAATTTATTTTCTTAAGAATAAAAAACTACAAACATAAGCATCCGGAATTAGCAAATGTTTACAAGTCCTTATGCTAATGCCAAAATATTGTCAATTTTTAATGTATAATAAAAAATAATATAAATCATCTCTAACAATATAATTTCAATTTTAGATTTAAGTTGTAGTTTTCTTAAAAAAAAAAAAGACATAATACAACTACAAAAAAATGTAATAATGAAGAGAGTTGATATTTCTAAATTTTTTTTTTGTGTCATCTAAGTTCATGCATATGGTAAACAATTAAAGTCCGACATGCAGCCAAAAGCTTGTGTACTTAATTTGTCACGCATTAATTGTCTCTCATATGTGACTAACCTTATCCCCTTTCATGTCAACATTTACCTTCGGTATTATTATATATTTATATGGATGAAAAAGTTTGCATTACCTTTGCTAAAGTTAAAGCTAGAATAGAAAAAATAATTATTAATTCTTGGTAAAGATAACTCTTCTCCGCAAGATGACTCAAAAGATCCTTAAATGGCGAATAAATTAATTAAGGTACAATGCTTCTAATCTAATCTTTTGTGGAAGCTTGAAAAGTAAGTGAAAAGATAATAGTTATTTTGCTGGATTGGTTTCCACCATTGAAAAGCAAATAAGGACCCATTTCTAAAATTGTACAAACTCTTTGGGTGCAATCTAATTTGAGTGCTGGATGAAGAGTTGTAGATGTAGACATAAAGTGTTGCACAAAATGAATCTGTATCATTAAGGTATATGAGGTGCAAGTGATAAATTTGGAACATTTTTTTAATATGGCACGAATTTCAAAGCATACCCCCCTACAGTCTAATAGATATTGAATTGAGTTTGGACCAGTTAGAATTAATCTGGACCGTCCATTTTTTAGCTTGCACCTCAGGTACCTAGAGGGACACGTACCCGCACAAAGTTGTGTACTTGTTTAGATTTGGTCCTTCAAAAAGCTTAGCCTCCCTAAGGGTGTGCTTTGTAACTGAGGGTGAAACTTTCATTGATGGAAAGGAAAGAGAAGTGGTCAGGAGTAAAGCTCACTTCTGAACAGTGATTTTACACTCCAATTTGTAGGTGAAGATTGTTGCTAAAAATCAACGTATCGCTAACCTTCGTTTCCCTCCACACATTACGCATTCACCTTCGTTTTCTCTTTGCTTCTTCTCTTCTGGAGTAGGTGAAATCCTTGGGCAGCTGCAGTCTAAGGCAAACTTCCCCTCCGCACAGTGTTTCTGCCTTCCTCTTCCTCCGCGTACCCCCAATTGGAGTACAACCTCAGAGTATACTAGAGACAGAGGGAAGGACAAAAAGGGAAGAAGAGTTGTCGCCAGACCGCATTTGACGAGCCTCTTTTACTTATTTTAAAAGAGAAGAATCAGAGAGGGAAGGAAGAGAAATGGATACTGTGCAGAGGCAAGCAGAGGTCAGGCTTGTGTATATTATGACAAAATTGTTCATCCCTAATTCTAATTTTTTATTATTATTATTATTATTATTATTATTTTGAAAGCTTGGTGGAGGCTATCAAGATTGAATTAATAAAGTTGTTTACAACATCCAATCCTAAATTAAATTAAATTAAATTACAATCAAATTAAGTTGTCCCCATTCTCTCAATAGACCCACTTCCTCGTGCCCGAGAAGTACCATAATACCGGATCCACAGTACTGCTTCCTCCCTTGCTCGATGGGCCACCAACCATGTTGGCCATTTCGAACCTCGGAAAATAACTTCATTTCTTTGCTTCCACAACAACCAGAGTGTCGCCATGAATGTGGTAGCCCACTCCTTCTTTCCCTTTCCACTTGTCTGGCCGTGATGACGTAATGAAGCATTCCAAGTTCCTTCAACTGTGCAACTAAATTTTTTATTATTGCCATATTCCAAAAAAAAAAAAAAACCAAAAATACAAAAAAGACATCAATAGAAAAATATAAGCTTTTCCTTTATTTAAATTGCAAAAGTTGTTTTTTATTAGAAATTGCAAAAGCTCTTAGTTGATCGATCGTTGATAGTTGATCAGCGATTAGAGAAAAAAAAAAATCGTGTGCGTATATTTAGCTAAATTGATATTCATTTGCAATTATATTTTGTTTAAATCTAATACTTATAAATAATATTCTAAAATATGAAGCGACGACTAGTGAAATATTAAATGTCCAATATTTATAAAAAAAAAAATTGAGTGAGACTATGTTACTTTGCAAAGTGCAGATCAATATGTGCTATGGATCTACATCTTCGTTTAAAAAAAAAAAGTTTAAATAGTTGATATGAACCGCTCAGCATGATCTACATATGAAAATATACTTAAAGAGTAATTTTTTCATTTTCTAGAATTTTTAGTATCTTTTAATTATTGAGAAAATCACTACTTTTGGATGGATCAAAATCTATATATGAAGTGATTTTAAAGGTAAAACCTATCTAACTAATAGTAAAAAAAAATGTAAAATTTGGCCTCCAAGTATACTTTTATATAGAAATCATATTGAACTGTTTGAATTAATTATTTGAATTTTATAAACAAAATTATTAATTCAAGCACATATCTTTCCGCGCTTTACAAAGTACTGTAGTCTCACTCAAATTTTACTATGAAAGTTGAAAAATTAAATTTGTAATAGTATGAAAAAAAGAAGGGTATATAGATAATATTTTCATATTATTTATTCGAGCCAGATAATTTTGGAGACCAATTCATATTCTAAACACATCTATAAACAAACTTTCATGAGTGAACCTACGATGAGTGAAGCTATAATACTTTACAATGACCCTATAGGTCCATGGACTTATGGACGCGTATCCTTATAAAATTAGCTTTAATTAAATTTCAGCTGAGCGATTGAAATTCAATATCCATTTAAATATAGGGGTTTCATTTTGAAATTCGTATCATGTTAAAACTGACGACTCAAATCTAATTGTACTCGGTCAAATATTACACTAGATACGAACTCATGAGTTCATACCTTTACTTTTAAAGTTCAAATAACTGATCCAAATTAACCGTACAATATGATTCTCATATGAAATTAGCCGTACAATATAATACTTTACAATGACCCTATAGGTCCATGGATTTATGGACGCGTATCCTTATAAAATTAGCTTTAATTAAATTTCAGCTGAGCGATTGAAATTCAATATCTATTTAAATATAGGGGTTTCATTTTGAAATTCGTATCATGTTAAAACTGACGACTCAAATCTAATTGTACTCGGTCAAATATTACACTAGATACGAATTCATGAGTTCATACCTTTACTTTTAAAGTTCAAATAACTGATCCAAATTAACCGTACAATATGATTCTCATATGAAATTAGCGTACAATATAATACTTTACAATGACCCTATAGGTCCATGGATTTATGGACGCGTATCCTATAAAATTAGCTTTAATTAAATTTCAGCGATTGAAATTCAATATCTATTTAAATATAGGGGTTTCATTTTGAAATCGATCAGTTAAAACGAAAAACTAAAATTTATTTTTTTTGGTTAAAATTTTACAATAGATACGAATTCATGAGTTCATACCTTTACTTTTAAAGTTCAAATAACTGATCCAAATTAACCGCACAATATGATTCTCATATGAAATATATCATGAGATCAAATTTAATTATATTTTAGAATTTATTTACTACATTTTTATATTCATAGAAAATCATCTGATATGAATATTCTGGACCAAATGAAAGTAGTGATTTTTTTTGCCATCTCAAAAAAAATGATAAAAGGATTTCTAAAAAATATTGTCTTTAAGTACATATTCATTTAAAAATCATATTGATCAGTAGTTCAATCAACTATTCAAACTTTAAAAATTGAGACATAAATCCATAGCACAAATCGGTCTGTACATTGCAAAGTAACATAGTCTCACTCAATTTTCGTATATATACCAAAATACACATTTGACAATAACAGAATGAACATCCAATCCACACCTGTATATTTTAGTTATAAAGATGAGAGATCTCTCATATAGAAAGCATTGCTTTTGACATTAGATCAAAAGTTGATTTTCAAGTCAAAATATATTTTATATTTAACTTCCATGCATATCGAGAACTAGCATTTGGCTAAGGCACATGGTCTCTATGTGAGAGGTCATGGGTTCGAAACTCAGATAGGAAATTTTTTTTGTTATAATAACAGAGGTATTAAATAGTTGGGTGGCTTCACCTCCAACCTTTATTTAAAAAAAAAAACTTCCATGCATATCATTCAAACTTTTTAAATTTATGCACTTGACTATTATAAAGTGCATCTCTGTTGTTTTCAATGTTTAAGTCAATTAAAAAATTCACATATTTTTTTAGTATGAAATGAGAGTCAAAATTCTCTAATTATCTTAAATGCAAATGGTGATTACGTATTTTCCACACATAAAGACAATATTATAATATCTTCCTCAAAACTATCATTTAATTTTTTAAAATACACAATTTATTATTATAAATTCATACATATTTTAACAAAACTAGAGGTAAGTTTGAAGACGAAAACTTTGAATATAAATATAATATTTAAAAAAAAATCTTAAAGAAAATTAACATAAATATGGACTTACTGGATAGAGAATTTTTTATTTATAAAAAATATTATTAAATAATAAATAGAAAGAGAAAGAGAAAGATTATTTTAATTTTTCGACACACTAATTCAAACTTAATTTTATAGAATTTTTACCGATTCAAACTTGATTTTATAGAATTTTTACCAATTTTTACCATCCTTCTATTACATCAAAACAAGTACTTTTCTCTTTTTCTCTTTGTTATTTTATAATTTTTTCTATGAATAAAATATTGTATACTTGATAGCCCAATAAAAGATGCATTAAATTGCCAAGTGCACATCATACCTGATTTGAAGAGTTGGCAATTTTTGGCAAATTGTGCTTCGTTTTCACCACAGGCAAGTTTAAATGTACCATTTTATTCGGTGGGAGCAGAGATCCAGACTTTCCACAAACTATCAGTAATCTTTTCTCGAGGTGCAAAATTCTAGGCTTTGAACGAACTAAATAATTGTTCAACCTGAGAAATTCATAATTTATATTTTTCAATTTCTTTATTCCACAAACTTGCCGGTTCTCTAGGGGCAGAAGTCGGTAGCTCTTTAGCAGCCTGACACGTAGTACTGAACATTTTATCTAGTAGTAGAAATGATTCCAGGCACCAACTCTATGTACACCCAACTTTGGGTTAAGGCTAAAAGAGTAAAGGTTCCAAAGCAAACAAAGCTTTAAAATAATGGCTCGGCTATATCTATTGTTTTTTAATCACCGTACAGAAGTTATATACATTATCATTTATGCTAGATCCGTTGTTTGAAAGTAGAAAAACTTAATTTTATACATTATTCTTGTAAATTATCCATAAATTGTACATTGAACCTTTAAAATAGGCCCAAAGCATTTGAATATCTATCTTCTTCTTTTTTTCCTTCTACTTTGTTAATTAGACACCGAATTTATTTTGACTCGATTGAAAGTATTTTATCTTCTAAGATACGAATTCATCAGTATTTTCATTTTTCATTACAGTATATCATAGGAACTAAAATCTTCGTCTGCAGTTTTAGAATTTTTAGAACACGTCTGGAAAATTGAATTACATCAAACTTTGCGAAAATTTACATTTTAAAAACCTTTCTTACAAATATAGGACATGAATCCACCCTAAAAAAATTCAGCACAGCATAGGAAACACACTTTCATAAGAATTAATTTATGTCAAAATTGCGCAGATGTATAAATTCAAAACAATACTAAAGAATAATAGGACACCTTTTAGCTCTCAACTTTCGGTGCTCCAAAAACTCTAGCCGCTACTACTTTTTCTCCTCCTCTTTTTTTTTCTCTTCTAGCTCATTTCTCTCACTCTTCTAGATCTCATCTCCGATATAGCTCCTTCCCTCTCTCACGGCTCTACTTTCTTGAGTGGAGAGAAAATGAGAGAGGGGAGGAACCGAAGCCAAGCGGAGCCGATTGGAGCCAAGAGTGCGGTATCGTCGGAGATCGAAGTATTGAGTCTCTACGTCGTCTCAATAGGAGCACGGGTGAGTAGATCCGGACGTCGGAGCGCGGCGTCGGTCGAAAGAGCAAATCCAGTCGTAGAGAGCTATAGAGTTTAAGGTAATAGAGTAATTATGAGTGTATATAAGTGAGATTAGAATTTTAGAGTTATTTAGAGTAATTTGGAGAATTTTATGAGAATAAAAATTTAGATTTTGTATTGGAGAGTCATTTGACTAGTTGTAACTTCGTTTTTCTTATCAATGAAATTGTTAGTTGGCATTTAAAGCCACTAACCTTAAAAAAAAAAAAAAAAAATACTACATGTAGTTCCTACGTTGCATGAAACCAAATTTAATTTGTTAAAATATTTGTCCTAAATAGTTGTAGTGTTTACTTATCGTTAACAACAATATAACCAATGCAACTTGTATAGCACTATCTGGAATATGTTATTAGAGTGGGGGCTACAATACTATATGTGTGTGTGTGTGAGCAAGATTTGAGTGCTATACATAGCATAATATCATCTGTGCTACTACGGACTCAAAAACCTATCGTATAAACTTTAAATTTCGATTTAAGTAGCTCAGTAAATTGGTTATATAATAAACTTGTAGAATACCAATTTTTACTATTTTAAATTTATTTTACTATTTTTTATGATTTATGAAAGATGGTAAAAAATTGACAATTTTTTTTGCCATCTTTCATAAATCATAAAAAAAAATAGTAAAAATTGGTATTCTACAAGTTCATTATATAACTAATTTACTGAGCTACTTAGATCGAAATTTGAAGTTTATTCGATAGATTTTTGAGGATGTAGTACGAATGACCATATGCTATCCATAGCACTCAAACCTTACTCTCTCTCTCTCTCTCTATATATATATATATATATAGAGAGAGAGAGAGAGAGGCTAATATCAAATCGATTGTTCAGGAGGTCTCGTGCAACTAAGTCATTTTTTAATTTTCAAAGTCTAAAAAGTCGATCCAAACCATTAGATATGATCTATATATTAAAATGTGCTTGGAGACCAAATTTTATATTTTTTGGAAATTTTTTTACTATTTATTAAGCCATTTTGAAAATCGCTGATCCAACGGTAGCTTAACCAAACAATAAACCAAATTGGACCATTGGATTAGCGATTTTCAAAGTGGCTTAATAAATAGTAAAAAAAAATCCAAAAAAATATAAAATTTGGTCTCCAAGCACATTGTAATATATAGATCACATCTAACGGTTTGGATCTACTTTTTGGACTTTAAAATTTGAAAAACGACTTAGTTGCACGGGACCTCTAGAACAATCGATTTGGTCTCTAAACAGTCGATCCGAACCGGTCAACATAATTTTCATAATAAAATATGCTTGGAGACCAAATTTTATATTTTTTAGATTTTTTTACTATTATTTTACATAGATACAATATCACTTTATTGGATAGTCTAGAATCTCCTTAAAACAGTGATTTTGTAACTATCTAAAAAAATTCTAAAAAATATAAAATTTGGATCCAAGCATATTTTATTATGAAAAACGTGTTGAGCAGTTCGGAACGACTGTTCGGACTTTAAAAGCGGAAATAAAGGATGAGGAGTGTATTGGAGCACAAAATGATGGTGTATTAATTTGAACCCTCCTCATGTGTGTGTGTGTGTGTGTGTGTAGAGAAAGAGAGATGAGCTATGATAAGTTGCGAAGTAAGAAATTTATTTTATTTCATGCTTATATTTTCTATATTTAAATGTTTAATCAGTCAATCCAAACCGCTTAACATAATCCACATATTGAAAATTATACTTAAATGTCAACCACTTAGAATTTAAAAATAAAGATATTATTCACAGTACGAGTGATGTGCGATGTACGTTATTGATAGTACGTTATAGGTACTTGTATTCTTATGAAGGATAACAATGTGCTTATCATGATTATAGGTGCAGTCTTGTGGACTGTATGGTTAGAGAGGAAGAGGTTAATTTTTTTTTTTTTTTTTGAGGGGGGTAGGGGGTTGCTAAATCTCATCAATCTTTAGGTACCCAAATATTATCCATTGTTAAATTATGGTGCTCCAACCAGAATTATAATGCAGAACAGGTACTAACCTATATGTTACCTTACATCGAAAGGCTTTAGCAGGGGCTTCAACGGGTACTTATTTGGAGAATCCTCTGGCTACAACTCTTATGCTTGGGACGGGACATGAAGAACTTTGGATAATGAGATGACAGATGTTATCTAAAAGAATAGAGAAGCTGCTTTTGAAGTCATCTTCTATAGTTTTATAGGGTTCTTTTGGCTAATAGTTGTTATAAACTTGTGTTTGGTGATGCAGCAGGTAGTATTATCTGTTATAGAATAGTTGTTCAGTTGGTATCAACTTGATACCAAATTTTTTAGTTATTTTGATGCATTTTGTGTTTTGGTACAAAGTGACTGGTACCGGTTTTCTTTGCTGGTAAGGGTTTTCGTTGATTAATGAAAATCTGTAGGATTATACCACTTTTCTCAAAAAAAAAAAAAAAAAAGTATAATGTTCTGAGCCTACCCGAATCCGATACATGTTGCAGTTCCCTGCATAGGAAACATCACAGGAATCAGTCCCAAGATATCTAACGTGGTCCTGAAGAATTAACAGCAGTAATTCCTCGTTAAAAAATATGTACTTTTCATCCAATGAGGTGAGAGTTCAGAAAGAGACAAATAAGGACCCGTAACTATTGTGTCATGCAAAAGTGAAACTTTTGTGACCCCTTCATGCCAATTGGAGGAGACAACGGTGCAACACATTTTGAAGGTTTCTTAGGATATTATGTGGCGATACATTTATTGGATTTTTTTTTTGTAATTGTGGTCTCCTGTCTCCAGTTACAAGATTTGTGAATTATCCATGAAAAAAATCGTTTTTTTTTTTTTTATCCAGAAATAAATGTTGAATTATTTGGTTGACTGAAGTTTGACCGAATTATTCGCAAATTTTATAAAAAATTTCCGAATTTTCCAAATTTTTCCCAAAACATTTTTTTGGTGTTTTTTTTTTTTTTTTTTTTTTTCGAATTGACCTATATAGTCCCGATCCTAAATCATTCCTGAATTATACCCGAATTATTTCCGAATAGCGAATTTTTTATCTCGCCAAAGTGAACCCGAATAATTCATAATTATCAAAGATATATTTGGTATTTTGAAGCTTTATTGGACATTTGGACTACAAGACGAATTTCGGATTACAAAATTATGTTGACATTTAATTAGTTGAATGCTTGTTTTTTAGTCTCTTTCTAAAATCCTTTGGGTCTTGTACCTTTTTTTCATTTTATTATACGCATAAAAATCAAACAATACATTTTAGTAATTCTCTCTTGCGCACCACAATTTAACCAAACAAAATGTGCCGCAGAGGATCCAGACAGCTCTGGAGAAGTCCGGGTTCCGTTGCTCTCATTTAATGGTACAACGCCAACCCTACTAACTACCAAAAAAAAAAAAAAACCCTACTCCCGCTGGCTCCATCTATGGCAAATATACTTATTAATCCTCCTAAAATAAATTTTTAGCCGATAATAACTTCTTCAAAATCAGGTGCCAAAATAGCCTCCATGGTCCATCATTATAAATTACACACATTATTTTATTTAGGTGTTTCCTATATATAATATTGAAATGATCTTATGTTGTCTGATCAATTAAGAAATATACAAAGCTCAACTATACAATAGTATACAGCTTTGCAGTTCAACAGTTTGCTCATTACATAAATTGAAATTTAATATCATAATTTCAGTATTTGTGGGCAGTATTAAGGTGTAAGGTTGGGAATTCATATCACCTAAGGTAATTAAAATTTTGAGTTTGAATTCGGACTGTCGGATCTGCTTTGGCACGAATATTAAAATGACCTCATACATTACACTTCGAATCGGATTGGTTTGAATTCTGATCGAACGGTCCGAATCCAAATTTAAAATTTGAGTTACCTCATAGGATCCTAACTCTTAAGGTTAATTGAGGAGGTAATTTTGGAAACAAATATGTTGTTATTCTAAAAGAATAACAGGAACCTGCTCTTCCGATCTCAACCATTCAAATTTTCTTAAGCACGAATTTCAACAAAGAAAATTATTCATGTGAGAATCTCAACGTATATCAACGGTTAAGATTGGAATAACAGGTTTCTTGTTAATCCCTTAGAATAACAGCAAATTTGTTTCCGGTAATTTTGGCATGTAGTTTTGAGGGATTGCTATTTGTCACTAAAAAATCAATCATGACTTTAGAGGGCTATGTTATAAATTTGCCACCCTCTCTCTGTAATCTAGAAGTACTTTAAAATATGACGAAAGTGTCAGCTTCCTTCGCTCCAAATTTTGTGCCTAGGGTTTGTCCATGCGTTGCCCTCATGTCCATATACTACGTCATCACTGTAAAATTGGGGTTTAAATAGTTCTGCCATGAGCGGTTCCTGGCAAACTTTGTGATTTTTCTGTTTTGTTAATGCAATGCTATAGAATTCCAAGTTGCATCATGTTTCATATTGTACAACATGGCAACTCACGATGATCATCTCAAAGGATGTGATAATATAAAATTGTTAACTTGTATAAAATTAATGTTCTATATTTGTTTTTTATTATTTGAGTTGAAATGTTGCTTTTAAAAATATCCTTTAGTACAAAAGTGTTTGTACCTCAAGTAAGGTTGTTCAAAAACCACTATCAATAAGAAATAATATAGTATGTAAGACTTAACTCTATCTCAAATGGTAGAAAAGATAAACTAGGCCATTTTAATAAAAAAAATACTCTTTCTGGATATAAATATTATACTTTAGTGATCATTTACGACCTTAACCATATATATACAACCAACCATAGCTACATATATACATACATTTCCCATTTGGAGCAGATGCACAATGGATGTTCCTTTTGGGGGAATAATAGCATGTTTACTTAGAAAATGGCTTAGACATGTAGGACCCATTTTCCAATGCACCTCCCCAAGACCTTATCAAAGCCAAACATTTTTGGCACTTCCCTTTTCACATGAAGTTGCTGGTGCTACTAACCCAAACCCAAATTCAACCCAACATTACCAAGATACCTTAGCAAAAGCACCCTTTATTGGGCCCCACCATACCAGTCAGGGTTCCTCCCATGGTCAATCTTGCCAAACACTGGGCCCCACATGTCCCTATTCTCTCTTATTTGCATGTGATTCAGACCCTCAGATCACTATTCCGGATCGCCTGTACCGGGTAGACTTTAAACATCCATGTGGTTAAATTTGTCATAAAAGACTAACCTAACAAAAATTGAGAACTCACCAAGGGGAACAAGGAAAAGTTATGGAGAGAGGAGGGTGTCCGATGCCCATCGGACCAAAACAGTGTTTGATGGTTGGTTTTTACCGTCCGATCTACTTCAAGATCTGTGCGCACGGATATTAAAGCAAACAGCACGGATATTAAAGTGATGCGCATAGATCTTGAAGTGAATCGGACGGTAGAAACCACCCATCAAACAGACTCTGGTCCGATGGGCATCGGACACCTCCCTCTCCCAAAGTTATGATGTTCATAAAAAACAAAAACAAAAATTACATCATGAAACCATATTTATTTGAGAACAAAATTGTGATGTACATCTTCCGCAGACGTCAGTAAATAACTCGTTAGAGTGGGTACTGATCGTAGTTGCCACAGACAATCCGACGTATGGAATTCGGGCCAGCTTGGGTAAGTAGGAGGTGCAAATCCATCTGCCCTATTAACCTTTTGGAATTCTGTGTAGCTCAACTTAAACGCCATGCATTCAACAACAACAAAAAAGGTAAAAACTTTTTTTAATGATGCATAAATCACATATTGTAGGAATCATGAAGGTATTTGTACAAAATATTAATTATACTGGTATGCATTAATTAGTGAGCATTTATGATCCATGTGTTTAATCATAATCTATTTCTTTGACCTTATTATGCTTGCTCGTCTTTCCCTTATATATGTTCTTTAAACTTGAGAATTGATATAATCACATGTATATGTGCTTTATTGTTTAAATGAATATGTGCTTGAGCTAGTGTGTAATGTGTGTGTGTGTGATCATTTTGAACTAGCTAAATTTTCTTTCTATGTTGACCAAATGATTAAATAAAAATGGTTTGTGATTAACTAGCTAGTTATCATAAATTCTAGTCAAAAGTAAAATTATTTTTTCCAAATAAAATATGCAGTTTATAGCTCCCACTAGTAATACAAGTACTTACATAAATATTTTGTTTATATATTCATCAATAAGTATTGCTAATAACCCATATATGCATGATTTATGTGTTATTGTGAGCTCCATTTGTAATTTTGTCATTTGAATTCCATGCAATATCTTTTAAAGACGTGAACCAACAACATAGCTAGTGTAGCAAATATAGAAATCCAAAGATATATAAGAGAGAAGATGTAGAAAATATAAAACAATTTTAGCTAAGCTAGAAGGGAATTGGATGTTGCTTTCATGAATGACCTAAGACATCAAGATAGTTTAATGAAAAATAATATATATACGGTCTTAGTTCTATGCCTTGATAATGACATAAAGGAAAGGTCTCGCTTGATGTTGATGTATTTAATATATACAAAATTTTGACTGCAGTCAACATCCCTGATCATGTCTAATTCGTTCTCTGTTAACAATATATTATATGCAACTATGCATGTATATATCCATCCATCCCATTAGCTAGTAGATGTAATATTATAAAATTAAAACATGATTAATTGGAGACCAACATTTTTTTTTTCCAATGAAAAGGAGATGAGAACATAGTCATTTAATTAAGAAGATAAGTGATGAAGAGTAGTTCACATTTACAATCCTATAGGTAATCATTAAGCAGCACTATGTGACTATGTCTTTCATACACAGTTTTGTTATAGTTCACATCCAACACTCTAGTATTAATAAATAATATCATCAACAAGATTAAGAGGGTATAATAGTCATTTGTCCAGACAATAACTAGACCACTCTACACTTTTTTGACATCAAAAAACCCACAATAAGACATTCTTCCAAGGCCTATAAGTACCTCACTTAGCACTTAAGGGTGAGCAACCTAACACTATTATATATTTCACTGCAATACTGCTTGACTTTGCTTACCCAACCCCCCCCAAAAAAACAGAAAACTCAGAACAAACCTCCCTCTTCCTCAGAGAAAGACAAAGAGAGATAGAGAGAGAGAGAGGGACCTCATATTCTATGGATGATCAAAACCAAGACCAAAACCATGAAACCGCACCGGAGCCGGTACGGTCAAGGTGGACACCGAAGCCAGAACAAATACTCATACTTGAGTCGATCTTCAATAGCGGCATGGTGAACCCACCGAAAGAAGAAACAGTACGAATCCGCAAATTACTTGAGAAATTCGGTACAGTAGGGGATGCAAACGTGTTCTATTGGTTCCAGAATCGACGGTCAAGATCGCGTAGGCGTCAGCGCCAGATGCAAGCCGGGCTAGCCAACAGTGAATCTAGGGTTTCTTCAGGTGCCAATTTCCAATTTGGTAGTGGGACAACTACTGGTGGTGGCAGTGCAGGAGGCGGTGCAAGTCTCTACGAGTGCAATTCTTCGGGCTCATGGAACGGAGCGTTATCACACAGTCCCTATTCCAGCTCTTATTCAAGCTCTTATTCTGGCTGTTATTCGAGTGGCGCGAGTTCTTCTTCTTCACCTGGATTTGTAGGAGAGGAGCTGAGCAGTGGTGGCGGGGGAGAAGATTTATTTGCGATTTCTCGACAAATGGGGTTTATGGAGAATAATCAAGGCCAATATGGATGTGTCTCTGGTACTCCGTCTCAGTGGCAGTACCAATCCGGTAAGTGTATATTTCATGCAATTGAATTGGTGATCATAGATTCATAGGCACTCCCTTGCTAAGTTTGTATAACTAGAATATATTTTGTTTTCAAGCAAAATATGCAGCAACATTTATAATTTACAATGACAGAAATATATAGCTTTTTGCTGCTAGGTTTTGAATTTTAATCAAGCATATATTCACATGTTTTCTTCTTATAAACATGGATTTAAATCACAGGAGGTGCATGGATTAATTTTCTGAATTTGTTTCATTGTTATATTGAAAAGCAGAAATGTACTTGTTACATATAAAATAAATATTATGATCCCTAAGTTGACGTGTCAACATATATATATTTATCTTCTTTTTTTCTTTTTGAAGAACACAAGTACCGAAGAACATCTGTTCTTTAATTTATATATCTAGTAAATATTTAATTTATAGCAAATATTAATTACACCTGGAACCAGTTCATCTTGTTTTCTTCCTATTCCATCAAATGCTTTGTTGGGCAACTTCAATGACTCAAATAAAAGTACCATGCATATATAGTCTGATTGATATTTAGTTCGTTTTTTGAAATATAACATCAAAAGTAACATAACTCTACTCCTTAAAAGATGACTATATATATTTTTTGATCTCGTTCTCTGATGCATATTTCTTTTTAGTGCCGATCGAGTGCTAGAATGAGGACGCTATTCGCGATGGATACAATCGGTATACCCTCGCGAATACTTCTGTCGCTAATAGAAAAAACACCTTTCTGTTGGTATGCCCTTGCGATGTCACTATTTATCCTTACGGATACTGTCCCATTTTTGTAGTCGCGCTCGTTCTATGTGTAGATTTCTAAGTGCAAATTATATTTAAGTTCTTTGAATTGCCCTAATTGGATGTCGCACTCAAATTCAAAACACCATCCTATGTAATGCTATATACCAAAAGGTTTAGTTGAAGTACATAAACAATAACGAAATTCATTTTAGTGTTACATTAGAAATTTCAAATTTTGATCCTATTAAAAAATCCCTCCCATGTAATTTCAGGATTATCTCACAAATAGATCACATAAATAAAACTACCTCTTTATGCAGGAACTATTAGTGTGTTCATAAATGGCGTACCGATGGAGGTGCCCCGGGGTCCGATTGATTTGAGAACGACATTTGATCAAGATGTGATGCTCGTAAATTCGTCGGGGGAGCTACTTCCAATTAATGAATATGGAATTCTCATGCAAAGCTTGCAAATGGGTGGAAGTTATTTTGCGGTAAACAAATTGAATCCAAACTAATTTTGTATGTCCTTATGCTATATACATTATGTAACTCCATACACAAATTTGATGATTTATTTTTGCTGCTTCTTCTTTTTTTGCATTTAACAGGTTCCAAGATCAACATAAATCAAGTCTCATGCACATGAGATGTATATGCCGCAAGACAATGCTGATTGAGGTGTTAGCATTTGCATGCATGCGTAGTAGAACTGCGCTTGTTAAATTAATTAATCTCTTTCATAAATTAGTATATGCTGGAATATTTGTTGCAGTGGAATTCTGATGTAGACATCAGATTAAAGTTAATTGGTGTTGATTCATGTAATAAGGTTTGGGACCTGAGTGTAAAATCTTCTATATATAGGCTTCTTGCATGTTTGTCATGATTGGCTATTTCTAGTAGTTGCTTAGGATATTAGATTTAATGTAATTGCCCTTTTAAAATTATTTTATTCAAAACTCTCTCCTAAATATTCATGGATTTGCTTAATTTCTTTCCAAGGAAAAAGCTAGAAATTATTTTCACGATGTTCCACATATCACATATATATGTTTGAGAATTTTTTTTAAATTAGCTGATCATACATGTAGATGTATTAATTTTGCGCTTCTTTTGGGAGATAATGATATAGCAGTGACTAGAATAAATATGCTAAATTAAATTAAAAGAATTAAAGTAAGAACGTAAAATAAGCATGTAATGAAGGCAGAAAAAACAAAAAAAAGAGAGATAATTCATAATTATATACTAAAAATCATAATAAGAAATGATCCAGACATAATTAACCAGCTTTAATTAATTACACAAGTCATAGTGTCATAGATAATTAACATTGCAATTTGTGTGCACATAAACACATAATAGAATAATTAATTGTTTTATGGATGTCACGTACGTTCTTAATATAAAAAATTAAGCACTGTTTCAGCTAGGTGTAGTCAAAGGAAGCTGACATGTTCAACTGGTAAAAGAAATTACATGTAGCACAATTCTTTATGCCGAGGAGCATTAGTACAAAAACAAAAGTAACATTATATACTGATCATCACTTCTTTGGCAATTAGTCTCTCACAGTCACAAGCCTACACACAAACACACATACAAATTAAAACCGCAATGTTTAGTCCCTCAAATTTGAAACATATATACCCACCTTTTTGTTGCTTTAACAACTTTATGTGGCTAATTAGTAGACCAACTTTATTTAGCAATTACATGCTACTTATTATTTTGTCGTATTCGATCGGCCTACAATTGTAAGAAGAAAATAAAAAATCACAATATTAACTTTTGATCTCTCTCATTTAAGCATTACAAAAAAAAAGGAAAATTGACAAATATATATATATAATTCCAATATATAGGTTTTGTGTAAGGAGTGGGAGGCGATCTGATATCCGATTTGGTGCCGTCAGATTCTTGTTAACTTGATCAACACGGATCTTAAAGTTATTTGTGCGAATCTTAATGTGAATCAGACAATACTTCTAACCGGATATCAGATTGAATATGATCTGATACCCATCAGACCGCTTCCAATTTCTTTGTGCATATAATTGATATAAGCATTAAAGAAGAATTCCTGCCTCTTGTGCAGGTACATATTTTCCTTCTAAGAGAGAACGAAATCTTGGATGTGCACATAACTAAATGCATGCCATGCTTGATGCTTTAGTCATTGTTTTTATTTAATTGCAAATGGGCTATATAGAATGTATACTTTTTTTCAAGTGAAATCTACTCGAGATTCAAGAGATTGGAGATATATATTAAATTGAATTGAATTGAATTTGGTCAGAGTACGTACCTAGTACCTTTAATTCTTCGTGAAATACTAAAAATACCAGGTGATTTGAGATTTGCAAAATCTTCTCCTGATCTGGTTTCTTGTTTTTAAATTATTAATATGCTACATCGATACTTTGACTGATTAATTATCACCCAAAAAAAAACAATATTTATTCTTTGACTATGTTGTTTCAGAATCTGACTCTGCTGCTCTTTAAATAGAATAACATGATTCTGTTATTTCAAATTTAACTATTTATCAGTGTTTAAATTCATGCATAAAAATTCAACGATTTATTCTTTTTGAAGAGCAGCAGAGTTGGATCCGCTGTTTCCAGCTGCGCCCATTTCTCTTATAGCAGTGTATGTCATCAAAATTTAAGGATAATTACAAATTTTGGCTCCACAAGGTATTTTACAGAGTACTCATTTAACTAGGTGTCTTTTACAGTAAATTAGTTACTTTTAACATATAATAAGAAAATTATTAGATGCATGACCGTGAATTTCGTAACACTAGTTACATCTAACATAAATATTGTTCTTTTAAACACTTACAATTGGTTACTTTCCTTAAAAAAAAAAAATTATATTTTGTTTAACACATATTTACGGTTGTCAAGACATGCATGTCTGATGAAGTGCGGAAGGACAGTAGTCACAGTACTAGTGATGGTCAGTTATGTGATTTATGTACCAGTGCCTGGACATGTTTTGAGAATTGTAAATATATGTATTAAAAGGAGCTGAGAAATGTGAAAAAATAATGTGTTCAATATTTAAAAAAGAAATACGCAGAGTCATACGCTCATACTTTTGTCATTAATTTTAATTATGATAATTAAAAACAACTAACTTTGTGTTAACATTAATTACCTGTATATATTTAAAAGTACAAGGTACCTTAAAATATTTAGAGACAAGTTCTTACATTTTTGCAAAAGTTACTTCAATATATTAGTACAAACTTTGACATGAATCGCGGACTTAGTGCAATAGCATGAGTGATCTCATCTCTTACACGCTGTTGGGATGGAAAGCAGAGGAAGGGAGGTAATGAGAAGAAAAGAAGAATTTCTCTCGAATCTTGTTTGGTTGACAAAATTATGTTTGATCGATGTGAAGGGTACAGGAAGTGAAAGTTTTAATCTTGCATATTATAATTAATAGAATTGATTTTCCTCCCAATTTGAGGTGTAACGAATGGAAATAAATTTTGTTGCAAATATTTTCAGAAAAAAATAACAAATACCCAACCCTATATCTTACCTATATAATTTTCATCCAAGTTTATTTGTTACAAATCTACATCAACTACCGAATTTTTCATTAACCTTCTAAATTTTAATTAATCAAATAATAAATAAAACGAAAAAAAAAATTAAATTTATTCTCCCTCATTAACCATTCAAACATGAAGAGGTTAAATATATTGATTTTCTCTTTATATTCCATTCCATTTTCTTCTATTCTTCACATCCCTTCTCTTTCTCTACTCTCCACAATATATATCTACAAGAATGGAGACACTATCCGCGGTGGATTATGTCGGTATATATACCGTTGCTAAAAAAAAAAAATACATTTATGTCGGCATACTATCACGGATACTCACTCTTTAAACAAGATGTTAACGGAGAGTTATTGAGGAAGCTCAAATTTAAAAATAATGAGATGTACGGAAGCCCTTCAATAAGAAAAGAAGTACAAGTTTTAACATAGAAAATTCAAGTAAAAAGAAAGACAATTAATTTAGAGCCGGCCGCTTGGATGTCTACTTCAGATGCCACTTCCCCATCGTGCTTATTGTTATTGTATTTATTTATTTTATTTTATTCTTTTGCTGAAAAATGCACGTAGGCACATTGTTATTGTAATTATTAATTCATGGGATTCACATCTGCTGTAATTCTAAGAGGATGAACAATAATTCTAAAATTCTTGCTTTTTGAAATTTAACCGTCCAATAATTTTGTGCACTTTTCTCATAGCAGATGATTTTTTCTTGCACGAATCTCGAAACAGTTCAACAATTAAATTTAAAAAGACAGAGATCATAAGTCACTGTTTATGAGTGAAGAATCGCAGAAGATTCGGATCCTTAATTCATGACCCCCTTCGGCTTCGTTCCCACCAATCACAGAGGCGGTCATGGTACTCTGCCTAAGTCAATACCAAATATATTTATACCGCCAACTATAGATAAATTAATGCTGTTTCGTAGCTACACGCCATCTTTGGTCGTGGCTACGTATCTCACCTTACATAGTTGCATGTAGTGCTATGAGTGTGCTACGTGTGCTAACATATCTTAATCATCAATAATTAATCTAAAAAACTTGATTTAATGAGTGAAGCCAGCAGAAGCGCTTTAGAGTTAGCTTATCAAGCATGCAATTTCGTGAACTTGATCTCAAAAGATTGCATGCATTTTATTATATTGTGAGTTTGTCCTTGTATGATTTCAAGAGGACGGATCAAAGAAGGGAGAATGGGATCAATTGATCTTCATTTTTTTTTAATATATTTTTACATTTTTATATAATTTTTTTATAAAATTTAAAGTAAAATGTTTTAATAAGATAAAATTGATCTCATTCTCTATAAGAAAATTTAATATAATTGACTCCCATAATTCAAAAGTCTGACTCCAACCTTTATAACAAACTCAAAAATTAAAAATTTGTTCTAATTTGTGAGTTTGTTCTTCTCTCTCTCTCTCTTTTTTAAACGTGTTGTATCATTCTATGACCAAAATTTTGTACAATGATCACAGCATGTTAGTTGTGTCATAACAAAATATAATGTATGTAGCCACATTTGATCATATTAGTACAGTCACATTTAGTTACTTTTTAAAATTTTATTTTTATTAAGGTGGAAAATCAGAAGAAAATTGTAGACAATTATAAAATAGAAAAATAATATTGAAAAGTTTTTTAAATAAATAATGTCATAAATTTTATATTGGTCTAATCACTAGTAGTCAAATTTAGCCACGTGCCATGTCGTATCATATATCGTGATCGTGATGTGTCATGTTTTGATTAGACCGATTCACGTACCTTGTCATTTTTTTGAAATATAATTACGATACATAATACACGAGTTACGTCACTTGACCCATATGTGTGGCCGACGTGTCCTGTGAGTGCGTATCCTATGAGATATCTCATATTTTATGTGGCCGACATGTTTGGTGCCTATTCGAGGATAGTACAGGTGCCAGTATTATTTGCGCATTGAGATTCGTGCAAACCGTACTTGCACGGTTGAGATTTTTCAAAAACCACGCAACATATGAGATATCTCAGAGGATGTGAATTCGATTCTAATCACACCTTAACTTTTCTTTTGTATAATATGCTGTCATAAACGAACTGGGAATCGTTTTCGTTGAATGAAGCAATGTACGTAACTAGCAATCCTCCGAAAATTGGAATTCGGATTATCTCAGGTACCTGACTAAGGCAAATTAGTTATTTTAACTTTTCTGCTTGACTATTAATCTAGTACCGCGTTGCCTAGTTTAATTTTACCAACATTCAGGCACTGAACAACTAATTCACGCTCGACCCAGAAAAGCCTCAGGTCACATTGACCAGAGTTGAAAGAAATAAATTATGGTACTCGGTCCAATATTGCTTGCTTACCAACTTCACTTCAATTCTGCCATTATCACATTATGTGCCTTAAATGATTCGGCTTACAATGAAAGAAGCCCATTTATAAAATATGGGCTTCAATTCTACTCAGCCTTGTAAGATAAAGCAAATATCCACTGTAATGTTCAAAAGGTATTTGGGCCGAGTTTCTCCCTCTTCTGTACATACAACTACAGAAGAGGAGGGATGTCTGGTGAAAGCTGTTTGATCCGCATTAAGTATAGTGCGCACTTGATCGGTTCGAATCTTGAAGTTGTTCGCACAAATCAAACGAATCCGATCGAGTATCGAACTGAATTTAGTATGATGCTCATCAGACCATCCATGATGTTATATAGTTAAAACCTCGAGACGTCTATGCGTGAGAACAAGCACGGGATCTTATTTGGAAATTTTAATCTCATCTTTATCTCAAAGATAAAAACTGAATAATCACTGTTGATTGTATGACAGTATGATCACTGTTTGGAACTAGTTGGCTCAGATTTTTTGCAGCATGCAGGAAAACTACATTAGGTAATATCCAGCTTCAGGCAGCATTATTTATTTAATCGGGAAAAGTTTATTAAATACAATGATCATATGCAAACTGAAGTTTTGGATGAGCATATCTTCTATTAGAAAGCTTCGGGTTGGGTTATTTTCCTTTTCCCTAAATATTTCATCTTATTTTTATGAGGAAAATGATCATGAAGAGTTGTATATATATCCATCTTTTTTTTAAGATTGGCAGCTGCACATTAAAAACAAAACAGTTGTTAACTCATAGATTCCGAAATAGAAAAAAAATTGGATTTTGTAATTTTTCAGATTATGGGTGTTGTTCTTTTAATGGTGTTCATGGAAGATTAAGTACATACGGATTTTTGAACTCGAATAATAAAAATGTTATGTTTGTTGATTATATATGGTTTAGAAAAAAAAAAAAAAAACTTTTATGTTATGTTTGATATTCATCTGGATATCTTTCTTATATATTAATTTTGGATAGATGGGAACTATTCACCTACAGTGAAATCTACAATGCTCATCAACAGTGAGGTTTTCAATCGGGACCCACTTTTCAGACAGCCACCCAAATTTCTTATTATTTTTTCCTCTAAAATGTAATAGTACTATTTTGGAGACTAAGAAACTGTCCTATGTTGATCAAGTGTTGAAGGAAAAATATGATGTGATTGATTTGTTTCTAATATATGAATTTTAGAATAAGAAAAAATATGATCAATCGTTTATTGTTGATCGAATCATCCAGTAAACTGTACCAATAAATATGAATTTATATGAATAGTAAATTTATAAGTATGTTACTAGATAGATATAGATAATTTAATGATCAAATTTGAAACAATTTAGCATTATTTGATTATGCATCACGGTTTAAAAACTTCATGGAACACGGACCATGGTACACAGTGCTAGTTAGTATCCTTTGTGTTAAGCTGATCTTTTTTGGAGCAAAAAAAAAACACATTATATCTCTTTATAACTTTAACCTTTTTTTTTTTTTGAGGAATTTATAACTTTAACTTCAAGATAATAAAAAGTATGATGCACTTACAAAACTTTGAAACTTCCTGGGTACCTTGCAAAGTAGATCAGCTGACCATCTTTTCTCAAAGCAAAGTGTATACTATATTTTACCAGTACCATGCCACTTGAAAACAACTCTGATATTCTGATCCCCTATTTTAGTTTCTATGATTAGATACACACCGTAGAGGCTCAGTTGGGGAACTCTTTCTGCTGTAAATAGGGGCTTGTACAGTTTTTTTGCCAAAACGAACAGAAGTTATGGTACCACCTTTTTTTAATTTATTAAAAGTTCGGTACCATCCTAAAGGTAACACCAAACTGGAACCATACGAGGTACCATCCTAAAGGTAACACCAAACTGGAACCATACGAGGCAAGTTACACACGGTAGCATACCAAGGAAACATAAAAGAAGCACCAAACAGCAATTGTGTAAAGTTAAGAGATTGACAAAATTCAAATGTATTACAAGTTTTGGTCCCATTAGCCTCCGAAAAAAGAAAAGAAAAAAAAGGGGAAAAGTCATATACTACAACGAAATTAGAATTTACTCGAGCTACTTAAATATAGCCAGAGATCGTGTTTTGCCGTGTTGGCATCTCTGCTCTTTATTCTCAACATTACGCACTTTACCGATTGTGAGTCAAATTAGGCTTCACTTTCATGCTGCTCTCGCCCAAAGAAATATAGCAACCATCACCAATTTTAATTTTTCAAACTGGTCCTTGTATGACAACCTCATTTTTACCCAGCCAATATCTCCTGCCTCAGGATTTTTGTTGCTGCGAAATCTATTAGCTGAGACTCACAATAGGGTCCCATGTATATACATTTCTTGCTTTGAAGCAATTGGTTCCCAAATATTCAACAAGCCTATATATTAGCTTCCATGAAACTTCTCAATTATACCTAAATATACTCTGCAATTACGAGCTTTCCTGGAATGACTGGGACCGAGAAAATGCAGCTGGGTTGGCATGCAATACTTGAGAGCTTTCCCCTGGTACCTGACCTCTGCCCTCGCTTTTCGGCCCAAAAGGCCTAAACATGCGCCCATCCTCTGGTTTGAACCCTAGTGTGTCCCAAATTGAGCTCTTGGCTGCTTCTTCCGGGTCGTCAATTCTTAGGGTTTTTGGGACCCACAATGACTTCTCGCTTTTTTCTTCCACTTGAGAGGTTCCATCATCTCTAGAATGTTTTCCTAGTTTTGCTGACCCTGTACTGGTACCTGAACACGTACTTGTGCTGGAGGAAGGTGATCCAACCCATTGGGGTGCGCCCCACCCAGGCATAAATGCCCAGAAGGGAGCCGGTACAAAGGGAAATGGCATTGGTGGAGGACAAAACCCATTACCAGATGCCATCACCACCGGTGGCTGCATAGGCGGTACAGGTACAGGTAAAGGCGAGGGAGTCCATGGTACCGGAGTGGGCCCCCCATTCCAAGGATACATAAATGTTGGCCCAGGGTAATACGGTACATGTGGTATGGGTGTAAACCCGTTACACCCATTCTTTTCATTTGCCAACCCGTTCGGTATACAATTAGAAGTCGTTGTAGAAGATCCACACGACACCATCGGTGCAGTATTACCGCCACTGTTTTCCTTATCATGTTCCCCGATATTCAAAACAGACACCATCGATTCACAGAGGGGAACCTCAGACCCAAATTTCACGACACTGCCATTGGGTGACTTCATTTGTACTGGTTCAGAGCCGTTGGCTAGTATGGCACCAGTAACCTGGCGTACCAGATTCTTGTTCTTGCGCCGACCAGCACCCACTGGTACATTGCGCATGGTACCGCCAGCTGTCCAGTACCTCTGGCAGTTCTTACAAAAATGTCTTGGCTGGTTAATATTGTAATTATTGTAATAACAGAATTTGGTGTCCATGCTGTTGCACCGAGGGCATGGTAAAATTTTGTCTGGTTTCTTCAGGATAGGTTTTTCTTGGAGTTGTGTATCACCCTCTGACATTGATTTCTCAGGTCTGGACTCTTCTTGTTCTTGAGCTGTCTGCTCATCAGTATCAAGAATTTGGTGGCTCATCTCAGAGTTGTTCGGATCTGGTTCTAGTAATGGATCTGGATTTGATTTAGTTGCTACGGAGGAATCAGCTTCTGTGCATGTACCCTGAAGTTAAAAGAAAAAAATTGAGTATTTGCTGTGTGGGTTACATCTCAGTAAATTTGTAACTGCAGTGGAGTCCCCAAAATATTGGATATTAAATTTAGCAGTAGAGTAAAAAATTTAGCTTCTTCGGGTCAAGAGGGCTTTTCATGGTAGCTGAAATACAAAGTCCTTTCATACAAAATATAAATGAAAAAAAAAATTTACTAAAATTCCCATTTATGAACTGATTATTGGTGAAATTATAAGTTCTCCAAAGCAAAAGATTAAGTCAGCTTGACTGTGGGTTACAGGACCTAAAGCTTGAACAGCACAGATTACAAATTAGGGTTTAGTGATTTTACATAGGCTACAAAAGAAATACCAGTCCTCTTTTTGGTCCTTGAATGTAAATGTAGAATAAAACCAAAAGGCGACTTTAGGTTTGCAAATTACTTTCCAAACATGACATATTCAATAGCCTAACTAATTGAACTCGACTCAATAGATTTTATCCAAATCAAATTAATCAATACTAGTTCAAATGAAAAAACTAGAACTAACTTAATTAACTTAATTGAGCTATTAATACGAGAATCACACAAGCAAAAAGAAAACCCTCCAGTAAATTAGAGTCAATTAAAATCTGAGTTGAACAAATCTAAAACTCCATCTGATTAAGAATTGCCTCACAAAGACATGAAGCACCCAGAGGAAAAAAAAAGAGGAATAATAGGAGTTTCCCTCACCTTATCGAGTTCTTCCATTGTTAAATCGGGTGGATTGTCGGAACCCGACCCACTAACTTCGTCAGCCGCCAGAGGAATAGTCCGCCCGAAAAGCTTGATCGCCGGATCCCTTAAATCAGACA
This sequence comes from Carex cristatella, assembly GCA_024447775.1. Classification (NCBI taxonomy): domain Eukaryota; kingdom Viridiplantae; phylum Streptophyta; class Magnoliopsida; order Poales; family Cyperaceae; genus Carex; species Carex cristatella. The sequence continues at coordinate 3,165,920 of JAJHPF010000024.1, read as the reverse complement.
TCTCTCAACCGTCGGATCAAATCCGACAAAAACACATGTCTAGTTCTGTCTGAGAGAGGAGAGGATAGAGAAAGATAGAGAGAGAGAGAATCGTTTTTAACAAAGAATAAATGGGGGGACGACCTGGAGTTGCCGGTGAGAGATGACAGCTGGCGTCCTAGTCAGCACTAAGAACGCTTGTCAGCCACGAGTTTTGATTAGGCAATTTTTTAATGATTGCCCTCTGTTGTGAAACATTTTATGGTATGGTCCTTTTCAGAAATAACATTGACTATCAAGTTCTGTATACAGAGTTTATTTTATTTTCTAATATTCAGCTGAAGTTGAACATCAAACTCATTTTTTTTTACTTATTTTTATCTAATATTATACACACTATTTGTCTCCTTTTTTTAATATTTCTGCTAATTAAGAATTATAATTTTGCCTCTCTTTTTTTCCTTTTTGAGATTTTTCATATGCATAGTGCGATTTATGGTTATTGGATCGTAGTTGAGTTTTATTGGTTACTAACTTATCTAAAACTTAAATTCATCGTGATTTATTCAGCTTGCTAAATTTTTGTTCACTTATGTTATCAAAATATTTTGATTTGAATTTAAAAAAAAACATTGATGGTATCATTGTTTTAGAAAATCATTTATCATATTAGTGAATTTGCATTTATAATTTAAATGACAATTTTTCTAAACCTGAAAGAAGACATCAGCTGACTGAATATTATGGATTTAATTTATGAGTAGTTTAAAATACAAGACATAAATTTTTAAATTATACAGACATACAGTAATGTTACAACGTTAAAAATATAAAACATCAAATATTTTGAAATTTGTTAGGCCATATGGCAACCGAATTTTTGTAGCCAAGTATTGTCAAACACACAAATTTACATTTCTTGGTGGGCTAAATGGTAAAAGATCTTGTTTTAGTGGCTAGAGTTGGCTCTGATGACGTCAACTGGTGGTGGGCCCTAGAAAAAGGAAAAAGAAGTGTTTTGCGTTGCGTGCAGCTCAAAAAGGCATGAAAAGGTTGTACTGGACGCGCCAGTTAGCTTTTTTTTTGGCATAGTCTCGGAAGTCGGAAGCTCATTTTTTCAATACTTTTTATACTTTCTTTTACGTACGTGTTGACTTGGTGACGTGGCAGGGCGTAGCTGGTATGATAAGCGACTCACATAGTCACATATATTAACTATAAGCAGAGCAAATTAGGGACTCAATATTGCTGACAAGAGTGAGGCTATGGACTTGTGGTAATAAAGTGGAGTCAGAGTTTGTTCGGCCACACATAAAAGATTAAATATTAATTTACATTAATAAAAGAGTTGTTCAATGAGCTAAAAAAAGGAATAGGAGATTAAAATAGCTAAAAAAAACTAAATGAAGAGGAACATGCCTTAAGGAAGGAGCAAGAGATTGAGATTTGGGCAAAGAGAGGTTAAAGGAAATTATCTTAATCCGTACTAAAAAACCGATGTTCGCAGTATTAAGTGGCTAAGAAAATTAAAGGAAGGATTAAAGAGGTCCTTGCTGAACGACCCCACTTAAGCTTACCAAAAAGTGAGTATGAAATAAAAATCTGTTGGTCGGATTTCACCAAAAAGTGAGTATGAAATAAAAATCTGTTGGTCGGATTAAGTTGAAACGAAGAATTCAAATTAATGAAAACGATCTACTTTAATGAGTGACATTTCTATATTAAATTTTCAAATTTTAGGATTAATTTAGTATAAGTTGAACGGTAAAAACACAGATAAAAATTAGTGCATTAAAATTAACCTATAATCTCTTTTTACAACTACTACGGTGTTTTTAAGCTCACAAATAAGTTTGGTGAGCTTAAATCCAAAATTATCGGATTAAATTCGAATGACGAATTCAAACTGTTGAACCGATCTACTTGTTAATGTGTTTACATATCACATTTGTAAATTTGAGAATTAATTTAGTATAAAGTCAAACGGTCAAATAATGATGAAAAATGTACGCATTACAATTAACTTATAATTTTTATTTTCTCTTACGTGTTGACTTTGTACTTAATTAATTCAAAAACTTATAAATTTGACATGTAAACGTGTTACTTGTGAAGTATATTGATTTTAACAATTTGAATTTGTTATTTGAAACCAATTTATAAATTTTTAATCTCACCAAAAAAATTAGTAAGCTTAAGAACATCCGATCTGGTAAAATAGTAACAAAATTAAAAAAATAAAATTTGATCTTCAATACAAAGATCATATTGATCGGATCGACCAATTTAGGTGAATGTACATTTTATCTATGTGAATCACACAATTTAGGTGAATGTGGACGAAATCTGACAAAATTGTCGATATAAGAGGGTGCAGAATATTTAAGGTTGTTGGTTAATTGAAAACATATTAGATTGATAATTTTAATAATTATAGAGAATATTCATGGTCTTGAAATCCAGCAAATAAAATATTTGAGCATACTACATGCACACCATTTACATATGAAATGAAAAGGTTTTGTCAAATTTTGTTGTTCATCAAGTGATATGAAATTTACAACAATACGTAGTTAGTGAAATTTGATGGAACATCACGTGATATTTAAATTGTATGAAAAATTCATACGCAACTGACCGAATTTTTATTTTACAATATTAAAAAAAACTATTTTTTTAGATTTCAAAAAATACTAGGGACGTACCGATGATTGGCGGCCCCATAGACTGAGGACCGCCAAGTCCCTATGCTATATATATAGGAGCTGTTGGTTCCATTTTTCATTGTTCATTTGGATCGCTTTTAATCTCTTCGAATTCGGATAAGTTTTTTTCTTATTTCAACTTTTAATTTAGTAGTAATTTAGATAGGTATAGAGTTTAAGATTTAGATTTAGGATTTGAGGAAGCACGATCAAAGTTGTCAAAATAAGTCGTTATCAAGTTCTAATCCTAAATTAAATGGATCAGTTTACAACATCCTGACACAACTTATAAAACTATAATCCAATAGTTGACAGCAAAAGGCCCGCAAAATAATAAAAAAAATATTAAATTATTAATCATAAATATATATAATAATTATAGCAATAACGTTGGCTGATATCAAAATATATGTTTCAGAACCATAGTACAACCAATTAATTTTTCGATTTTTAAAGTCCAAACGGTCGATTCAAACCGTTAGATGTGATCTCTATTAAAATGTGCTTGGAGACTAAATTTTACATTTTTTTTAACTTATTTTACTATTTATTAAGTCAGTTTTAAAATCGTTGATTTTAATAAAAAAAGTGAAAAATCTCTTGATCATTGAAAACAACAATTTTCAAATTGGCTTAATAAATAGTAAAAAATTCCAAAAAAAATATAAAATTTGGTCTTCAAGCACATTTTAATATAGATTGAATGTTGAACAGTTTGGATCGATTGTTTGGACTTTGAAAATATAAAAATCGAAGCATTTGTTCCACGGCCTAGAAACAAATATTTTGATATTAGCCAACAATAATAATTAAAATCTTGCTGTAACAACAACAACAACAATAATAATAATAACAATTTTATTATTTATTTTTACTAAATAATGCAGATGATAAAGAGATATTTATTGTTATTGCTATTGTTATTTATTAGATGAATGCATTTCAAACACTGAGAAAGCACCATCAGCGATAATAAATTCAAATTTTCTCCTTTTTATAGAACAGGATAACCTAAGACAATCAAATATTTCTATTATCATTTTGTTTTTTGATTAAAAAAAAAAAAAGACGAATGAAAGGACTACGTTACTACGTAAACTAATCCATGAAAATATTTGATATTTAATTCGCAACAAAAATTAAATGATGTGGTCTATAATTTTCTATATCTCACTATTGAAATAAATCATCTTGGCTTGTGCATTTGTGCCGTAGCCAAAAAAAAACAAAACACCTTGTACTGAGAGGCACGTCGGCTGTCTGCACATCAAACCATATGTAACGGGTCACTGACAGACAACCATCATATATAACACAATAGGGTGATTAATGAGCGAGTTGGGATATGCTTGTACTGGATTCATTAGCTTAATGAACGAGTCAACTCGAGTTGAGAAGATAATACCGAGTTAACAGTTGTGCTCGTGCTCGTGCTCAGTTCGTTAAATACTTGAGTTGGCTCGTACTCATTAAGCAACTTGTTAAGAAATCAAGTTTGTAGGCAATTTGAATTTTGTTTTAAGTTTTGAGTGTTGAGTTGGGTGGCAATGTCGGCGGATGTGGTGGCAACGCTGGATGTGCTGGGTTAGGGACTTAAAGTTAGCAAGAGTGAGTGAAGTCAAGACTGTGAGTATGAGAGAGTTACAGAGTATAGACGGAGAATGAATTTTGGATCTACTAAGTTAGGGTTGCTGGGTGCCCAGGTACGAGTGTAACTAAGTTGATTTTGACTTTGATCTGGTTAGAATTAGATCTGACATGATTTTATATAACTCAGTTATTAATAAACGAGTTATATATATAAGCAAATTGGAATATATATACTCATGTTCAGTTTGTTAAGTTAACGAACGAGTTGTTAGTAAAATTTTATTGAGTGAGTCACGAGTTACGAGCAATTTACTCATTCTTAAAAAAACACAACTAACAAGTAAAGCATTAATAAAAGAAAGCACACAGTTGTACTATTCCTGTATGCACCAGAGGATCCTGAGAGGATTGATCAATACTGATGGGAGCGTATCCTCTGAGATATCTCAATTTTTGCTTGACTGACGTTTCCGGTGTCTATTCGGGGAACCAGAGGGAGCCAGTACTATTGAGCTTCGAGATTGGTGCAAAGAGTATTTGAACGATTGAGATATTTCAAAAAGTCACGCAAAGTTTGAGATATCTCAGAGGATGCGAATTCAATACTGATTGGGTAGTTCACTGCCAGATGTCGAAACGGCAGCACATCTGATCAGGCAATTCACGTGGGTTTGCCTCTGCTAATGTGGCAAGCAACTAAGCAAGATTTAAGTGGGCAAAGCATTTTGCTCCACAACTTATTTGCCCCTAATCCTATCCACCATTGCCACATGACGAGATCTTTAAATCTTTTGAGAGCAGCTGGCAGCAAAAGGTCCATCTCGTGCAACTGGTCTGGGTCCCATTTAATTTGATGCCATGCCATTTATAATATGCCTCTGTACTTCTCCAATTTATGAAAATGGATACGTCTTGTTCAAGTTTCACCCCTTGTCTTCTTCGTCCTCTGTTTCAGGTAACCCGACCGGAATGCATGCAAAATGTAAAATAAAATTAGAGATTGAACAAGTTTTCATGGAAATTTCATTTTTAATGTGATGTTAGCAATTTAGTATCTAAGATGTTATAGTAGGGTGTTCCTAATTAAATTCACTAATTTCTCTTGTGAACTCAACTTTAAAATAACAAATTCATATCATTGAAATTCACGTATCTTACGAGTGATGCATCTACATGCGAAAATTTTAAACTTTCGAATTAATTTAGTATAAAGTCAAGTGGTAAAAATTAGAAGGTTTATAAATTAATATTAATGCATTCATTTGTTAACATTTTTTTACCACTTAACCCTACACAAAATTATTTTGAAAATTTAAAATTTTCTCATGTAGACGGATCACTCGTAAGGTAGATATATTTCAACGGTTTGGATTCATTGTTTGAAAACAATTCAATAGATTTTAGAGTTGAGCTCACAAGAGGGCTTGGTGAACTTAGGGAACACCCTAGTTCTACTCATAAATGTGACTATTTATGGGTAGGATTAAAAATTCACTATTATTTGTTTTTTGTTCTAAACTTCTAATCATGCTCTCAAATCTATATTTTAATTTTAAAATTCTAAAATTGATTTGAGCTGCTCAATATGGTCTCCATATTAAAATGTGTCTGAAGACCGAATTTTTTTTTTAATATTTTACTATTTTAAATAGGTCTTAAATCAATGTTTTTTCAGAAGATTCTGGACCATCCAAAAATAGTGATTTTGTACCTATCTAAATTGTTAGTAAAAAAATTCTAAAAATAAAAAATTTGATCTTGAAGCACATTTCAATATGACGATCATGTTGAGTGATTCGGATCAACTGTTTAAACTTTAAAAACGTAAAAAAATGATTTGAAGGGGTGATTTGGCCATGAAAACAACGGGATATTTTAGGCCTACTCATTATTTATTGTGTTTCTAATGTTGTGCATGTTATATAAAAACTATGCACCAATATGATGCATAAATAATTTGTTACAGTTTGTATGGAATGATAATAATAATATTTTTATGCAAAGAAATGATAACATTTCATTATTAAACTTATTTTGTGCCACAAAATATATAGAATATGTAACATCCAGACAATACATTTAGAATTTTTTTAAGCAACTAATATGTTCCAGTTTGAATCAAATAGCAATAATCTGTTACTGTGCGCTTTTGAAGCAATTCTATCTTGGTTTTGTTGCACAAACATTGTAAGCAACAAGCCAATCACAAACACCATACCCCAAATATAACATTTTTAAATGCAATCTAAAACTTGTGTGCATCAATTTTGATTTATTTTGTTCAAACTAGCATCAAATATATTTCATGCACGTATTTGACATTAGTCAGAGAAAATTTGTCAGCTTTGTATTTGCATCGCACAGCCCCTCCCAGATCAGTATATTTAGAGAGGAACTTGATATTCAAATAATATATTTTTATATTAATCCAATACTAATTTTTTTTTTTTTAGTTGTTGGTTAAAACATACCTTTATTATTTAGTTATTTTTCAAATAACACATTCTCTCCCTTCATTAATGTGTAGAGAGGAACTTGATATTCAAACTAGCATCAAATATATTTCATGCACATAGTCAGAGAAAATTTGTCAGCTTTGTATTTGCATCGCATAGCCCCGAGGCCCCCGACTTCAGTAAATTTAGAGAGGAACCTGATATTCAAATAATATATTTTTATATTAACCCAAGACTAATTAATTGTTTTAGTTGTTGGTCAAAATATATCTTTATTATTTAGTTATTTTTCAAATAACACATTCTCTCCCTGTTGAGGTGAGACCAGTCGTGTTAGAACCGTAACAGAAAATCCTACAACTCTTGTGTGGGAAATAATCTCATATATAACTCTTGTGTGGGAAATAATCTCATATATAGAATCCATAATTCCAGTGTTGTCAAATTTTAAAAATTAAAATTAAAATAGCAAAAACAGATTTATGTTCTTATCCTAAATTGACAAAATTAAACTAATTATGGCCCATAAAAACCCAGTCCAACTCAACCAAAAGTTAGACACAACTCTAACCTCACCTCTATATAAACTCCTCATCAAACTCTAGCCGCCACAACCTCCATTCCAATCAAACCAAAAGTTAGAGGCAACCCTAACCTCACCTCTATATAAACCCCTTATCAAACCCTAGCCGCCACAACCTCCATTCCAATCCAACCAAAAGTTAGAGGCAACTCTAATCTCACCTCTATATAAACCCCTCATCAAACTCTAGCCGCGACAACTCCCATTCCAATCCAATCAAAAGTTAAAGACAATCATAACCTTATCTCTATATAAACTTCTCATCAAACTCTAGCCGTCACAACTCCCATTCCAATCCAACCAAAAATTAGAGACAATCCTAACCTCATCTTTATATAAACCCCTCATCAAATCCTAGCCGCCACAATCCTCATTCCATTCCAACCAAAAGTTAGAGGCAATCATAACCTCACATTTATATAAACATCTCATCAAACCCTAGCCATCACAACCCCCATTCCAATCCAACCAAAAGTTAGAGCCAACCCTAACCTTACCTCTTTATAAACCCCTCATCAAACCCTAGCCACCACAACCCCCATTCCAATCCAACCAAAAATTAGAGGCAACCCTAACCTCACATCTATATAAACCCCTCATCAAACTTTAGTCGCGACAACCCCCATTCCAATCCAACCAAAAGTTAGAGACAACCCTAACCTCACCTCTATATAAACCCCTCATCAAACCCTAGCCACCACAACCCTCATTCTAATCCAACCAAAAGTTATAAGCAACCCTAATCTCACATCTATATAAACTCCTCATCAAACTATAGCCGCCACAACCCTCATTCCAATTCAACCAAAAGTTAGAGGCAACCATAACCTCACCACTATATAAACCTCTCATCAAATTCAAGCTGCAACCCCCATTTCAATCCAACCAAAAGTTAGAGGCAACACTAACCTCACCTCTATATAAATCCCTCATCAAACCCTAGCCGCGACAACTCCCATTTCAATCCAACCAAAAGTTAGAGACAACCCTAACCTTACCTCTATATAAACCCCTCATCAAACCCTAGCCGCCTGTTCGCTCGTGAGCGTGTAGGCTTTTAATACCTAGTTCTACCTAATTCAGTTGCAAACGTACAACAAGAAGTTGAGTATAGCTGGGTGTCGAATCCACAGGGACGGTGTGATAATTACCGGACTCTACTTAAATTTGTTATAATTCTAGAAGTTGGAAAAAGGTGATTTGATTGTATTTAAAATAATAAAGATTTTTGGTTTTGGTTTTAGAAAGAATAAAAATATATTTCCTAGGGTTTCTCACTTTGTTTCAGTTTAGCCTCAAGGCATACGGCCCGTACAGAATCCTGTACGGTCCGTATAGACCCTCGAGTTAATACTGTAGCTACTGTTTCTGTGATGATACTTTTGTCTAGGGTTTCTATCGACCGTACCTAGATTCCTAGCCTCAGCTGTCGCAATTTTGGTTTAGAACTCGATTACCGGACTCAACTACTCCCCTCTTAGATGCGTTAAACCTCAACTTTCGCATTTTGGCCTAATTTATCTAAGTTACTTGTTGGTTTACTAAAAGAATCCAAGGACTTTCGCCTCAAGGAAAGTTTCACTTTTCGGGTATTCCTTGGTTTCACCTTTCGGGTCACAAACCTACTTCATATACTTTATTCGGTTGGATTAAAGATCACAGACTTTGCTCCTAACAATTAGATGTGCGCATTCATCTAACGGGATGACTAATCAATTCAAGCAAGCACAAATAAAGCAATCGAAATACTACTCAACAAAGTAAAAACACAATATTCAACACATAATCCAAGTAACATGCAAGCAAAACCAAACATAAAATTACATCTTAACCCTAGAAACAAAAGAATCTAAACTAACATAGTCAAAGAGAAAACAAAACAAATAGAAAAAAGAAAGAAATGATAAAACTCCAAGAAAATAAGCTCCAAGCTTAGCCTCTTCTTTTCAAGCCCTCGAAACAAAGTGGAGAAGAATGGTGGTATCCTAGAGATGGCCTCCCCAAAGGGGAGATTTTTCGATTGGGAAGATGCCCCCCCTGCTGCTGCCTCCTTCTCATTTATAGCTATTTTGTGACTTAGGGAGCAAGCAACCACGGATGAAAGGTGAATCAATCAAGATCTCATGAGATATGATAATAAATTTCTGTTGATGCTTTCCTAAAAATGATCCTGCGACTTGCACATTACAAATTCTAATTTATAACCTTTATAAAATTGTAGATCTCATTGTCCTCTTTCCAGCAAGCTTTTATTTGCCTAAAACGAAGTTCGTATGACCAAGATATGGTCAAAATACGAAAAACTATCGAAAGCTAGAATTTCTATATTCGGCCAAGGGTGCTCTGTACGGTCCGTGTGGAGTCTGTACGGTCTGTGTGCTGTCTCTGTTTCAGCTGTGAACCAAACTTCAAATGGGCATAACTCATTGTCCGTAACTCCGTTTTCAGTGTTCTACCACTTTTCGGAAAGCTTGCGAGAAGATCTATAATTTGCTCTATTTTCTGAAATTTAAATGGGCAGTAACTTGATTATTGGTATAATTCTAAACTAAATTAAACTAATTAAACTAAACTAAATTAACCTAAATGCATAGAAATTGGTGAAGTTAACTTAGGCAAAGGTACACATAATTTATGCTCATCACCGCCACAACCCCCATTTCAATCCAACCAAAAGTTATAGGCAACCCTAATCTCACATCTATATAAACCACTCATCAAACCCTAGCCGCCACAACCCTCATTTCAATTCAACCAAAAGTTAGAGGCAACTCTAACCTCACCTCTATATAAACCTCTCATCAAACCCTAGCCGCCACAACCCTCATTCCAATCCAACCAAAAGTTAGAGACAATCCTAACCTCACATCTATATAAACCCCTCCTCAAACTCTAGCCGCCACAACCCCCATTTCCACCCCCCCTATTCAGATCCAAGTCCCAGCTGGATCCAAACCAGCCAGCCGACTTCCGCAGAGAACTTCTATCAGTACGTTCAGATTTTGAAAGAGAGTTCAACACGAGAGTTGTATTGCTCACCGATACGGATCTGTGAATGCTGGATTCACCCCAATCGGAGTCTCCATCGTCGAGAACAGTCCAAAATAGTGACTGCTTCCCGTATCCTTCCTAAACTGCAAACTTCAAGTAATCGATCATAAATCTCATTTTTCTTAATGATGAAGTCCTGACTATTAAACTGGTGACAAAAAATATATTCCTTTATCTATTCATAGATACTCATCATTCTCTTAGTTAATAAATATTAAATAGAAACTTTATTACTTGAAAGTTGCGGTTTAGGAAGGGTATCGGCAGCAGTCACTATTTTGGACGATTCTCGGCGATGGAGGCTCCAATCGGGGTGAATCCTACGCTCACGGATCCGTATCAACGAGCACTATAACTCTCGTGTTAAACTCTCCTTCAAAATATTGACGTGCTGGCGATAATTCTCTGTGAAAGTCGGCTGGATAGTTTGGGTCTAGTTGGAGCTTGGATCTGAATGAGGGGGGATGAGGGCTATGGCGGCTAGGATTTGAGAAGGGGTTTACATAGAGTTGAGGTTAGGGTTGCCTCTAACTTTTGGTTGGTTTGGACTGGGCTTTTACGGGCCATAATCAATTTAATATTGTCCATTTAGACTAAGAATAGAAATATGTTTATGTTGTTTTAATTTTCATCTTCAAAGATTAACAACATTGAAATTATGGGATCAGAATATGAGATTATTTCTCACATAAAAGTCGTAGGATTTTATGTTACGGTTCTAACACGACTAGTTTCACCTCAATAAAAATATCAGTCACCTTATTTCACCTCAATAAGAAAAGAAATACCCTTTAACAGATATATCAGCCACCTTATTTCTTTTTTTTAAAGGTTCGTGTAAACACCTTATTTCACACTAAAGTTGTCAAATGTAATATAAAACATAGAAGCAATATGGAGTTATGACACTTTTGTAGTCAGATTAACTTATTCCACACATTATATCTGGAATAATTATTTTCATCCCCACGCTACAGTACCCGCACTGTACATTAAAGGCATGATATACTATGGTCCCCACTAATTACTTAGTCCCCCCCCCCATTTTCAGTCCGCACACTCATCCAACGTCAGCCTTTATAAATATAAATACTTGCAAGATAAGAAATTAATACTTACAAAATAATATATTAATACTTGTGGCGTCATTTGATATGATCACTCCCCTTTTCAGTCCCTAATGGTCCTCGCGTCAACCTTCCTTAAATGAAGTAATGGGGACTCCGCATTCCTGCATCAACCTTCCCTAATTGTCCCTGCGTCAATCTTCTTCTAACAAACATAGTTGACCACATAGATATAAATACTTCAGTGCATAAATATAAATCCTTGTATTACTTGATATTAATACTTTCAGATGTTATGTAGTGTAATATATTCATATGTAAAAAACACTTGTAACATTTCTCCAACAAAAATAGTTGACCATATAGGTATAAATACTACAATACTTAGGTATAAATACTTGGAGTACTTGATATTAATACTTTCAGATATCATCCAGTGTCATGTGTAAAAAATACTGCAAGTGTAGGTATAAATATTTGTTTGACGACGAGCTCGAAAGTACGTCATCATGGATCTCATTTGAAAGAGAAAATTGTGTAGAAGACGTTAGTGGTTTTAGATTTGTAAAATTCCTCACAGATCGTCAGAAATATGGACGAAAATGAACGGAGAAAAAAAAACCCACCTCTAAAAACGTGTATGGTCCCTCATCTAGTTTGAGTGGTCCCCACCACGTATTTATGGCGCGGGTACGTTTGAGAAATATAAATGAGAAAATAATTATTTATGTAAAAGTTGTTCATCTCATAAATATAAATACTTCAGTTCATAGGTATAAATACTTCCGTATATAGATATTAATACTTTGGAAAAAAAATTCAGTCCTGCAGATTTTGCGGTCCCCCCAGTTGTTATGACAGTTATGGAAGTTATGGTGCGGATACTGTAGCGCGGGTACTGATATCAGCTTCCTTATATCTGTGAGTCCCATTGTTCTAGGCATAGATTTATTTCTTCATTTTTCTCCCCTCCAAATAGATTAATTCAAACAATGAGATGAGGTGTACAACAGGAGATGGAGTAGCCAACTTAGTCATTTTATGTTTGGATGGTGAAGGAATAGTTTGGTTAGCGAAAAAGTTGGAGTTTGCAACAAAAATTGTTTTGTTATTCTTCGTTTGGATGAAAAGTTAAATGTTTTGAACAATAAAAATAGCTCGGGTTAGCTCACTATTCTCTATTCTTATAATTTATCAAGTTAACAATATTCTTAAACTATAAATTAGCTCACTAACTTCTCTAACTCAACTCCCAATTCAAACATAGTGACATAAACTTAATTTTTTTTTCTTTTTTTGAAAGACTTGGTTGCAGTATTAAGCTTACAATAAAATAGATGTAATGACAACTACAATCCTACTACATCAGCTATTCAATTTACTCGAAAATTAGCTATTCGTAAGTTTAGTTGAGACGTAAAATTAAATTTTAGTAGCAAGCAAACATGACCGAATAGATTCACTCTTTATAGACAATTAATTATTAACATACAAGGAAATAATACAGAGATTAATTAACTTAGAGATAAAAACAACTCTTGGAAGAAACAAATAAGGGATAGAATTGTACACATTAAAAAAATTTAAATAGTGCTGTGTGAGTTTCAGCCCCATCCAGAGGAGTCCACATCTTGCATTTTGGCCGTCTGATTAAGATTCAATCAATTTAGTTCAAGGTGAAACGCACAAAGCATTTTTAATAGTTTGTGTCAATATGGATCAGAAGATCTGAATTCATTCTTCATTAACTCAAAAGTTGAGTTTCTACATACAAATTCATCTAAAGAGTAGCAAACCTGTAAATTAACTAGAAAACAGAAACAATTGTAGAAGTAAGCTATAATATTGACTGTGAGATAGTCCTGTTAAAACACTCTGTAACTTAATTTCAGTTTTTTTTAATGAAACGGGCTTAGTTTTTTTTCCAAAAAAATAAAAATAAAAATAAAATAAAAGTAGGCTATAATATAAATAATGCAGTACACTACTACACCGTTTTGTAAAAATACAATTGAAAAGGTAATAAAGTTCATTCTTCCTTTTTGCAAATTCTAAGATTGGTCCTAATAAAGTTCTTTAATTACAATATGTTCTCTGACAAAACTATACATCTGAAGAAATTGAAGAAGGTAGAGGGGCATTTTGTAAAAATTCTACAATTGAGAAACGAGATAAGGACGATCCATTAGTAGAGAAAGATCTATCGTCTATGTAGGACTTGGAGAAAATGCGAAAGCAACTTTTTACCTAATGTTCGTCTCATCTTGGTAATATAAATCCTCTGTGACGTGCAATGATCAGACTACGGTGCAGCAAGTCAAATTCGGATGGGGCCTGTTTCAGAGCATAGTAATATGACACTTGATAAATTTGCTAATAACTCGTGTTTTATTCTTTTTTTTTATATTTCCGAATAAAACGCAACAAAACGTATAATACATTTTATTCGCGAATAAAACGAGAATCATGAATTATTTGCAAAAAAACACAATTTTTTTTAGGTTTTTTTATGCTTCCTTATAGTACCGAATTATTCCCGAATTATACCCAAATTATTGCCGAATCACGAAATTTGACCCCGCCGAACCGAACCCGAACTATTAGTTTGTCACTATGTTTTAGAGCATCCCCATCTCAAAAAATCATTAGAAATAATGGATCTTAAAATTTTTTAATCTTTCGATTCCAAAAATTACGTTTTAATTTCTTCTCAACTTCAATTTAACTTTTTCTAAATAATAAATCTTTTTAATTTAAGAAACTTTGTGCATTAATGCATTTAAATTATCAATTGTCACATCAAATTAAAAATACATATAATTTTGAGATGGAAATGCTAAGAAAAATTCTTAATAAAAATATTTCTAATTTAAGAAATTCTATACATTATTGTAATTAAATTAATAATTTTCACATTTATATAATTTTTGAGATGAAGATGCTTTAGTTTATGGTTTTGTGGCAGTAATCATAGTCACAAGATTCACAAATTATTTGCGAATAATTCATTTTTTTGGTGATGCCAAACCGAACGCCGAATTACTCGGTAGACCGAATTATTCACAAATTTTACAAATTTTTCTAGAATTTTACGAAGTATTCATGAATATGTCCCGAATATTTTCCAGATCTTTTTTTTTGGCTCCCTTGCAGAACTGAGATCTCTGATCCGGATAATTTCGAATCATTTCCAAATTATACTCGAATTACAAATTTTTGACATCGCCAAACCGAACCCAAATAATTCATTTGTCACTATGCAGTAATGTCATGTGTTTTGAACCGCTACAGGAAATTGCGAGTAAAGATTCTGCCGTTGCTATTTCGCCGTCTCTCCATGTGAAGTGGGCCCTTGTTTTGAAAAGCAAAGCACATATCCAGAGTAATCATTAAGCTTGTTTGTTCTCCATCGTTAAATGCTGGGATAATACCAGCACGCACTGAGCTTCTGTTAATTAATATATAAACAAGGATAAACAACCACATCAATTTGTAGATCTGAATTCTAAACATTCTTTTGCATATCCTAAAAATGATAGACGAGTGAGAATATGGTAATATGCATATTACTAGATCGGGTGGGGTTTTTATCCAAATGATTTTGGACAAAGTCTCATTCAAAGTTGGATCTAAACTGTCCGATCTACATCAAAATTTGAACAAATATTTAGATTTAATGAGTTATTTTAGTTTACTAAGTTTTAAATATGCTTCCATGAATCTCAATACAATAGAACGTTTAAACTTGATTTTAGTTGAGGCTTTGTACAAATCCCTTTAGACAAAACCCAATCGCTTACGAATCAATTGGTATTATATATTTTTGTTTTTATAATTCAAACATTCGATCTGAGCTATTAATACGATCAGCCTATGAAATGTACTTGGGGATCAAAATTTATATTATTTTTTTTGTTAATCTGTTTTTACTTTTTTTAGATAGCTAGAAAATTACTAGATCTAAAAATTCTGAACCATTAAAAAATAATAATTCTCTACCTATTTAAAGTAATAAAAGAAGATTCTAAAGAATAATAAATTTGATATTAAATACATATTTATGTGAAAATCATATTTAATGGTTCATATCAACTTATTTGAACTTAAAATATATATATATATAGATTTTCATGTTATTATAGCGCAAATTATTTTATTAAATAAAAATCAACATCATCACTTCACCATTGATAGTTTTGGATCTTTCTAAAAAGAAAAAGGAAAAATGGGTGTTTAATACTGGAGTTGCATCTTGTTCTTCTTTTGAAAGCAAGAGAAAGAGAAAAGAAAAAAAAGATGACACACAAAGGAAGGAAAAGGCACAGAAAATAAAGCGTGCTATATTCGACCTTGTATATTATAGTTCATGAATTCATGTGGTGTTTGTTTGGCTCTTTATGTAAAGAGATTTCTATGGTGCAAGAGTACTTGGCACTTGGCACAGAATGAAGAAAGAAACAGAAGCACATGAAAAGAGAAATGCTCAATTGTCTTTGCCATTTCTTTTTTTTCTCCACCTCAAAATATCATGTTGTCTGAATATAAATATTATATCGATATCGATATTTAATAATGAGGAGTAATTTAATTACAACACATCTTGACACCATATTTTTATAAGTTTTTTTTTTACGATTTCAAAGTCCAAACAGTCGATTCAAACCGTTCAACATGATGTCCATATTAAAATGTACTTGAAAACCAAAATTTACATTTTTTTTTTTGAAAACTTTTAAGTATTTATTTAGAATTTTTGAAAATTGTTGTTTTTCAATGGTCCATAATGACTTTTAGGTCCCATGGGCATCGGACCTACTTTGGCTCGACGGGTTCAATCACCGTACAATATGTTTTAAGATTCGTGCGCAGTGCTTTAAATTTTGTGCGCACAGATCTTAAGATAGATTGGACGATCATAAAACTCGTTGAACCTAAAAGTAGGTCCAATGGGCATCATACCCATTCCGTTATCGTCCATAATTATCTCAAAAGAACAATTTTGTACACATCTTAATAAATACTATTTTTTTTAAAATATGTAAAATTTGGTCTCTAAGCACATTTTAATATGGAGATCATATTGAACGGTTTAGATCGACTATCTAGACTTTGAAATTGTGAAAATGACCTATAAACATATTGTATCAAGATGTGTCACTGTGAAACAGTGTCAAGATGTGTCACTGTGAAACAGTGTCAAGATGTGTCACCATGAAAGAGGGTATATGTTATATTGTGATAATACGAAATATATCAAGTGTTATGGAGGTATAGCATGAGAAAGTGGGACATTAACCATTACTTGAAAATATAATATGAAACCTAATATTTGTTAATGTTTTTATAGTTTTATCAGGATTGCTTTTCGTACTTCATTCTGATTTTTTTAAATAAATCAATTTCTATAAAAAAAATATTATTTTACATTCAGAAAATTTTAAACAAAAATAAATATTTTTTTTTTCTGAGGAATTGAGAAAATGTATAATAATAAACAACACAATTAGTTACTCAGTAATTCAACATAAGACCACATGATAATTATATTTCTTTAAAAAAAAAAATTATTGCACATTACAGCCATTATTTTAGATGAGGAGAGACAGGGGCGCAGGCAGTTTTTGTAATTATAAAAATTAAATACACCCAAAAAAAATATGGAGCTCAATCATATAAAATTTTCTCTAATCATATAATAAACGAGGGTCGATTGATATCTATTTAGTTTCAAAATTTATGTATCAAGACATTATTTTATTATATGATTAGAGTAAAATACTATGTGCGTTAACTTGACTTTCGTGTTATTTGTAAAAAAAATATATGATTGAACTTCATATTTTTTTGGTGTATTTAACTTTTATGATTAAAAAAACTACCTGCTGCGCCACTGTCTCTCCTCATCTAAAATAATGTCTGTAGTGTGCAATAACTTTTTTTAAAGAAATATAATTATTATTGTTGTTTCAAGTAATTCTCTTGTTAGTCTATTTGACTAATTTGCAAAACATATAATAAATTGAATTTTACGATTCTTTCTATTTGAGATTTTATACAGGTTCGAGATATAAGAAATTGCAATATGCATGTGTTGAACTAAATAAAACATCAAGAGAAGTATCAAGAAATTAGATTGTAAAATTACAAACTTTGTAAAGTAGCTTTTGTTGTTGTTTCAGGTACAAAACGTTACAACGTTTTATAAAACGCTATAACGTTTTCTTTGCTATATATAAACCTGTGAAATGAACTGATCAAAATGTCAAAATAGATGAAAACGTTACTAACGCTTTATCAAACGTTATAACGTTTTAATTATTTTCAGAATTTGAAAATGGCTATCTTGATCGTTTGATTTCCAGTAAAGATCGTTATGTAGCGGTTTAAAAACGTTATAACGATTTAGGAGTATTGTTCTCAGAACTTCAAAAACGATGAAAACGTTATGAACGTTTTAAGATTAAAAGTTCACAGAAAACTTGACCTAATTCAAAATCCAGCAAAACGTTGGTAACGTTTTATAAAACGTTACAACGTTTTAGATCAAAAAGCTTCTTCTGGAGCTGTGTCTATAAATAGAACTTTGGGCTCCTTTCCAAAAACTTTCAGCCGCCTCTAAACATTCAAAACCTGATTTTCTGTGAGCTTGAGTTCTACGATTGTTGTGAGAGCTTATAACTTCAAATCCCTCAAACAACCTCAAATCCACTTCACTAATATTGAGTTAAATTAGATTAGAGTGAGCTTTTGAGTGTTTCTCTTGTGAACGTTGTTCTCGAAGACTTCGTTTTTCACTCTAGTTGGCCGTGTGACTTCCCATTGATTGTAAGGGCTCACCGGTTCACAAGTTGTAACTCTTTCTAAGTTGGGCAATAGAAAGGCGCACCAAGAAGTTGGTTGCGACGCCACGGAGACGTAGGCCGTTGTTTTGCCGAACTCTGTTAACATCCCGCGTGTCAAATTTATCTAAACTCTTCTATTTACTTTTTAACTTGCAATTATTTTTTAAATAGAAGGTTAAGTGGTGCATTTAGTATAACAATTATGTGGTCTTATGTTGAATTACTGAGTAACTAATTGTGTTGTTTATTATTATACATTTTCTCAATTCCTCAGAAAACAAAATACATTTATTTGTGTTTAAAATTTTCTGAATGTAAAATAATAATTTTTTTTTATAGAAATTGATTTATTTTAAAAAAAATCAGAATGAAGTACGAAAAACAATCCTGGTAAAACTATAAAAAACATTAACAAATATTAGGTTTCATGTTATATTTTCAAGTAATGGTTAATGTTTCACTTTCTCATGCTATACCTCCATAACACTTGATATATTTCCTATTATCACAATATAACATATACCCTCTTTCATGGTGACACATCTTGACACTGTCTTGACACAATATGTTTATAAGTCATTTTCGCAATTTCAAAATCTAAACAGTTCAATATGATCTCCATATTAATGTACAACTTGATTGGTGCATTAATGTACTATAGTGGCCTAGCCAGATAGGAATTAATGAAAAGTTGATGAATTGAATAAATACGTGAGTTTTTACACAAATATGATATTATAAACTTTTGAGGGAGAATACATAATATGAAAACTTTTGAGGGTATACATGAAATTCCTCCATTTTTCTGGAAAAAAACAATAGAGTTCTCAAGCCAAGGGCCGTGCTTGTCTAATACGGCCCACAAAATATGTATGTAAGCCCATTTGTGAAATATAACAAAATTAGTTGGACATAATAAGCCCAATACCGAGCTAATCAACGCGCCTATCAGAAACCCTAATCTCACAGAGAAACCCTTGTGCGAGCTTCTCCCTCCTCTCCTCGCTACCTCGCTTCTCTTCTCTTGTAGATCGTCCTTCCTGGTATCGAATCCTTTTCTTCTCAATTTTTTCTCTTGTGTTTACTAGATTTGTAGCTGTCCGATGCTACCTGCAGGTGGTTGTACTAGAATATTGTGATTCCTAAGTTAAATCAGATTTAAGCATTTTGTTTGTTTTGGGATTCAGCTGATAAGAAACAAATATGGGAGCAAAGGAGAAGAAGGCTGCGAAGAAAAGCCTGAAAAAAGCTTCTGCACAGAAAGCTATTGTTGTTAGTCGTGAAGACAAGGATCTTGAGTTTTTGGTACGCTTCGCAACTTATTATCTAGTTCTGTTAGTAAATCTCAAATTTTGATTGAATGATGATCCAAAAAAGTTAGCTCGTCATTTTTTTTAGAATATTTCATTTGTGTTGAGATTCATATCTCATTAATTATTAATTCTCAGTTTTGTTCATCCTGTATGGCTTGAACATAACTAAATTGCTGTTTTATATCATTTAATTTTTTATAAACCTTGGTGATTTTTCATATCTTTACAGCCTTTGGAAGGAGGCCCAGGGAAGAAAATTGTTGAATCTGTCGAACCAGTTAATAAATCCACTGTTTTATATATTGGTCATATTCCTCATGGTTTTTATGAGGAACAAATGGAAGGTTAGCTTATAAAATTTTTTCAGTATAAGGGTGGTTTCCATCATTTCAAAAATTTCTTAAATAACATTTCTGGTGTTTCAGGGTTTTTCAAGCAGTTTGGTACAATCAAGAGGCTGAGGATTGCTAGGAATAGGAAGGTAATTTAGTCGTCACACCCTCTGAGTTCTTCTTGTTTGCACCAATAATTCATACATGCATGAGTTTGTTTCTTCTAAATGATCTAACAATTTTGTTATTGGGATTTCAGACTGGAAAATCAAAACATTATGCGTTTCTCGAGTTTACAAACCCTGAGGTACATCAATTTACGAAATTATATTTTTGTGCTTTTCTTCCTTGAATTTAACTGTGCAAAAATAAAAATAAGATTGTAAAGAAGTTGTCTGAAATATTTGTATAATTTTGTAGGTGGCAAAGGTTGTGGCTGATGAGATGAACAATTACTTGCTATTTGAGCACAATCTTCAGATTCAACTTGTACCACCTGAGAAAGTCCATCCCAAGCTGTAAGTATTATGAAAAAAACTCCCTGGTTTTGTTGAATGTCATAATAATTTGTCAATTTTATTTTAATTTTTTGTTTGCTTGAATTTTTTTTTGTAGATGGAATAGGGTTAACAGGACTTTGAGGCCAGTGAATTTTGCTGAAGTCGCAAGGAAGCGGCATAACAAGGTATATTTTCATATGAGATGCTTATCACCTTAGTTTGAAGTTATTTATAGTGTGTTATCACATGCATGCATATATATAATAAATTGAGATCATGTGCTTTATTTTTCAACTATAAGTTCTTATACGTTGAAAGGCTACACCCAATTTAATTTTGCGATAAATCAACCTTGTTATTGTTTTTGTTCTATTTCTTCTTCTCGGATTTAGTTAACGAGCAGCAAAGGGATTATTTTAATATTATGATGTTTTTATACAGGAGAGGACATTACAAGAGCACCAAAAAATGGTGGAAGGTATTTTGAAACGGGATGAGAAGCGTCGCAAGAGGATAAAGGAAGCTGGAATTGAATATGAGTGCCCAGAATTGGTAAGTAAAACAGTAATGCCAGTTGTGACTTAATTTGTCATGATTTTGATTAAATGCCATGAATGTTCCATGACACTTTTACACAAATTTCCTATTGTACCTTGAGCTTTCAAAAATCACCAATTTGTTTTATTACGGTCTGTGATAAATTTTCAACTAAGAGATGGGTGGCAATTGTTATACATGGAATCATTCAAGTTTAGAGGTGGGTTGCAATTGATATACCAGTCACTCACTAGGCTTTTTAGCTGTGCATTTTTTAATAATAAATTTGTCTTTTACTGAAATATGATGGAATCAACTGGTAGATGTTGTTAGGAAACCAAATGGGAACTCTGGAACTTTAGGGATGGAAGCAGGAAAATGTTTTATTTTTCTTTTAATTTTTTAAGATTGTTACTAGTCTGCTCAACTATGTTATAAATATTTGTTTCTGAACCTTCAGTGATTTGATAATGATTTCTTGTAATATTGATGTGCAGGTTGGTAAAATTCAGCCTAAGGCGAAGAAAATCAAGTTTACTTATGACCAGGAATAAAGGGCTGACATATGATAACTGGTTGAGGAGAGGTTCTAGTGTAATCTTGATTATTTGTTATTGTACCGTAGTAACTTTCAGTAGTAATGAATTTGATTTTTACAAACCTGTTTTCCTTTCTTTATCTTTGTTAGTATCTACAATATCAACTAGTTTTAGGGTAAGAGAAATTTTGAGCCATTTTTGGTTTCTTGAGTGCATTGGCAAGAATATTTTGAAGTTCAATTATCAAAACCTAGCAAAACCTTAATCTAAATGTTGAACCCGACCAAGTAAGAAACAGGCAACCAAATTGACCCAAAACCTACAAAAACCCTAGCCGAGTGACCTATAAGCAGAGCAAACCTGAATCTCAAATCACATAATAGCCCCAATGCCAGATTAAAAACCATATCAATGGAAGTCACCAATTGGCCTGACTGTAACCATATCAATTGAGGTCACCAATTTGCCTACGGTCATACACAATTATACTGGGTATAAGTCACTATTATAGCATATTTGTCCAATATATTTATTTTGCTATTATATTGAGACATACACAATTGGTTAAGTGCTATTACATTATTATATATGATCAATTTGTCGCATTGTGTCATATCACCTTGAAATGTGGTCGTTGGTATGGCCTACTTAATTCCCTTCAAAGGTCACACTATTTATGATAATAAGAGCATTTAGAATATGTGCTTTATTTGTTGAAATCCATCTCTTTGAACGCTCTTGTCTAAAGATTATCTTGGGTTATTTAAATAACACTACTTATCCTGTAACAGTAAGACATTTATCTTTTGATTGTTCTGTAATCCGTATCTGTTATATGTAGCTTTAAAAATCCATCTCTTTGAAACCTTTAATCTGAAGATTATCTAGAGTTATTTTAATAACACCATTTGTCCTGTAACAGCAGTACAATTATCTTTTGATGGTTCTCTACCTGCTTTAGTTAGCCTTAAGCCTTGTTTGCCTTGGAAAGTTGTAATTCCCTTTCTGCCCTTGAAAACTATACAGCTATCTTTTGCATGTTATTCTAAAAACGACAGGCGAAGCATAATTTTAGAGTTTTTCTTACTATGTGCAGTACTATTAAATTATCAGGAATCCTTCTCTCTGAAAAGGAGTGGAAAATGAAGTATACTAAGATGAAATTCTCCAAAATTATAAAGATGTTGATGTATATATTTTTGCGATCCTTACGCCCAAGGATTTTTCTTAGGGTATATGCTACTGGCCTAACCTTGCTATCCAAACAAGGTATCTTATCCAATCAAATTGGTGCTTACATAGGTACCCTAATAGGCTGTGGTAATTACGTAGGGGAGTTTTCATTTCAAATAGGCATTGATCAAATAATACAGATTTAACAGTTACTGGTAAAAGAGAGAGATGCTGCATGTTAAACATTTGGTTTCATCGTCACAGAAATCATGACTACGATTAAAATGCTAAGCACTTCTGCTCCTTGCTTTACTGTACCATGTGGTGCAGCAGATCACGACACATCAGCTATAATTAAAGTGTTATGATGTGCATTGCATGATTTTGATCAACAGCTGTGATTCAACTCATGGTGCAGTAATGTAATATTTTGAAAAGGAAAAAAGAAGAAGAAATAATAAAGTTGTTCTTAGCAGCGGGGTCACATAGATGCCATAATGCCAAGCCTAAGCTATGGTTATTTCGTCTCCTTTCCTTTTCTGAAAGCTTGAATAAGTACCAAACTTGACACAGGAGACAAAAGCGAATTATATGCTTATTCCTCCATCCCCCTTATTCTTATTCTTATACCTTGCTTTTAAGCATTCCCATCCCATCTCCCAAGAAGGCATCTTTTATTTGTAGAAGTAGAACAGATTCCATCCTCTTTTCTTTAACAAATAACTGCCACACTTTATCTAATTCCCCTTCTGGATGCATCTCCAGTCAAAAGATGGCATTTTCAAATCTTTTTCTGTCTTCATATTTATACTATATTATCACTTATCAACTATACTAATGTAGCATACATAGTACATACCATTTGCAATATCTTGTGCATTGCTTTAACTCATGGGGAATATCTGTGTATCAGTTTCACAATCAAAGATCTCTCTCCATCAAGTTTTTCTTCTAATTGTTGCTATATATTGAACTCTGCTATGTATATTGCAAAAACCAACAAATATATAGTGTATAAGAGTATTATGTTAAATGGGCCCCACTTGTTAATTATTTCTCAAAGAGGCTTAAGAATCAATCTCCCAAAAAATGAAATTTTCGGCAAACAAGTTCATAAAAAAGAACTAGGTTTAAAAATATATCAAAGTAGGAGGTTTGGAGTTCAAATTTATCTCTTTATATGTTATCTTTATATTAAATAAATCATTTGCTATTATCTCAAAGCAGGATGTTTTGTTATTATCCTTGGCAAAACTTGGAGGGAAAAAAAGTTGACATGAGAATAAGGTTCCTGCTTTACAATTCACAAACCAATGATATACAAGGAATAAATCTCTTTCTGTTCCTCATATGAGAAAAGGTAAAGCATGGACCAGTTTCAAACTAAACAAGTGCATACAGAATCAGAATTGAAAGTGTGTTCTTCTTCTTTTCAAATTATTATTTGACAAATAAATAAATAAATATACTAAGTAAACAATGTTTACATGAAAAGGGTCCCACCAAAGCACCTAAAGCAAGAGAGACAATATCTCTTTTCGAACTTCCGTATTCTCTCTCTATACGCATTTCTTTATAAGGTGACTCCTTGCTTCACCTTCTCAACCAACAATAGAGCATTTGTAGTTGGTGCAATATATCGATCCTAAAGAATTCCATAAGTAGCGGATCGATTTAGATAGACACAAGAAAAGGTCAATCAAATCCCTATTTTGTCAGAGATTTCAGACCCACAAAGGACAACAGGGTCCAACCAAATGGTATATGAACTATCTATCAGCCTTTCATTTAGGTCCTTTCATTGTTGCTTTTGAATTGTCATCTTTCTTGCTATATTTTTGAAGTGCAGGAATGCATAATGCCTATAATTTCTGTGTTAATAGGAGTTTATAGTACACATCTCTGCTAGCTTTTTTCTTTTATATTATCAAGTATTGCATATTGCTGTTTGCTTTCTTTTTTTCACGAATAATGTATTCGTTGTACAACATGTTAAATTTGACTCCGATTTCCATTTAAATGTAGATGTATCAAGGGCACAGCAATATTATTTCCTCAAGATCAGTGTATTCTAGCGAGAAAGAATCAGGCCTGATTCTCTCAACAGATGCTAAACCTAGGTTAAAATGGACACCTGAGTTACACGAGCGGTTCACAGAAGCCGTTGCCCAACTTGGTGGACCTGATAGTAATATATAGTTTTTTAACTCCAAAAAAATGAAAAATGAAAAATAAAAAATAAAAATTGACTGTAATGTGCTAACACATTTTTTTTTTTATATTTGTAGAGGCTACACCTAAAACCATTATGAGGCTCATGGGGATTCCTGGTTTAACCTTGTACCATCTGAAAAGCCATCTTCAGGTAATTAATAACTAATTCTAATTAATTATTATCAGATTATGTGCTTAAGCTTAAATATTATACTAAGTTGGTATTTTTTGTGCTCCCAGAAATACAGGCTAAGCAAGAATCTTCAAGCTCAGGCTCAGGCTAATAATGTGAAAAATGGTATTATGCTGTTATCATGATATTTAAATAAGAATTTAATAACCTGCTAGATTTTATACATGAATATTAACATTTTATTTCTTTCATCTGACAGTTTCAAGTTCTCATGTGCCAATGGAAAGTAGAACGCCTGAAGGATATGTCCCAGTTAATCATTTAGTTGCCGGTGCGCATCCGAATAAGTATGGTCTGATTAAAATATTTCAAAAATAAAATATATTTTTCTTTTTTGTACAAAATACAAATTTTCTGAGTTTTTTTTTTTACAGACCTATACAGATAAGTGAGGCTCTTCAAATGCAAATTGAAGTACAGCGACGGCTACATGAACAACTAGAGGTAGGTTAGACATCTTAATTTAAATTGGCCTCTCTCTCTCACACACACACACCCCTCCCAATAAAATTGGTTTATGTAGACCAGTAAAATTACATGAATTCTTTCTTCTTCTTTTTGAGTAAAGGTTGGAGGTCAAATAACCCAACTATTTAATATCCACAAAGGATTCCCTCATCCGGGTTTCGAACCTACAACCTCCCACAAGGAGGGCACTGAAAATTACATGAATTCTGTAAAAGAATTGTATTTTCCAAATAATTTCATTGATAAAGAAATGATCCTTTTTAGTGTCCTTCGCACAACTAGAATATTTTATATATTTTTCATGAGTTTCACCAATTTACAAAAGCAAGTTCTCATATATTTTGAGTTTCCATTCAGAAAAATTCTGCTCAAATTGTTCGGACCAGACTCTATTAGCACAATACCCTTTTTTTACTGGCAAACTTACTAATCCTGTTTACCATTTGTGAAAACAGGTACAAAGATCTCTTCAACTAAGAATTGAAGCACAGGGAAAGTACCTCCAAACAGTACTAGAAAAGGCGCAAGAAACTCTTACCAAACAAAATCCAGGTCAAACCGTAACCGGTCAAACGGGTATAGAATCCACTAAGCTCCAACTTTCTGAGTTCATGTCAAAGGTCTCAACTGAGTACCTCCCAACATCATTTCAAGCATATCAAGAATTCAATTCCCAAAATACCCTCCAACAAGGATCAGCCGACAGCTGTCTGACAGCATGTGAAGGGCCTCAGAAAGAAAATCAAAAGAAGAGTCAGATAAAAAACGAATGCAATTCTAACTTGCTATCCATTGGTCTTAGAACAGAGATCGAAGCAACGGGTAAAGAAATGGACGGTCGAGAAATGTTTCTCGACCGACAATGTAGAACACAACATCTTAACCAACAAGAGAGAAGAAAGGATTGTGTGAGCACACAATTGGATTTGAATTCAAAGGAGGGAATTGATGGGGGTAAAAGTTGCAAATTGTTTGACCTGAATGGATTTGGCTGGAACTAGGTAAAGGTGCACGGGGTCAAACTAGGATAAGTTATTTTTCTTTTTTAATTTTTGGGTCGGCAAATTTGTTATCTTGTTTATTAAGAAAAGATGGATGATTTTTATTTAAGTAAACTAAGTTGGTCTAGACAAATGACTTAGTTATGATTGAGAGAAGTTCATGTATCACGGCAACTGATATGATCACTGTTTCATATTATTATAGGTCATTCTATTAATGCAAAGTTGGTATTAGAGATGTATATCTATTTTCAGGAAAATATTCACAAAATGAGTATAGAACTCCATCTGTCTTGTATAAAGTAAGTGCATGATATATTTTACTTTCTAATGTTTTGAAGGAAATTAACCAAAATCAATGCTTCCTTTTTTGTATGATTGAAACGCATACATTCCTCGGGCAATATCTGATTTATAACAGGGCTCATAAACCGATAACTAAGATGAAACTTTCATACAGAAACAATTTTAGACAAAAAGAAAAAAGAAAAGAATGCTGCGGTACCAATCAGGCTGTGAAGCTGTATCTGAGCTCCTTTTGTACCAATCAGGTTGAAAAGCTGCTCATATGGTGTCACCCATGTGTGATGTAGCAAGACTCTGCACCGGAATTATCTTAGTACCAAGGCATGTTTAGACGCTGGTACAGCAATTGGTAATGTCTCTGAACCAATGATACAGTACCGGTGCAGGACTGGCATGGATCTGCAACCGTCTTTGGACTTTTGCCTTCTATATTATTTTCTTTCTTCCTCTCATTTCCTTCTACATATTTGGATTGGTACCATGCAGTATGCCATAGCTTTTTGCCACTTTTTATATCCATTTTTTTGGCTGCATACCAGTATTAGGTACCATCTCTTGCTGTTTCTGTGTTTCCTTTCTCTATGAAATCCTTTGTGCTCTTTTATGTTCTATCAATAAAATTTGGTTCTCAGGGAAACAATAAAATAGAAAATTTAGTGACATGCCGCGTATAAAGCCCTACAAACATTTATTGTTTAAAAGAATTTTTTATCTTCATTACAATGAGACTAAACTATATCTGTGTATTCTAGGTAGAACAAATCTATATCATATAGGAACAGTATATAATTTATTCTCGTACGCTTAGGTGGCAAAACCTATATAGTATATGAAAATATTATGTTGGTGTAGAAAGTATGATTCCTATGAAATATTGTTCTGTATAGAAGAACAAGCTATAAAGAAAAGATACTGTAGCATACACAAAACTTTCTTATGCAGCACAATTATGTAGTATAAAGCACGGACAATATTGCACAGGGTTAATTAAAATAATTCCTCATATTTTGTAGCATAGATTACTACCATATTAAAATACATGGAAATATCATGTTCTCTGGTGGGCTCTGTAGTCGGTACGTCATCTCAATCATGAAACAGAACATTGTCAAAACTTCTTTGTGCTTTTCCTATCATGATCAAAAGATGCTATCTTTGATGGTATACATATATTATTCTTCTTCTCTCTGTCTCATCACTAATCATAGTTCTCACAGATAAATATAGGACATCCATTTTTTCACTTGGACCTCTTTTTTGTTTTTATGAAACATATATCTGTGCTTTGTTTATATAATATTAGACTTTCGTTTTTTACAAGTAAAATCTTATAAAGTGCTGTTATGATGTATTGATGTTAATGGTAAAGAGTGAGGCTCGCACATAGGTCCGTACTATGGATCCATGTTTCCGTTTTCAAATTTTAAACAGCCAATACAAAACAGTTGACATGATTTTAATATGAAAATATACTTGGTGAATAAATATTATACTTTCTAGAATTTTTTTTATATAGATAGAAAATCATCGGATCTAAAGTTTGTGCACCAAAAGTAGTGATTTCTAGATATCTAAATAACAGTAAAAAAATCTACAAAAAAAAAATTATAACTTTGTCTTTAAGTACATTTTTATATGTTAAAAAAATCTACAAAAAAAAAAATTATAACTTTGTCTTTAAGTACATTTTTATATGTATGTTGAGCGGTTTGAAACAACTGTCTAAATTTAAAAACCAAGATATGAATCTATAGTACGGATCAATTTGCGCATTGCATAACTTGTGTAAATCTCATCCTAAGAGGATTTATTAAATTAAACTATATTGAGTCATTTTGAGAATCCCTTGTCAATGAAAGATTTGCCATTTCTTTAAGAAGATTAGTTTCAATTTGTTTAACAATCTATCAAGAGTTCATGAGCATATTCTATCAGCGTTTTTTTTTTCTTGTATCGACACGAGTACTCAAAAGAAGAGAGAATCCACCAATTCATGAGAAAAAGGGGATGGATGGAAGAAGAGGGAAGAATTAAAGGAGATGTCACATACACCATTCTTTTCAAATTCTCTTGCCATATATGATATGATATTCTCTTTAGCTTGAGAGAGAGAGTTTTTGACTCGGCATCTCAGTTGAAGATACCCATACGTTTTGGTTCAGACTTCAGAATGATGCACAGGTAATGAAATATGGGCCGATACTAGGCCCATATGTTTTTTGGGGAGATTATCTTATTAATATAATTGCATGTACCTGGTTCAGATCTACCCGGGCCTAAATGGCCCAGTGGGATTTTATCAAAAGAAAAAAAATCCTTTTTTTTGGGCAGTAAGAAAAAAAGAATCTGGTGTCTACTTGACATGTTTGTTGTTTATAACAAGCATATAGAAATGGAGAGAGATAGATTCTGATATGTAAACATTGTTTTTTCCACAACAGATGGTTGGATTATTTGCTTGAACAATAAAGTAGAACATTTGCCTTTATGGTAGTATTGCTTGTAGAATCTGTCAAAGAAATTTTCTGAGTTGCATCATCGATCGGTTTCAGTTTTTGGTGGAGTTCCTGTTATCCTGTGCTGTTTTATTAGGAGAGCAGAGAGAGAATTGCTATTGTAGCATAGTAGAAATCTTCTGACAGAATGAATTAGGTTGTTGTACAAACATTGTATTCGGATAAAATATAAATGGTTTAAATTATATTTCTTTTCATATTCATATAGTCGAGTTGTTCGCTATATGTATAAAAAAATCTTATAGGATACCATGTTTTTCTTATTTTAGCATTTTTAATATCTTTCGGATTTTTGGAAAAAATAATTTTCTGCTTTACTATTTTAGGTCCATCTTTTAAAATCTGAAAAACTAGTAAATAACTTATAAAAATAGTTTACTAAAAAAAAAAACTTATAAAAATAATAAAATAATGAGATTTTAATATGTAGAACATGTAAGCGATTCGGATCGATCATATGAATATGAAAAGGCATAATTTGGGAGAGCAGCTTGGTCTGATGCCCATCGGACTCAAACTGAGAGCGATAGGTTCCATAACCGTCTGACCCACTTTAAAATATGTATGTGTTGCTTTAATATCCGTGTGGGTTCACTTTAAGATCCGTGCACATGAATCTTAAAGCAGATCGGATGGTTATGGAACCCATCACACTCAATTTGAGTCTGATGCGGCATCGAACCCAAACTGCTCCCATAATTTGGAAGTATAATAGCCAAACTCTTTTAGTGAATATGTTCACAGTGTATAAATACAGTGCATTTAAAATGATATCTCTGTTCAATGTCTAGTGTATATCAGTTGCATTAGAAGAAAATAATGGCAATCTAATATCAGTTAATTTAATATATGTTTCATAGAACTAAAAATAAATAAATAAAGTTCCTGCATTTCCGGGATAAATCCTTCGTGAGTCCGTGATAAATTAATTGTGATCTTTTCGGATTCCATTTAGATATTCATTTTGTATTTTGGGCATTGCAGCTTGCAAATTCTAATATTTAATTGCTATCATGTAAATTGTTTCAAGACCTCAAGAGGCATCAATCAAACAAATATGATACTTAAAATTCTTAAATAAACCTGTCAAGACCTCAAGGGTCATTTCAATTTTGTAAGGTATACATTGCTTATTTGCTTTTAATTTTTTCATTTTCAATCAATTAACCAGTGAGAATTAAACAGGAATTGGATGACTCGATGAGGCCTCTTAAATTTTGTTTGAAGATAGGTCACAAATCCATCTACCCAAGAACATCTGGACCGTTAATTATTTGTTACGCTGGCATGTTCTAGAAGATGAACATCCATATATTTTTAGGAAAATTTCACATATACCCCTCAAAATTTTCGAAACGCACTTTCTTCTAAAATCCATAATTATTATATGTAATCTTGTAAATTCCAAAGAATAACGGGTCAATCAAGGCCCAGTACGCACCCGTTAAGCTCAGTATCACACCTCCAGCTGGGACCAGTATCCTCTGCTGAGCTTTTTACCAGCGGAGCTGTGCGGAGTTGATCAGACGGCCCATATTTAATTTCAGCCGGTGAGTGTTCGAGATGATAGAGAGAGTAGTATTAATTTTGCTTTGAGATTTGTTCCATAATCTTATTTGGTCCGTCCGATCAAAATGAACAGACCAGATTAAAAAAACCGCACAGCTTCGCAGAGGATATGATTCCCTCCAGCTGGAAGCAAGGATTATCAGGGAGTATTTTAGGATAGAGTAATTAGTAGGTTTTAATTAGTATGCAACATGTTTTTTTTTAAGTCTTTTCTTAGATGTTTTTTTAGTCATTTTCTTAGATGTTATTTTCTTAGCTATGTGTGAGAACTTTTAACAATTTATAATAGAATACTTGCTATAAAGAACTAAACTTTGCTAAGGAATCAAATTTATCAAAAAAAATATTAATAAGAATATAAATAAAAAATATCGGTTTTGGGAAACGATTTGGGTAGAAACTAATTTTGCCGCTAGATGATGAAGTCAGGAAATTGACGTTGGGTTTTTTTGCGGTGATTTTTTTTGGAGCCAGGAATTGAAGCGAATAGAAGGAGGATATGATGGTCATATTTTATTAATTTATATTGTTTAGTAAATTTTAAGTGTTAAATTTTATTATTTTATTGTTTTTGGTCAAATATGTGAGTTTTTATTATTTTTGAAGCATATGTATTTAATATTGAAGTTTTTGAGGGGGTACATGAAATGTTTTTTTTTTCCTCTTTCACCGGACCGTGCCGACCTTTTTAATGGCCATTGGACCGCGTTGGACTCGTTCTCCGATTGCCATTCTTAGTCCTATCCGTACATTCCATTTATATCTTTTAATCACGGGGGTAGTATTATTAGAATAAATCTAGGGTGTGACGTGCTCACCAAAAAGGTTTGGTGAGCACAACTCCAAAAATACATCCGATCGGCTTCAAATGACGAATCTAAACCGTTGAAATTCATATACTTAGTGAGTGATGCATGTACATGCAAAATTTTGGAAGTTTCGAAATCATTTGCTACAAGGTCAAGCGGTCCAAATAATGAATATTTTAATAAGTTATTATATTAGTTGTTTTATATATTTATTTTTCATTATTATTTTGGCCGCTTGACCTCATAGCAAATGAATTCGAAACTTCTAAAATTTTGCATGTACATGCATCACTCACGAAATACATGGATTTCAACAGCTTTGATTCATCATTTGAAACCGATCGAATATATTTTTGGAATTGTGCTCACCAAACTCTCTTGGTGAGCACGTCATACCCTAGATTTACTCGTATTATTATATTGAATAAAAAAAACTCAATGCTGCTTCTGTGGGTAGTCCTCTCCCTGTGGTCGGTCTCCTTATGTCCCCAAATATCTTCAAACTTTGTTTTTTTTTTTTTTTTTGACAAAATGTTATCAGCACTTTCTCTTTTTTTGACACTTTCATACGCGGAGTAAACGTATTTACACTTTTATTTTTAGTTTCGTATAACGCACAGAATATAGTTAAAATCAAAATATATACGACTTATTACTAGTAGTTATGCATATATAAACAATCGAGTAGAACTAGGGTGCTCCTAAGTTCGCCAAACCTCTTGTGAACTTGACTCTAAAATATATCGAATCGATTTTAAACGATGAATCCAAATCGTTGAAATCCTTCTACCTAATGAGTGATGCATCATGTAAAATTTTAAAATTTCGAATTAACTTAATATAGAGTCAAGTGGTCAAAAGTTTAAGGTTTATAAATTAATTTTAATGCATTCATTTTTTGGACTCCTTTGACCACTTGACTCTATATTAAATTCATTCGAAACTTTAAAATTTTCACATGTAGACACATCAATCATTAGGTAGAAGGATTTCAACGGTTTGAATTCATCGTTTAAAGTCGATTCGATATATTTTAGAGTCAAGTTCACAGGAGGTTGGGTGAACTTAGGAGCAGCCTAGTTCTACTCTAAACAATCTACCAATATTGATATGAATAATCAATATTTACGTAGAGTTGGACTACGGTACTTTGCGAAATAAAGCAAGTGTTTTACTTCACGTCTACATCTTTAATTTTAAAGTTCAAAATATCAATTCAAACAATTGAAGTTGATCTCCATATTAGATTGTGTTTTGAGACCAAATTTTACAATTTTTAGAAATTTATTACTATTTTTTTTAAATTAAAATTACTGATTTTGATGGTCCACGATTTTCTGAAAAACATTGATTTTAAAAATTCCAAGAAAAAATAGTACAAAATTTCTAAAAATTATAAAATTTGATTTCTAAGCATAATTTAATATGGAGATCAACTTGAACGGTTTGAATCGACGTTTCGAACTTGAAAATTAAAAATATATACGTGAAGTAAAACACTCACTTTACTTCACGAAATACCATATCCCTATTCTATTTATGTAATAATTAACTCAGATGTGTGGACGAAAATCATACACATTGAGATGTGTGGACGAGATGTTGATGTGCAAAGAATAATAATTACGTACCATGTTTAAGTGTATTTAAATTTTAAGACACATGATCTGTGTGTGAGAGGTCATGAGTTCGAAACTCAGATGGGGGAAATCCTTTGTTATAATAACAAAGGTATTAAATAGTTGGATGGCTTGACCTCCAACTTTACTAAAAAAAAAAAAGTGTATTTAATTTTCTAATTGATAATTGATTAATTACAAGAGCAAATTGTTCATTTCCTGCTTGTAATGTACGCACAAGCGTACTTCTAAAGTATTAGACATTCTTATTTAGTTCTCTGCATTGTACACTTCTGCTCATTTTATTAAAGTTTTCAGAAAGAACATATGCCTAATCTTTACTCCAACCATTGGTAAATAAATATTGGAATAAATTCTTACAAAAAAAACAATACCAGAGCCCAGAGGTTCTAATTTTAAAACAGGGCTCAAAATGCAAATAGTGATTATAGTTCAGAAATCAAAGGTGAGTGGAGAACATATGCCAATTCCTTCATATATAGTATTACAGTTGATTATGAGGCAACCGTTGTTTTTATTTTTCTAGGTTTTAGAAGCACAGTCTTAATAATTTATATAAATAAAAAACTGTGCTTATATTATATAGATGGAGGCAGGATTGATGGAAACAAAAATGCATTTGTTTTACTATTTTTTATAATTAGATTGTTTAGATGGATTATAAATTAGCTCCACGATCAGCGAAAAAAATGTATGTTTGTCTCCACTAATTTTGTGAATTGGTAGATATGTTTTTTATAAAAATTAATTTAATAATACTCGTTCGAAAGTATTAAATTTGATTTATTTAAAAATTATATCCAGCGACGCACTGTTTTTATTTTTTTATGTCCAATTGTCCATTAGACAGCGTTCTCTAATTAGATTCCATTTATATCTTTTTATCTTTTAATTATGGTGCAATATTATATTAAAAAAATCGATATAGAAGTCTTTCTCCGTATATGTCACCTAATTTTTTCAACTATTTTTTTTTTTTACAGAATGCCATCAGCGGTATCTTTTGTCTTTCCAAATAAATTTATTTCAGCTTTATTTGGCCTTTCGTTTTTTTTTTGCACGCTACGCAGATAGATAAAGATACTTACAGTTGTTTCAGTTTTAGATGACAGAGTTAATATAAAAAATATATATATTCCCCGTACGCCTGTGGCTTCTTCAAAAAAAAAAAATATATATAATTACCAGTTGTAAGTGGTGTAGCCAAAATTTAAATCTGGACAAAAAGTTTCGGATTACAAAGTTATTGAGTCAATGGGCAAAACTAAATTATATATTTTAATCATTTTAATCAATCTCACCAAATTCTAAATCATATTTAAACAAGAAAAACAGTAACAGTCAGCGATTTTAGTCAATTATCAATCGCAATTTACAATTTAATTTCAACTGGGTTGTAGTGTTGAATTTTCAAAGGACGGGGATAGACAATTTAATTTTCAGAAATAGGCAGGCCAACATATTTAAGATTTCAGAGATAAACAATTACCTATTCCCGTTACATGGTGGCTCTGCCATTGCGTGTATGTAACGGGGTGTATAAACTTGTAATTTTGATAGTAACAGTTGGTATTGTAATGATGTAGTCCTTAATCAAATGTATAATTTTGAATTGCAAGTATTTATGCATAATAATCTAACAGTGTCGATATAAATAATAAATGTTTATGTAATAATTAACTGAGACTAATTGAGGGGCACAAATCAGACGTATTGAAATTGGCTTAAATACAATAGGCGGATTTAAGAAAAGATAATAGGAATCCTCATTTTTTTTTTTATTTATGTACAATTTTATATATAATTTAAAATAAAATATTATGGTATTGTAAAATTAATTCTTATTTTTCACATGAAAATTTTATATAATTGACTCTTGTATACATTCAACTTCCGTAGTTTAAAAGTCTTACTTTGTCTCTGATGAACAAGATACCTAAAAGAACGAAGCTAGAGCCCAAGGAGAATCATGATCCTATCCCAAGAACATTTTTAAAAATGAACTTTCATATAATTATGTTTTATTCTGAAATTTTTGCACCTAATATATCTCGGCTCTGCCCCTATAAGTCTACGACGAGTTTCTTTTAATTTCTAGTGTGAAAGAAGCATTTGTTACCGGACAACATTAAAAGAAGTTGATCTTGATATTGTTAGGCTCTTCTCTTTTAATAATTTTAATATAAATAACGAGGATGGTTAAAATACACTACTGATTTGTGCTTTAATTTTATTTCACATTTTTATCTTTGTTTTCAAAATTAAAATAGTTGATTCAAAACGCTCAACGTGATTTATATATTAAAATATACTTAGAGATCAAATTTCATATTTTTGGAAATTTGTAATTATTTTTTAGATAGATGCAAAATCACTGCTTATGGACTATAAAAAAATCAGTGATTTTATATCGATCTAAAAAATAGTAAATAAATTCCAAAAAAATATATAAATTCAGCTATAAGCATATTTTAATATGAAAATCACGTGGAGCAAAGATAGATGTGTCGGATATAGTTGGAATATGAAACCAATTATATATTTTAACTCTACTCAAAATTCGATTAATTTTAAAATTGGTTTAGAATGTCAATAATTAAATTGAAAACCACATCTAACACGATGATCAAAGATAGAAATTCTCCATACGATAGATACACAGTAATTCTTTAAATTTTTAAAAAAGTTTGTCGATAATCAAAGTAGTTATAATACCCTGATAAGAGGTTATGTTATTTCTATGGTTTCAACATTTTACATGTAACGTATATTGTGATTTTGGCGAGGGTATGTTTGTTATATTGTGATTTTGGCGAGGGTATGTTTGTTGCGATTTTATATGATCAGTATGATATCAGTGTTATTTTAGTCAATATAATATTAAGACAAATTTTAAAATGGACCAGAAAAAATTGTACCGTATATATGTTCGCAAACGAACGGTAAATAGTCAAATGAGCACAACATAAGTTCAATACTGATTTTATCCTTAATCAATTAACTGCCTTGATTCATCCTAAAAAATTGAGCTTTATTTTTATCCACGACAGATTCGGTCTAATATTAATTCCAAAATCTATGGAACTGACTTCAAACAGTGAATTCAAACTGATCTGCTTCATTAATTGTGCGTTCGCATGTATAATTTATAAATTTTCAAATTTATTTAGCATCAACTCAAACGGTCGGATGTAAAAGTTTTTAATTTAATTTTAACACATTAATTTTTCAATATTTTTAATCTATTAACTTGGTATTAAAAAAACTTGAAAAAAATATTTTTTTATATACAAATGCATTATTCATAAATTAAATTGATTTTAACAGTTTAAATTAGTATTTAAAGTATATTTAATAAATTTTAAAATTAATATTATACGATATTGATATTATATTAGCCGGGTTAAGTGTACCGTTAGTATTGGTTTGGTACTAGGGGTGCAAACGGATACGGATTATCCGCGGATAATCCGCTCCGAATATGCTTATTATCCGTATTCGGATTAAACGGATACGGATACATATAATTTTAGTATATGGAAAAATAATACGGATACAGATAATTTCGTGAGGATATAAACGGAGCGGATATCCGTATATATCCATATATATCCGGTTCCGAAATTTAATCTTTCAACAGCTTTCAATTCATTTCACCCTTGCGAAATTTACAAAAAACATACATATTCGTTTAAGTCCAATAATCTTGATAGAAAAATCATATAATCTATTAGGATATGGATTGATTCTCTGAACTAATAAGCAATTAGTCATGCATAATCATCACTTGACTATTAAAT
This sequence comes from Carex cristatella, assembly GCA_024447775.1. Taxonomy (NCBI): domain Eukaryota; kingdom Viridiplantae; phylum Streptophyta; class Magnoliopsida; order Poales; family Cyperaceae; genus Carex; species Carex cristatella. The sequence goes on along the minus strand of JAJHPF010000024.1, from coordinate 3,128,737 downwards.
TTTTGTCAATTTAGGTAATTTAAAATTATAAAATTTAGTATAATTACTCAATATCTGACAATTATCTGCTCCATATCCGTATTCGAATCCGTATCCGTGGATTATCCATTCCGTATCCATATCCGTTTAAGACGGATATAGTTTTCAATATTGATATTCGTTTACTATCCCGCTTGTTGAAAAACAGATGCAGATATTGTATTAGCATTATCCGCTCCGAATCCGCTCCATTTACACCGTTTACACCCCTATTTGGTACGCTAAATGCAAAAAAAAAAAATTCACCGTAAGCTCAGGTTCCGATTTCCCACACATGAAACGACCATAGGCGCCGTCTCGTCAATTCAATTGTCAAAGTCTTACAGGACATCGCTTCTTTTCATACTGGGACATTTTTATTTTATTTTGGTTTACCCAACGTTTTCGAAACTACGGTTAAAATCGGGTGTGTATCCTCTGAGATATCTCAATTTTTGCGTGACTGACGTTTCCGGTGCCTATTCGAGGGAACGTAGGGGGGCAGTATTATTTGAGCCTTGAGATTCGTGGAGAACGTATTGAACGATTGAGATATTCCAAAAAGTCACGCAAAGTTTGAGATATCTCAGAGGATGCGAATTCGTTAAAATCAGCGGGCCGGGAGACAGTACGGTTCTCCTGTGGCATCTTTAGTGTAACAACCTATGTTTTATTACAATCTGCTTCAGTTCTTAAAGAATAAATGGGGATTATTTAAAAATATTTTTTGTAACCGTTTCTTGTTTTATTAAATTTTATAAACAATTTAAAAAATTTATTTGTTAAAGTTTTTATTTTATATCAATACCCACGTTGAATGACATATGAATTGATAATATTTTACTAAAATGGAAAATATAAAAATTGAAGAAATGAGGTCATTTATGTAAATACAGATGACATGACAAGACTTATAATTGAAATACAAAAACTTTATGAAAATAATGACGTGTTGTCTGACTGGAAGTTGAATTTAGTACGTTTTACAAACTTCCTAAAAAAAAATTAACACCATGCAATAAAAAGAAATACATTTAGTTAAGATATTAATTTTGAGTTAAAATTATATTTCTAATTTTAACATTTATTTCTGAAGGCAAATTGAACATTTTTAATCCCCACTAAAAAAAATTTATATCCTCTATTCCATACCCAAATTAAGGGAAAAAAATTTTCTGTAGAAATTAACAAAAAAAGAGAGGGGAAAATAGAAAGAGTACACTGGTTCTAATATTGATAGTAAGACCGATACAAATTCTACCGGTCTTAAAAATCTCAAAGTTTAGACCAGTAAAATTCTTACCGGTCCTAATCATTTATTTTTTTTAGTTTCAAAAAAAAAAAATCCAACTGATAAAAAAATAAAAAAAAGTTAGGACCGGTAAGAATTTTACAGGTCTAAACTTTGAAATTTTTAAGACCGATAAAATTTGTATCGGTCTTACTATCAATATTAGAACCAGTGTATTCTTTCTATTTCCCTCTCTCTTTTTTTGTTAATTTCTACCGAATTTTTTTTTCCCAAATTAAGGCTAAAGGACGACTTCTTAGCGCAAGAATATCATGGCCATAAATTCACAACATATAACGTAAAGCTTCTTTTTATAATCCCTCACAAGTTACAAGAGAAATGGAGAACTGCAGCTTGAAGTGGCAAGGTGAAGCTATCTAGCCACCTGTCACCTCCTCCAGTTAAATTGAACTGGAGATGTTTTGACGCGGTACATTGCGAATCTGATACTCGTCGGCGCAATGGAACATTCTTTCGTCTTTATGCTGCTGCATTCGGGATTTCGGGAAGTCGCTTACGATATACCGCAGGTACAATATATGAAGTAAAATAAATAGATGACCTATCCACCGTCAAAACCACCAGCTTCACCGATCCAACGGTATTTCTAACCCTTTCTCCTAGTGATTAGGGCGAGACAGCGGTATTTTTGTTTAATCATTTTTATTTTTATGCTTTTTTTGCCTGTTATAATTGCACTGTCCTTTTTTATTCTGAATATTTTAATTGTGAAAATAATTATCAAAATCATCTATCAAACTTATATTCTACTGGCAGCCAAGCTGTTTAAATTTACCATTTTACTTCAATTTAAAATTATATTTTTATTTTATGTTTTTTTTTTGCCTGTCGTAATTGCACTGTCCTTTTTTATTTTGAATGAATATTTTAATTGTGAAAATAATTATCAAAATCATCTATCAAACTTATATTGTACTGGTAGCCTAAGCTGTTTAAATTTACCATTTTACTTCAATTTAAAATTACATTTTTATTTTATGCTTTTTTTTTGCCTGTCGTAATTGCACTGTCCTTTTTTATTCTGAATGAATATTTTAATTGTGAAAATAATTATCAAAATCATCTATCAAACTTATATTCTACTGGCAGCCTAAGCTGTTTAAACTTACCATTTTACTTCAATTTAAAATTACATTTTTATTTTATGCTTTTTTTTTGCCTGTCGTAATTGCACTGTCCTTTTTTATTCTGAATGAATATTTTAATTGTGAAAATAATTATCAAAATCATCTATCAAACTTATATTCTACTGGCAGCCTAAGCTGTTTAAACTTACCATTTTACTTCAATTTAAAATTACATTTTTATTTTATGCTTTTTTTTTGCCTGTCGTAATTGCACTGTCCTTTATTTTTAATCTGATTGAATAATTTAATTGTGAAAATAATTATCAAAATCATCTATCAAACTTATATTCTACTAGCAGCCTGAGCTATTTAAATTTACCATTTTACTTCAATATAAAATTACCATTTTTATTTTATGCTTTTTTTTTTGCTTGTCGTAATTGCATTGTCCTTTTTTTTTTTTTATCTGATTGAATAATTTAATTGTGAAAATAATTATCAAAATCATCTATCAAACTTATATTCTACTAGCAGCCTGAGCTGTTTAAATTTACCATTTTACTTCAATTTAAAATTACCATTTTTATTTATGCTTTTTTTTTTTGCCTGTTATAATTGCACTGTCCTTTTTTTTTAATCTGATTGAATATTTTAATTGTGAAAATAATTATCAAAATCATCTATCAAACTTATATTCTACTGGCCTGAGTTGTTTAAAATTACCATTTTGACTTAAATTTAAAATTCCAAGTGCTATAAATTTATAATTAATTTCATCAGATGTACCAATAAAAATAAGAAACTAAACGAAAAACAAAATTTCTCTCCTAGTGTCAACCATGAAGAAAAATTGCTTTCAACATTTTTATCTTTGTATCTGTTTATTTTAAGCAATGACAGAGAAGTAGGTGTAGGTCCCATGAATTTGCTCAATTTGTCTGTAACAGTTTTTAATATTTTATTTATTCCAACTTTTTCTTTGACCAAATTATGTTGGATTAAATCCAGCTTTCCTTTCTTCCGAGGAAGAAAAGTGCCAATTTTATTTGTTATTTTTTTATTTTATATCTATAACTAGGACGAATGACATCAGAAATGATTGCACTGAAAGAAAAAAAAAAATAATGAATGAAGAAGAAATGACACCTGCAAGTTACAAATTCAGACGACGAGAGCAATTATTGGAATAATAAATTATTGTCACATGATGAAATATTGATATGAACTGTTAGCAAGTTGAACGGAGTACTTAATATTATTTGATTCCTAAATTATAACTTCATTTTTTAGTCTTCAAACAATACTTTTTAGTCTTCTAAAATATAAATCATATAAAATAAAATTTATATATAATTCGTATTTGTCAAAATATTATAAATTATTCGTGACAAAAAATGATGGAAAATATCAGACAATATTTATCTAAATGCACAAAATAATCTGTATACTTTGTCCAGACCCTGGTCAAGGAAAACCGCAGGAACATCATCATCATAAAAAGTTCGTAATGTAACGAAAATCTTCTTCTCTCCATTTCTCTACAAATGCAGTTTTAGTGACAGGTACTTTATTAACCGATTCTGTCACCTCCTTCTGTTGAAACTGGAGATCATTTGATACGAAGAAAACGAACAGACAAATGCGAATCATTATGCTGCCCCATTCGGAAAGTCGCTTACGGTAGACCGCAGGAACAATATAAGAGGTAAAATATACCTCGCATATTTTATCGATTCATCCAACAGTGCACCTAACCCCCTTCTCCTAGTAATTACTAATTAGACCCCGTTTATTATTAAATTCGGATGTGCTTATTGTTTATTAGACAGCGGTATTTTGACGCATTCAGCACAATGCTAAATACTTTTTACTTTTTTAAATTAAAAAATATAGTTTTGTACAAAAGGCAGAACAAATAATGAAAGAAATTTATTTCAATCTTCTGGCCTCTCTTTCTCAGCTCATAGATATTACAAAAGGCAACCTACCACAACCAAACATAATAGTATATAATTTTGAATTAGTATTTTTGTCCCTCGCATAATTTTATTTATAATGCAGTGTATTTATTTGTTTGAGAAGTGAGGATTTGGTGTGGTGTAAAGTTCCAATTGATTGATATTTTAATTTCGATTTTCAATTTTCAGAGTTTCAAAATTGCAATCAATTTATGGATCGATCGATACTTTGAACAGCGCTATAATATAACTCATCATTCTACTAACATTATGAAAATGTTATTATTTCATTTATATTCATATTCCATGCAAACATACTATGGTAGTAGTGTTTTTTTTTTCTTTGTTTGAATGAGTAGTTTAATTGAGCAAATTATTATCGGAGTTATCATTTCGACTTAAGTTTAAATTTAATCTATCATGATTAGTTCTAAAATATTTATTTCTAGCCTAATCCATATTTAAAATTATTATTTGATTCTTTCGAGATCTTGACGAGCACCATAGATAATTCAAACTTAAATTTTAGTTTGTTTGTGAAACAAGCAATATAATCAATAAATGTCATATATTATTATTGGTAATTATTTCTTGATCTATCTATCTTATCTTTATTATTAGATTGGTATATTTATTTTAATATTTTTCCTTGTTCTTTTTCTTCAACTTGTTGATTTTGCCACCACTTCGTCTTCACTAAATGACTGGTAATTCAACAGTTATCTCAATCGTTGTCTGATTTTTGGACTCAATAACTTCCCTACAGTAATATTTTTTTCCTCGTTAACGATAAAATATCACGTAGGAACTATGTGCTACATGTCTTTCTCTTAGAGATTTTCTTAATTATTTACCGCTATTTTTGATTAATTAGATTTTTAATTTTCAATTTCAAGTTGCGATGCTAAAATGAGTATATTATTAAGATATCTGGGGAAGTTTTTAATTATAATTACCGAGAAAGTTATATACGAGAGTTTTAAATCTATTTTTTTATTTTACAGTTTGTACAATATTCTTCTATGTTATTGTCTTAAAATATTAGTATTGCACTCACACATACTTTAAAAATATCTGTACTTAACTTTTATATTACATATCTGAATTAGTAAGTATTTGAATACTTTATCTAAGAATTAAAAATATAAATTTTAGAATTTTTATTTTATGTAATGTAAGATGTAAATATTATTTTCATCAAATATAAACATTTTCTTGGAAAAATATAAACAATATACGAGTGTCTCTTAGTCTTAAATTTCAATCAGAGGGCTCCGATCCTGTAAACAAAAGCCGCAGCTGGACAATGTTAAAATCCAATTTCCAAAAATTTCGGAGGGTGAACTAATAAAACACGCAAGCTGCGAGTTATGATCCTCCCGCGAGGACAACTCAACGCACACCCTGTGGGGGGCGGCGGGTGGGACACACAAAACCAAACACTGCTTATTAATAGGCTCTCCTCTCGCTTTTCTATTTTCTTCTTGTGCAAGCTTAAAACTCACGAGCCACCACCATTCAATTCGTCCATTTGCCCAAATCTCTCTTTTCTCCCTTTTTAAACGCTCGTCGAACCCAAACCTAGGGAGCAATGGGGGTGCTAATGGGAGACGATGGAGCAGAGTCCATGCAGACGCCGAAGACGAAGATCGTTTGCACTCTCGGTCCTGCATCGAGATCCGTGCCGATGATCGAGAAGCTTCTCAGAGCTGGGATGAATGTCGCTAGGTTCAATTTCTCGCATGGCTCCCACGATTATCACCAGGAAACCCTAGACAACCTCCACCAAGCCATGGAGAACACTGGGATTCTCTGCGCCGTCATGCTTGATACCAAGGTATCACCTTTTCGTTTTCTTATTTCGTTTTGTTTTTCTTTGCTTTTTACAATTTCCGCTTGTCATGTTTGAAGGGAATTTTTATGCGCGAACTGTTTTTATAATTAGATGTTGATTGAGAGCGTTAGCTGTTAATTAAGTAGCGGTTAATTAAGAGTTTAATTTTGTCTTTTTTGGCGTTGTTTGGTACGCAACTTAATATGATTTTGCTCTCTTTTTTGTTTAAATCCCGTATAACTTCTTTTCTTCTATATACGCACTATATTACTTGTTTGAATTGCTTTTGTGGATTACTTGTAAACTTATAAAACTGACTAATTTAATGTAATAATTTATTTTTCTCCTGAGATTTTGGAGTTGGTCTGAATTTAGAAACTGTAATTGCCAACCCAGGATATCTATTCTAGTTCTCTGGCGTGTTCGGACCCAGATATAGAAAATTTGTAACTTTATAATTAGTCAACGAAACATTTTTTTTTAATCTGCCTATAGTCACATTTTTTATTTGGTTTTGGTCAGTTTATTCATTGACAAATTAAAATAATCAATCTGAGAAGTTGTTAATTATTTTCAAATACTAAAACATGTATTACTCAGAGAAAATATTAAAGTTAACTTCTACTAAACTCAATATTATATCACAGGGGCCTGAGATCCGTACCGGCTTTTTAAAGGACGAGAAGCCAATTAAACTCACAGAAGGAAATGAGATAACCATCAGCACTGATTATAGCATAAAGGGTGATGAGTCAATGATCTCCATGAGCTACAAAAAGCTAGCTGAAGATGTGACACCCGGCATGGTGATTCTCTGTGCTGATGGTACCATCTCTCTCAAGGTTCTCTCTTGTGACCGTGAGAAGGGGTTGGTTCGGTGCCGGTGTGAAAACTCATCCATGTTAGGAGAGAGAAAAAATGTGAATTTACCAGGGGTTATTGTGGACTTACCTACTCTGACTGAGAAGGATAGGGTTGATATACTCGAATGGGGTGTGCCGAATAAAATTGACATGATTGCTTTATCTTTCGTGAGAAAGGGATCTGATCTTGTGGAGGTTAGAAAGGTGCTTGGTAAGCATGCCAAGAACATCAAGCTCATGTCTAAGGTTAGTTTAAGTATTTAACATTTTAATTTTAAATTTATTCTATTGTATTTAGAGGGATCATAATGGAATTATTGGCTGGTTCTGACTTCTGACCATGGCATTGCCGGTTTTAGTGTTTTACTAAGTTGAAGATAAATCCAACAAAGAATATGTAAGGAGAGACTCATGTTACACTCTAATTTAGGTAAATACTAATATTCACAGGTATTGCATTTTCTATAAATGGTAATTAGACACTTGCTTGAAGGGGGAATAAGCCCACTTGCACATAGTTAAATAGGATTTTCTACTTTGTATTATTGTATATTGTTAGAATTGCATACCATGTGGTCCTTAAAGAAGAAAGCTCTTCCAAATTGTATTGTTCCATAAATTTAAACAGTTAAATTGTGATACATTTTCATTTGATTTACTTACAAAGTTTTTCTTTGTGGTTGCACATCTTAATTTACTGGCTGAAATAGTGTGGTGGTTAACATTGTTCTTATAATAAATTTTTCACCCATGGAATCAACTTACATGCATTTAAACTAACTGGGTGATCAGGTCGAGAACCAAGAAGGCGTGGCCAACTTTGATGACATTCTCGCCAACTCTGATGCTTTCATGGTTGCAAGAGGTGACCTTGGCATGGAGATCCCAATCGAGAAGATCTTCTTTGCACAAAAAGTAATGATTTTCAAGTGCAATGTCGCCGGCAAGCCTGTGGTAACAGCCACTCAGATGCTTGAGTCCATGATCAAGTCCCCTCGCCCCACCCGTGCCGAGGCAACTGATGTGGCCAATGCTGTCCTTGATGGCACAGATTGTGTCATGCTCTCTGGTGAAACTGCCGCTGGGGCCTACCCTGAGCTTGCTGTTCAGACTATGGCCAAGATCTGCATCAAGGCAGAGTCAACTGTTGACTACGGCAATGTGTTCAAAACCATCACCAAAGGGACCCCACTCCCTTTAAGCCCGATAGAAAGCCTGGCTTCCTCAGCAGTTCGTACTGCAAATTCCTGTAAGGCAACATTGATTTTGGTTCTGACTAGAGGTGGGACCACTGCGAGCTTGGTGGCCAAGTACAGACCATCTATGCCGATTCTCTCAGTTATTGTCCCTGAGCTAAGGACTGAGAATTTTGACTGGACATGCTCTGACGAGGCACCAGCCAGGCATAGCTTGATCGTCAGAGGCGTGGTTCCTCTGCTCAGTGCAGCCACACCAAAGGCATCTGATACGGAGTCAACTGATGAGGTGCTATCTGTGGCCATAACAAGTGCAAAGGATATGAGTCTCTGTAAAGTTGGTGACTCGATTGTTGCGTTGCACCGTGTCGGCACTGCCACTGTTATCAAGATATTGACTGTTAAGTGAGTGATCAATGGTTTAGATGGTAGTTTGTTAGGGTTTTTGTGGCTTATTGTTTTGGGAAATTTTTTTTGAGGAAATTTTTGGAATTACCACGTTGGGTATGGTTGGGGAAATTGGTTTGATATTTAGGTTATATATCCTGTGTTGCTTTTGAAAGCTATAGAGGCGGCAGCATTTTGTTTTGCAATTATGCTATACACTTAATATTGGTGTTATTAACTAGCTGTCAATTTCTAAGTATCTAAGAATGATAGGAGGTAAAAACTGTTCTATTTCCAAATGCTTATTTATTTGCCCAAGTTTAATTCTATGCTGTTATTTCGTATGGCCCAGAACTCGGAATTATGGGCTGCTTTCTAAAAGACAGTACGGTTCTGTTAGTTTTAATTCTGGACCGTTATTTGAAAGAACGGGTGCTAGACTAGTGCTTTTGAATGTTTTTTTTAATTTGATTTTTATTTGATAATTTTCTGTGGAAAAGTAGCACTTCCCAGCACAAACTTGAATAAACTGCAGGAACTGCAGGTTGGTAGGCAGTTGTTTTCAATTGACACTCCATTAATTGCAAATTAAATGGGGCAAATCTGGTGTTTGCTTTATGAGGTTACTATATACTTGATACACTACCGATTTTTTTATTAATAGGAAAATAATTAAATAAATATTGTGATTAGGGAAGGTTTTCGATTTTTTGTGAAAAGTGAGAAAACCGCGAACTTTGATAACGGCCAGAGGACGTTATCCTTGACAATGGCCTGATTAACGTATTTTAATTAGGAGGGAAAATTGATTAAATCTGGCCGTGATATTTGGCAACGGACAGAGAATGAGGCCGTTATTCTTGGCAACGGCCACCAGTGGGAAAAATTAAAAAAAAATGGGCCCGTTGTATTAGACAACGGACAGGCTTTTTAATTCCGTCGGTCCCTTTCAGGCATTCTGCCCGTCCCTTTTGCCCTTTCTTCTTCTCTCTTTCTGTGAGTACAGAGGCGCGGAAAAAGAAGGCCAGCCCGCTGTGCAGAACAACGGCCAGAGCAATCCGCCTGCACAACGGCCAGAGAGTCCTGACTTCACTCCCAACTGGCGAAGGTAAATTTTTTTATTTTTTAATTGCAGTATAATTTATTAATTAACAATAATCTATCATTTTAAGACTTATCAAGACTATTGGTAGAATTTACTATGTGAAATTGCACCAAATTAGATTTAATTTTGTAAATTAGGGTTTAGGGTTTATTTTTGTAAATCAGTACCAAAATAGGTTTAATTTTTATAAATTAGGTGTATTTTTGGTATTTAAAAAGTTATGCATGCTATTTGTAGATTGCAATATTTTTTTCTCAATTACTTGCATTACAAATGAGTAATTTTTAAATGGCCATATAACTTATTAGTTAACATTAATCTATAATTTTAAGACTTATCAACACTGTTGGTAGAATTAACTATGTGAAATTGCACCAAATTAGATTTATTTTTGTAAATTAGGGTTTAGGATTTATTTTTGTAAATAAGTACCAAAATAGGTTTAATTTTTATAAATTAGGTGTAGTTTTGGTAGTTAAAAGTTATGCATGCTATTTGTTGGTTGCAATATTTTTTTTTGTCAACCACTTACATTACTAATGAATAAGTGGTATGGATAAGTTCTTAAAACATGCTTAAATAAGTTGAAGTTCTCCACATACATTAAAAATTAATAAGTGGTATGCATGCATTTTACGGTAATAAATTTTAGAAATTTAAGAAGTGGTCATATTCATTTAAAAAAAAATTGAGATAGGTATTTGAAAAAGAAAAGAATAATTCTATGGTACCACCGTATTAGATGAGGACCTGTGCAAGTATTGGTACAAATATTGGTATTTAAAAAGTTACGCATGCAGATGTTAACAAGTGGTGGTCCGCATGTTGTTGCAAAAGACATGTTTAGTGATTTGTTATGGATGCCGCATGGACAGCATAAGATCTCGTTGTTCTCCGATACTGTAAGTTACACAATGAATATCCAAATTACACAAATATAGTTTTTTATAGATAGATATAAATATCTGAATTACGATATTTTATTTTAACCAAATTGTATAACAATGACAGGCTTATAACGGAGTGGATGTTCGACACCATCGGCAACATGGGATTCGATACCATGAGCATTGCGAACCATTTTTGTGTAGTCTCGGATTGTATCAAGTTTCGCGAATGGAAAATATAAATATTGACAAATGGCTTCTCGCTGGCCTCGTCGAGCGGTGGAGACCTGAGACGCACACTTTCCACCTACCCGTGGGGGAGATGACGGTCACCCTGCAAGATGTTTCATGTCTATGGAGATTGCCAATAAAGGGGGATCCAGTGACTGGTTTTGCAGACTGCGATGCATACAACTTAGTGGAGCGGCTTCTTGGAAACGGGGCTGCAGATGCGGTTTTAAAAAAGAAGAAGAGATCAGGGTTAGGTGAGACAGTTGTTCTCACGACGTCTGGATATTCCATAGGTTTGAAAGAATTACGCATTCGATTTGCTGCCATGTCAAATGAGCCTACAGCGGAGCAGGCACGCCAGTACACTCGGGCTTACATATTTGACTTGTTCGGGTCTATCCTTTTTGCTGATTGCTCGGGGATTCAGTTCCGGTCGCATATCTGTAATTCCTGGACAATCTTGACCAACCGAGGCAATACAACTGGGGTGGTGCTGTTCTAGCACTACTCTACAGGAACTTGTGTATTGGCGCTGAGCGTAAGCCGAGAACTATGTGGGGACCAACTCTTCTTCTGCAGCACTGGTGTTGGTCTAGATTACCGACCGGCCGTCCTCGTCTCAAGCATGGATGGACTCCAAATTGGGGCGACCCGGATTTACTCAAGTAAGTTTAAGTTAGATTGTCAATTTAATTTTGTATTCGATTATGTTTGTTGAGATTCTAGAATTTTTTTATTGTATGTGTCCTGCTATCGGTGAGATGTGGTGTCATCACATGTTTACAATCAAGCTCACAATCGGGCTGGAGTTAGCTACTTCCGCAATCAATTGCAGGATCTGGAAGATTACATGATAAAGTGGGAGCCTTACAGAGACATGCTAAATGAGGTTCCATCTAAGTTGCCGACACGAGTTCATGATAAGAGTGACGTATGGCTAGCTGGTGTGCCACTAATACACTTTTGGATAGTTGAACATCACTATCCTAATAGAGTGATGCGTCAATTTGGACTTGTACAGGTTATTCCGCCAGCGCTGCCGTTGCACGAGACTGAGGTACACCGATTACATAATATTATTCACACTGTCAATGTGACAAGGAAAAATTGGTCCATTGAGCACCACACTTACGTAGAACAAGCATCACATCCTGCCAACCACTTGGTTGTTCCAACGGGATATTGGACGGACGACCAGCTTTTTCCATATCGAAGCTGGTTTCAGAACAATGGGATGCACAATATCTTTTTGGAAAGACGGTGCATAGAGGGCCTTCACAATCTCATTCCAGAATACAGAGATGAGCACGGCGAAGTAGGCTAGATCCCCATGCTCCGAAAGACACACGTGATGTAAGTTTTAATTTAATCATGAAAATAATTATTTTACGATATTTCACTTCCAATTTGATTACCAACTCTTTTTTTTTTGTAGGCACTACGAGTTGACAATATCAACGGTTTTTCTACTTTTCACAAAAAATCCAAAACCTTCCTTAATCACGATATTTATTTAATTATTTTTCTATTAATAAAAAAATCGGCTATATTAATAACTGATGCATACAAAGGAGATGAGAGCAACTGCTTCGTCTGAAGTGTCGCATCAAAGAGACTGGAAATTTAATTTCACGTATGCCCCTCAAAAACTTCAAAATTACATATTTACCTCTCTAAAGTTTAAAATTATGTATTTCTCCCTTTAAACTTTAAAAAATCACAAATTTAACCATTTTATTATTTTTGATATTCAAAATCATTCTAAATTTTTAAAATACTCATTTTACCCTTTATTAAAAGCATATAAAGCAAACCGGACTCAAATTTGAATCTGAAGGGTTCCTCTATCGTTTAGTCCGCACGCATTGCATTAAGATTTGTGCACATCACTTTAATATTCGTGTTGATCTAACATGCACGGATCTTAAAGCAAATCCGATCATTGTGTATTGCATTAAGATCTGTGCATGTCGCTTTAATATGCGTGCATTTGCATCAAGATTCGTGCTTTGCGCACAAATCTTAAAAACAGTTCGGACGGTAGAGAAACCATTCATATTCAAATTTGAGTCTAATGGGATTTATATGCTTTTGAGAAAGGGTAAAATGGATATTTTATAAATTTAGAATGAGTTTTAATATAAAAGACAATAAAATGAGTAAATTTGAGTTTTTGAAGTTGGGGGGATACGTAATTTTGAAATTTTTGAGGGGTACACGTGAAATTCCCCTTTAATTTGAATAGAAATAATGAAGCAAGTTATGTCTGAATTGACCTTCTTTCCTCTTATACTAATTTTTTAAGGGAGGTTGAGAAACAGAAATTGTCAAATCTAAGGGTGCCTGACATAAAAAATTTCTGCTCATCAATTTCATGAAAAGGAGAACCAGTTTCTGAAGTGTACCAGTGTATTATTATTATCATACCATGAACTGGTATTGGAACGAATCTCAATTGGTTAATTTAAAACGTGTTACAAACTGGCCAGATACAAAACATAACACTCAAAGAGTTCACATACAAATGAAATGAAAGAGAGCAGGTTACCCAAAAGCAACGCACCTGTTTATTTAATTTATCAACAACAAAAAATAAAAGTTACCCCAAGTAACAACAGAAACAAAAAGGAAATTTAGAACTCCTAGCAACCAATTCTATGACCAGATGTCTGATAAACACTGCCACAGTAAACATCTACACAAAAGTGTCCAAGCTGTTAAACGCATATTAGCATAAAAACCTGATATGGCATAGTTGAGCAGCCTCATGTTCTCGCAAGACCAAAAAAAAAAAAAAAAACAGATTACTGAGTATTTTGGCAATATTCACATCACGGGGGACTTCTGCAGTCAGAATCAGAGCTCAAAATTTATTTACAGAACAAACTAAAAGTTGTATACACCTTATTATGATACACAATTCGCCAAATCGCCAAACTTTAACATAACCAAGCCAACACCAAACAGCACCAGATTCACCAAACCATCAATCTAACAATCATCTGCTGGTACGGCTTGAAGAATTATTACCACCACGATGTGTGATCCAGTGAAAAAGTGTCCCCCAACGAAATCTCCTTCCACTATTGCCAGTTCCCCTACCGGTACCAGTACTGGTTCCCCAACCAAAAACCCTATTTCTCGGGCTGTCTACCCCTCGACTCCTCTCCACTTGCTGGTTACCAGGACCCCCCTCCTCTCTTTGTGCAAGACCTATACTTCCTCCCTCCTCTTTTGGCTCATCAGCTGGCATCTCGTACCGGCATACTGGACATGAGCTATGCATCTCAAGCCATGGTATGATACAACCATGGTGAAATTGGTGCTTACATGGCATCTCTCTGGCCTCATCTCCTATCTCAAAATCTTCTAAACAAACTGGACAGCTAACAATCTCTTGAATTTTAACCCTCGGCATGGCCTCCACGGCTTCTTTCTGAGCAGGTGGAGTGCCGTGCCTGGTCAGATCACCATCCAATAAGTGCTGTAATAACATCTCCAAGCCCGGCCCAAGAATGTCGTCTCTTATAGAGACACCATACAAACGGTTACTGTCTCCTCCTTGCAACACAATTGTCATTGCATCAGTTTCATTACTATTTAACAGTGGTACAAGAGAGGGTGGGAGGGCCCACGCCTGACGGTTGCTACGGTAAGAATCACGAATCATACTGAGGACAATTGGGGCCCAAAAATTGGCAGCAACGTTGGTACTGGTATGAACAGGGTGGGGCAGCCCTGCCTCATTAGACAACCCAGGGCCATCCATCTCTTCAATGAAGCCAGTTTGGCAATTGGGGCACTTGATTTGGGATCCATCCAACAGAGGTTGTATGACTCTGGTACAGCTGTGACACCAATATTGGATGGTGGTACTGGTACTGGTAGAGGCCATGTTGCTATAGGACGTTCCTTCATCTACCATGCTTTTCTTCCTTTAATTTCTGTTTAAACAAAAAGACAGCCTGATTAAGTTTATGATAAGGTGAGAAAATATTTACAGGAAATAAGAAAACTGGAGGAGAGGATATATAATATATAATTAAAGACACCACTATGTATTGGTGCCAGGCCTGATTGGGATCATAGTCTATTTGTTATCTGGCACCATTGTTCTTGTTCTTTGGTATTCTAAAATCCAGATTTGTTCTCTGGTAAAGGCCAATTGTTATTTAATTAGTACAAAACACCTTCCAAGAGTCATTATGTTTATTCATGGTTGGTAATTAAAAAAAAAATCCTAAAAAAACAAAACTATAAATATATATGCCAGAAACAGTATTCATATAGTTAAATCAAAACAGAAACTTTGCCCAAAAGCCTAAACCTTTGCCCCCAAAAATTACCAACAAAACTAACACACAAAATTGAGAGCTAGACATATACCAAACACCAACGAAAAGAGATTCAACTTTTTTCACAACTCAGTTCGTTTCAGATCAATTACCTACGAGAATGCAACCGAAAGAAGCTAAGTCTTTGCCTAATTCGAACGGTTTCTCTTTTTTCTTTTTCTTTTCCTTTTCCTTTTCCTCCCCTCTATCTTAAAAAATAAAGGTCTTCGAAGACCACCGCTTTCTAATCGGATAACAGCTAAGACCGATATCGATATATAAAAGGAGGCAATAAAAAGCTAATTATTTAGAAAAATTCAGAGAAAATTATGCTCGCAAATACCTAACAAAATGCGAGCGCCGCTGAAAAATTAAAAAATAATATGACTTGTACATCTCGTATTTGAATTTATGACTAATTAATTTGATTTCGACGTTGACGTGAACATTTAAAAAGAAAGAAAATTACCTTTGGTTAAGCTCTGAATAATTCAATCTGTCCTTCGTTTGAAATTTGGAAATGTACTGTTCATTTTCTTTTAAAAAAGAAGGGAAGATGCATTTATAAGTATTGACAAGAAAAGAGAGTTGATTAGAAACTCCAGGACCATTGAATTGTCGACCCTCGTTATCACTGGATGTGGGTCCTGGTGGCATTGTTTTGGTCTTGGTTATGTTTTCGGCCTTGCTGGATGCGGTGCACCTGGTGCAACGAAAAGAGGATAGCGCTGACAAAGTCTGAACCGTACAGTAAATATTACAGGTGCACAATTTCATATTCAGCGTTCCCAATTTCCCATCACTTATCTTGCGGGGCCCACGTTGAGTCATATATGTGCTTTTGCATAAACTATTCATTTTTATCATCATATATTGATATTTGATTATATCCACAGCCACAAGTGATTCGTGACATTTTCTTATGCGAGTAGAACTAGAGTGTTTTTTAGCCAACCAATTTTTTTAAGCTTAATTCAAAAACACATTCGATTCATTTCAAGTAATACATTAAAATGATTGAAATTGAGTGATGAGTTTTATAAATTTAATATGTAAACTCATCACTCGTGAAATAGATCGATTTTAATAGTTTGAATGCATCATTTAAAATCAATTCAATATTGTTTTTAAATTAAGCTCACAAAGAGACTTGGAACTTAAGAACACAAAATTAGATCACCTGCTTACAGAGGACAGAAAATTCCTGCTTCTAAAATCACCGCTGGATGGATCTAAAATAAATTTTAATATTTAAATATTAAATATAATTTTGTATTAAATCCATCCCGCAATAACTTTAGAAACATAAATAACTTTAGAAACATAAATTTAAACATTAGAACATGAGATTCGGTTCCAACACCCTACTTTTACTCTTCGTTTGCTACAATTCCGCCTCGGTTTGCTCTCACTATTGCGTAGAATGATTTTGTTACAAAATATAAACAAGAATTGTTAACATGATAACAAAAACTCGTTAACTTTAGTAAACTACAAAGTCAAATGTACAAGACGCAATCTCTCCTCTTTAAGTTTGCAATCAATGAACTAATCTATCATGAACACCTTGTCAGATATTTGACAAAGACAACACAAAAATAATAATATAAAGTTGCTTATAGCTGTCATACTGCCCTTTTTATATTGATGTCTTAAATAAGACGGCACCTACTATATTGTCTGCTACAGGCTACAGCTAATAACAAAATTGAGATGTTTATTTTGTATAGTAGATATGTATATGTTGAACAAGTTTCTCATATTATATGAATAATTATATGGGTATAAATGTTTTTATTTTTAACCTCGTTATACTTTCACTACTTAATTTTTTTAATAATAAAAATTCTAAAACTTATATGTCAATATAAAATAGTTAGGCATATTCTGTAATATTTCTCCACTCACGCATAAAAATTATCATATTTTAATTTAGCTTTTATACTAATCATTGAGTAGAAAAATCAATTTCCATAAACTATCTACCTGGCTGGGTGCATTTTTGTAAGCTTTGGTTACTTATTAAAAAAAAATCGGATTATCGTAATATTTTACATGTACATAGATAAAATGATACAGATCATTTAGATATTTATTTTGAGATCTGACTTTCCACTTTTAAATTATTAAAATTGTAAAACTGTAAGCATAACAAAGACATCTTTTAAACTTTAATTTACTAAAATTTTAAAATAAAATATAAGAAAAACATAAAAAAAATTTAAAAAATTGAACCCACCTAAAAATTATTGTTGGTTTGTAACATCAAGAGGTGTAGGGTTTGAATATATTTCTTATAACAATTATAGAAGGGGTTCTTAATGCCTTTCCAATTCCGAACAAATTTAAGTTGTATAAATATAATAATACATGAAATGACTCGAAAGCAGGGAAGTCCGTGTACGCAGAATTCGACTCTGCTGCTCGCCAATTTGATAAACATGAATCAGTTTTTTCAAATTAAATTGTTAAAATTTTTATATGTACAAATCTTAATACAGATTAATAATTTAATTTAAAAAAATAGAATCCTACTTGCCAATTTATCAATTTAATGAGCAGCAGATTCCCAACCGTGTCCGCAGAACTAAAATAATGCTTCTAAACATTAATAAATGCATGACATATTTAATTGATATTTATGTTATACATCTACAAAAAAAAAATGCTTTAATACGGCGTCGTTAATCTCCATTTTGATTTGAACCGGCCCATTTCAACCTTTTAAATTAAATGGAATATGGGCCGAACATGAATTAAACCCACATTGCAAAAACTGTAGTAAGAATGTAAAAAAAGAATACGGATCTCTGAAGTAACTCAAATTTTAGGTTTATATATAGACCGTTCGATCAGAATCCGGGCCAATCAGGCCCGAGGTGGAATATAGGGGTTTCTTTAATATTCGTGCCATAACAGATCGGATGGTCTAGATCAAAACTAAAAAATATGCGCAGATATGAATTCGGAAAAAAGAGGCTTCCACAGTTCGCATAGTAATTTCATCAAACAGCTTGTGTTCTTCTTTTCTTTCGTCTCTCTTTTGGTTGGCTTTTCATTTATATTTTTTCCACCGCGCGAATTTACGAGAGAGAACCCAATCAATGGCGTCGGACGGACCTGCTCGATCGTCGCAACCATGGCCTCTTAACAAGATCGAGGTTCGTTTATCTGTTACCCTAAATCAATTAGTTTCACATCCAATCGCCTTTTAGATTCAATTTTGATTCTAGATTGTTGCATGACCAATATCAGTAATTTATTTTATTGCTTTATGTGCGGTTTTAGTGATCAGTAAGCCAGTCAGAAACAAATTAGACTTAATTAAGGTCAATTACAAATTGATAAGCTTCAGTGTAGTTTAGTAGCAGACATAATCTACATTTTTTTATTGTTTCTTTTTCCAGAGCACTCGCCCCATATAAATTTTGAATTGATTTAGCTTTAGTATATCTTAGGAACATTTAAAAAAATAGGTTTTGTTACTGGTTCCTTTAGTTCCAGCATTTTTGCCATCCGCAAGTTCTCAACTTGATACTGTGTAAATTTTATGTGTGTGGGACTGTTTAACTGGTTGTTAAATTTTGATGGTTTTTTGCAATTTCAGAATGTAAATTAATCAAATGATCCCTAATTTCTTATGTTCTTACATCCGTAATATGTTTTAGGAGTTGATACCATCTGTTAGGTCACAATGTGATGCATATGTGGATCAATTTGTCAGCACAGTGAAAGGTAATAAATAAAAGAATTAAAATTTCTTTTTTTGAGTTAAGTTAAAACAGAGAAGTTCATTTTTTTTGCTTTCATTTCTTTCCCAAATATTATCAGGGAACATAAAGCTTGTAGAAGCACACCCAGTTGAATCAGCTGGAGTTGCCACAGTTGCCGGCTTAGTTCTTATGCGAGGTACTGATAATTAATACTGTACTATGCCAATTCAATGTCATTTCTGTTTTTTCTTTTATTTATTTTAAAATTCGCATCTTGATACTGACTTCAAATTCTTTTCCTTTTAGCTCCCCGTCGTTTCCTAATTCGCAATACTTTTGGTCGTTTTAAAACTGAAAAGGTAATGCTGCAGTTAAAAAGCATATGGATAGGGTTGTCTGTCAGTTAACTAAACTTTGAATTTTCACCTTACAGGATTTGCTTAATGAAGCAGAATCACGAATGAGGCAATTGCAAAATTCATTGGAGGGTTTGAAGAAAACTAACAGTGGAATTCTTAAAAAGACTGAGTTCGGTGAGGAAGACATACTTCGTGGAATTGCTAATATGAGGTGGTTATGAATTTATAATATAGTTCCATTTGGTAGATTTTCGTGCTTAATTATTGTTTATTAGATTTCTGGAGTGTGAAGTATGTATTTTTTCTCACTTGTATAGGTCCTCTGGAAAGCAAATTCAAAGCCTTGTTAATTCTATACTCAAAGCAGAATCTTCCGCCACTGGTAAGTAGCTTCATTTCAAACTTCTTTTATTATATTGTTATTGTTTTTTGAAAGATTTCAATCATTAAGCTCAAAATATACTTGAATTCCAGATTTGATGCATCGACTGCGATCACTGCCTGGAAGGGAATCCATAGAGCTTCGAGCAGAGGTAGGGGTATTTCTGATTTCTTGTTCTATTGCTATCACCATGTGAATAAACAATGAAAGGAGAATAATTTAGTTAATATGATGAAATAAGGGTGTCCGGATAGCATACCTGTCTTTTCATCACAAAGAAGAAAACAACTTTTTCTCTCAAATATAGATAGTTATGGACAAAATTACCACTGGCCAAATATTGAAGTACTAAATGTTAAATGTGGTGTGTTATTTTTCTATATTTTAATTCATGCAGCATTACTCCACTATTTTTTTTTTTTTTTGATGTTAAACCCGTAGGTATATATTGAATTCCTCAAAAAGGCCTCTTACAGTGTTTGATAATAAATTACAGAATGTAAAAATCTGTTTGTAAGAAACAGAAACTGCAACTAACATTAAAACTTATAGAAAAACAGAAATTAATAAACATACCGTAAGATATTAAAATTATTTGAAAGCAGTAAATAACACAAATAATGCCACCAGCCCACCAGTAACATGAATTCAATCCTTGTTATATATTATTGGGTGAATTGTCTATGCTATATTTGTTGTTGTTGTTATATTAAGTAAATAGTGTTATTCAGACTTAAAATATTTTTATTTTTTGAAATTTCATAGAAGTTCAACTGCTATATACACCCAGGATTATAAATTATGTCATCCATCATTAAATATAATTATTACGGGATTCTTGAACTTGATGAATCATTCTCTTTGTGAACAAATTCATTGGGGTCATTTTGGTCTTTGCGCACTTATTAATACCCCCTATATCTTGACATTTGTCGTATGCTTATGTACACTTTATGAACATAATTTTGCAGCATACATTCCATAACGATAACGTAGTATCCACCAAACAAAAGCAAAGCATGAAAGATCTCCAAATGTATGCTTTAACTGATTCTTTGTTTCTTTTTTGGTGCAAGGTGGCTTCAATGGTGTCGGATTTGAAAAACCAGAGACTTGAATTGGAGCAAAGGATCTTCAATATATCAGAACTTGGCGTCCGTGTTTGATTTTAAAATAACTTTAATCAACTCGAGAACTGTGTACAAGCCAGCATTATTGGCACTGGAATTTGTTTTCTCCAGCTTGTCCTCAGTTTTGACAATTGCTTTCGGATGAAAAGAGTCTGTAGATTTGTCATTCCTGCAAAAGGAAACTAATGTGCTATGTTTTAATTTGTAACAACGGATAATCAGCAAATTATGTGAAAATCTTTCAGGGTTTTGGCTAATATGCTACGCGTAGCTAAGAGACCTCCGTGCTACGGCTCAAAATTTGAATTTTCAAAATTCTAACAGTTGATCCAAACCGTTAGATATGTTCTACATATTGAAATGTACTTGGAGACCAAATTTTACATTTTTTGGAATTTTTTTACTATTTATTAAGCCACTTTGAAAATCGCTGATCCAACGGTGGCTTAACTAAACAGTGAAACCGTTGGATCAGCGATTTTCAAAGTGGCTTAATAAATAGTAAAAAAATTCCAAAAAATGTAAAATTTGGTCTCCAAGCACATTTCAATATGTAGAACACATCTAACGGTTCGGATCGACCATTAGAATTTTCAAAACACAAATTTTGAGCCGTAGCACGGAGGGGCTCTTAGCTACGCGTAGCACCGTAGCCCGGTCCAATCTTTCAGATCCTATCTGAAAAATTTCTGGTAAAACAGAAAACTAAGTTGTTAAACGCTAATATAACCTCGTGGTTTCCCAATCCTACAATATCTGTAAAAATATTTTCCAATATTTGCTATCTTTTCAAGTTGGAAGCCTAACAATAATCACTTATTCAAAAGCGACTGCTTCTCCATGTCACGCTTTGATCAGTTCTCATGTGTTCTCCATTGCTCTTATAGTCCAATTGGATTAACACCATAGCTATTCATTCAACCTATAATAACTCTGCCAAAATACGTCTCTTTTGTTCCAATATACAGTAGAGCTATGCTGGTTGCTGTATTTGTCGTCCTTCGGAGAAAAATATGCTATTGAAACATTACATTTCCTTTTGTTATTGCTTTTCGTTGTTTTCCTTTTTCTAGAACTAATATAACGTAACTTTTTTTTTCCTGAGCTTTTAGTTTGCATCATTTAGCCTTTTTTTTCCTCGTAGCTTACACTCTGCCAAAAAATTTATTAATAAGAATATCAATAAAAAAAATATCGGCTTTGGAGAAAATTTTGCGTAGAATTTGAAAAGTGGGAATTAGATCGTCCTCTGGACGTGATTGTTTACAACGGTCTGATTAGCGAAATATAATTAGCGTTAATTAACACCAAAAACACTGTAGCCGGCCGTTATGGAATTGTCGTCCATAACAGCCAACTACAGTGTTTTTTTTAAACACGTTAATTAGCGATAATCTTATTTCGCTAATCAGGCCGTTGTAAACAATCACGTCTAGAGGACGTTCTAAACAATCACAGTTTTCCCACTTTTTAATTCTCCACAAAATCTTTTCCAAAACCGATATTTTTTATTTATATTCTTATTAATAAAAATTTCGGTACACTCTGTATCTTACCCTTTAAACTAGAGGAACTAATATATCTTTACCTTTTTTTAAAGAAAATAAAATACTACTGACAAGTAGTGTCAGTGGGGTGACAAAAAAGCTCGTGGCTCGCTTGTGACTCGCATCTGGCTCGCTCGTGACTCGCATCTGGCTCGCTCGTGACTCGCATCTGGCTCGCTCATTACCGGACCGAGCTATTAACGAACCAGCTCGCTACTAGCTCAGTTCAGAGTTAACGAGTTTGAGCTGGGACCTAGCTTACTTGCTAGCTCGGCTAGACATCAATTTGTGAATTTGTGTGTATTTTATACTATCAAGCTCGGTCCAACTCGGTCCAAATGGATATTTATACAATTACAGAGGCAATGGTAACAACAACTTTAGTCCCTATAACTTTCTAAGTACAATATATTAATCAACAATAGTAACATCCCCAAATCCAACAACCTTATTTGCTTAAATTATACACTATTAATCGCTCTCAGAAACAAGCAGGATTCTGAACAACTAATAAAATGAATTTTAAGTAAAAATTAAAGAAAAAAATAAATAAAACAATGCGTAGATCTATCTAACAACCTCATCTAACTTGTCTAAAATCTCACTTTTTCTTCTTCTCATCTACCTTGCCCTCAGAAATCCAAGAGGAACCGAGAAGGGGAAACATTGTACAACCAGCTTCTATCAAAATACAAAGAGGGAGATTCGAGAAGTCGTTTCCAGACACCCCGAGAAATGAAGCAAGAGCCACACCAAAGTAGCCACTCACAATGGTAGCAAGAGCAAGAGCCGACATGACAAAGGCCATGACTGATCCCTCACATCCAGGTGGGCATAGTTTCGCCACAAGAATGCTAAATGGGAGCACCTTGACGAATAAAGCCGCCTCTGAGAGCCCAGAAAATATCAGAACATACACCCAATCAGGAATTCCAAAACCTCTGTATATTCCTTGAACAAAGAGAACATCTGAAAGCATTAGTATAACCATGGTTAATTGCAGCACTGACAGGATTTTCCGTGGAGACGCCTTTTTGAAGTACTTTTCGTAAACTATGCTCCATATCAGCAAAGAGGCTTGTCCAATAACCTTAGAAAGGCCAATAATAGAAGAGTCGAGATTTAGATACTCTGTCTGGTAGAAAAACATTGTTCCCAGAAGGAGAGGAGTCATGGCATATGATGCAGAAAACCATACGAGTGATCGGAATATATCTGGCCGCCTTAAGGCAAAGGACATCTCTGACAACTGCTTTCGAAAACCCCCACTGCTAGAAGAAGATTTGGGTTTGTTATTTGGATTTGGCAAGTTGAGGGATTTCTCTGAGACACAGATTGTAATGAAGAATTGGAAAATTAAAATGATGCCATAAAAAATGAACATAAGTTTAGGGGAGAGGTTTGAGCTGATGGCAATTCCACCGAGTAAATTTCCAAGAGCACCGGCTGAAGAACCAAACATCCATGCAAACGATTGGAGCTTACCAGAGGAGTTGCTCGACTTTTGTTTCTGGGGTTTACTGGCCTCGGCCACAATGGCATCATTTGCCACCTCAGCAATGGATGCTCCTAGATTGCTGAGAAGAAGGAACACAGTCAAAGCTGAGACAGAGATCGCTGACCCGGGCCATAGGCCTATTGCTAGCCATGCAATTGCCTGCAAGAGAGCTGCACCATGGTTTAATTAATTTTTTTAATAATTTTGCTGAATTATAATAACAATCATACAAATCAAGGACAATAATTTGTTAGTTCTGGTATTAGTATAATAGTGATAAAATAGAATAAATTATAATTGGAGGTCATAATAAAACAATTCTTAAATATTTGGTAGAGTGAAGTATGATTTTTGTAAATAAAAACTTGTGTGTGTTTTCTTTTTGAAAACTCCATGACAGCTGCTGTCAGGATTTATGCAAATAAGTACTTAGTGTAACAATAAAATTACTAATATTAAGTATGGTGTGAATTCAAGGTGACTGCCCCTTTAGGGCTTTTGTAGATTCGATCCAAAATCCAAAGGTCCGGTATGACATGGACTGGAAAGGGTCATTGTCTTCTCTCCCTCTGATCCTTGTTTCATCAAAAAGCTCAATGAACTTTACACGTCAATTACAAACAAAATAAGTAGGTAAAATAAAAAGAGAAATAAAGCTGAACACCGCCAGCGTGTCCTTCGGATCCCATAAAAATAATAAAAAAGGAATGGTAAGAAAAGGACTTCTCAACTTTCTCGTAACTTTACAAGGTTGCTCCGCGAGAACAACGGAACACTCACTGGATCAGATCCCAAAAAAGAGGGAGGAACAGTACCAGGTCAGCTTCTTCCGCAGAACCTCACCGTTTGATTTTGAATCCGGACCAATTCAATACGTATTCCTGTAAGATTCGTGCTAATATATATATATATATAACGAACCGGATTCAAACTCAAACGGGGAATCGGGAATGTGCCTAATTAGGTGATATGCATTCGGAACAGGAACAGGAACAGGTCTAGACCTCTCTAGTGGTCTGGTCAGTATTATCCAGATCCCAAATCAAATGACGAACAATGCAACAAATTATATATAATTAAAGTAGGACAACGAAAGAGAGATCAAACAAAGCAAGAGCAACGAAAACAAGTACCTCCGATTGCGACATAGGGGAGACGGCGTTGGCCGTGGATGGGGACGGAGTCGGAGAGGAGGCCGTAGAGGGGCTTGGCGACCATTGGCAGATTGGCGGAGTTTTGAAGGAGCTGGAGGAAGGAAGGAGGCACGGCGAGAGTGTCTTTGAGGAAGAAATTGACACCTAGCCATGGGAAACACCGGAAACCTTGTAACCAGAATCCAATCCCCACCATCCATTTCACCGGATCCATGAATATCCGTCGCAGCTTTTATGTTACGGATTTTCGGATGAATAAATTTGAATTCACATACGTGCTCTACATTTCCACAATGTACGGGAAGGGGTTCGGTTTATATAATACATGGAGAAAATGAGAAGGAGATGATGATGTATATATATATCTTCCTAATAACTAGTGCTCAGTCACTACATGTTTCATGTTTGGGTCCATATCCTCCGCAATAACTCGAGATCTTGGGTTTAGACTTTAGAATTTCAACCGTCCGTATCAGAATGCGATAAATCTTGCCCACGTCTGTGACGCAGGGATCCTTTTAATTAATACGAGCCCACTCAAGGTTGCTTATGTTCGTCTCAATATAAAATAGACTAGCAATTTTTTAATATACAAGATAACTCGGACACTTCACTAAAAGAAAAAGAAAAACAAATAACTTGAACACAAAGCTGAAATAATCCGCTAAAGGATTAATTAATGCGTGAAATTCTTTAAAATCCAGCGAGTCTTATTTCTCATGTATCACCGAATCAAATTATAAAATGCAACATGATCCCTCGTTCCCTTTCAAAACCTTTAACTCCCACTCTTTAATCAATAAATGCTCTTCTAAGTTCAACCTCCACTCATCCGGGTTCGGCTGGGCTAAGGCTCATTTACAACGCTAATTACAACGAACCAAAATCTGATAATAGACTTTTAGATAACATTACTAAAGCTACAATTTAGTTGTGACCAGAAATGGTACAAGGATGCTCGAATTTCCTAATATTTCTCTCTGCAAGTATTCAAGCGTTTCAAAAAAAGAAATTGCTAGTTGAGCTCACAAGTCCCTCATATTTTTATATATTATTTCCAAGATACTACTACATGATATATGAATTATGCATGGGCGAGTGGGTGCTAACGGACCATAACAATTTAGAGTGAAAATATATATTTGCTACACCAAAAGATAGGATGGGAGCACAAATGAGGCAAAAACAATAAGAGCAAAACAATAAAATTATGCACTCCATACGTCCTTGGGTTCTTTTACACTATTTCCTCATTTGCGAGAAAAGCTCAGCTGGGGGTCTTCCAGGACCACTTCCACTAAATGCTGAGAAACTGCTGCTTTGAGTGCCACCAAAGGCACCAAATCCACCTGCTATAATTCATACCAAAAAATTATTTAGTCTTTTCTTCATGCTAAGCCAAATTTGGATGACAATTTTTTTTTTTTTATCATCAATGAAACACAAGTATAATTGAAAAGCAAATACTAGAGCTAGACTTAAAAGGGAATGT
The DNA here is from genome assembly GCA_024447775.1 of Carex cristatella. Taxonomy (NCBI): domain Eukaryota; kingdom Viridiplantae; phylum Streptophyta; class Magnoliopsida; order Poales; family Cyperaceae; genus Carex; species Carex cristatella. The sequence continues at coordinate 3,102,270 of JAJHPF010000024.1, read as the reverse complement.
ACTCTCTCATCCTTATCATGCCTCACATTGACAATATTGACACATTTTTTTTCTGAAATAGTATAAATTTTAAATTTTGCAGTATGGCGTGGGTGAATAATCCAAAACACAAACAAAAGCCACAGTAATGCGATGAAGTTTGTAAAAATAAACATATAAACAGAAGTTGTAAAATTAAATTTGTAAAAATAAGCAGAGAACTGCTGAGGCATACCTCCACCAAAACCACTGCCTTGACCGGCCCCACCAAAACCACCACCACCACCTACAGCTGCAGCACCTGCAAATCCACCCCCACTCTGTAAAGTAGGAGCTGTAAACCCGCCACCTGAACCTGCACCCGCAAACCCACCACCCGCAAATCCTCCACCAGTAGCAGCTGATGCAAACCCACCCCCTGCAAATCCTCCACCAGTAGCAGCTGATGCAAACCCACCTCCTGTAGCTGCACTTGCGAATCCACCAAAGCCACCGCTTGACGGTGCCACAGAAGAAAAACCACCACTACCAAAACCACTCGGCGAAGAACCAGTATTACCAAAACCAGCACCAAATTGACGAGACTGCCCGAAAGAGCCCAAAACAGACCCAAGGGCTTGCTGACCTGATCCAATTGGGGCAGGTTTGCCAAAGCCACTTTGGCCCGCCCCAATTTGGGCAGATTGGCCAAACCCGCTAAATCCACTGCCTGCAAACAGGTTCGTATTGGCTGGAGGAGATGGCTGTGGTACTGGTTGAGATGAAGGGAAACTGAGAGATGGAGGTCTAAATACCGAACCGGGGCTTGGTGTAAGGCTGGGTGGAGGGGTTGAGTTGTTACTTGTACTGAACAAGCTGGTACCAAATGGGTTTGGTTTGGGTTGGTTTTGTGGGGTGGATTCGGATCCAGATCCAGATCCAAATCCAAACCCACCAAGGGCTCCCAAATTAAGGTCTATGGAGTTGTTAGGTGCCTCTTCTTCCATCTCATCTTCGTCCTTTTGGGGAGAGGCATCAACAGTTGTTTCATCTGCAGTTGCTGGCATAGACACTGGCACAGGTGATGATAGCAGAGTAAGCCCACTTGCCGGAGGTGGTACTTGTGCAACTGGTGCCTCAGTAGCAACAGGTTTTGACGAAGTTAGGGATGAACTAAATGTAGCTGGTCCTGATGACGGCGATGGTACTGGTCCAAATTTTGGGGGAGAAATGACCGTGGTTGGTTCTGAAACTGATTCCAGTGCCGGTTTTGGAGGTGAAGAAACTGTATCTGGTACTGAAACTGATTCTGCTACTTGCTTTTGTGGTGCGGACACTGAAGATGGTACTGAAGCTGACTGTTGTACAGCTTTCGGTGGTGAAAATCCCAAGCTTGATACTGAAAATGAATCTTGCACTGGTTTTGACAGTGAAGAAGCAGCAGCAGTTGTTGCTGATACTTGCACCTCTGTGAGGGATCCAGTACCTTCTTTTGATCCCCCAAAGGTGGCACTAGCTGAAGACATAGGCACACTTGACTGAAAAATTGAAGAAACTGGTTTAGGTGCAAATGTTGGTGCGATTTCAGAAGAACTTCTGTCCTTGGCAGACTGATCTTTTTCAGCCGCCTTCCCAAAACTGGACGGTACTGATTTAGGTGCAAAAGTAGATATCATTTCAGAAGAACTTCTGTCCTTGGCAGACTGATCTTTTTCAGCCGCCTTCCCAAAACTGGACGGTACTGATTTAGGTGCAAAAGTAGATATCATTTCAGATTGAGTAGAAAACTTCCCGCTGCTATCAGTAGACTGCGTAGGTGCAGTAAAAAGAGAAAAAGACGGCGTGTTACTCTCTCTTACTAGCCCGGGGAAAGGGAAGCCTGTAGGCTGGCCTTTTGCTTTTAAATTGGTGCTTGTATTTGATGATACTGAGGTTGCATTAAGAAAAGATTTTGGCATTGGATGGGCATTTTGAACACTTCTTGAATCAGAAGAAACAAAAGTTTCTCTCATGTCATCTTTTGTACCGGTGGCTAAAGCTTGTGAGGAGATGGTAAACTTAGGTTGTTCCATAACAACCCCTGTTGCTTTCTTCTCTTGAGAGGTTTGAGCTTTTGGCTCCAGATATGGAAATGGACTTGAGACCTCTCTTGCCCACCTAAACGCAACACCTTGCTGAGGCATAGCTGCCTGATTGGGAGCCTCTTCTTCAATACCTGCTGAAATTCAAAGGCAAGTAGGAATAAGATTTGACACCACTATTACATATCAAATTAAAAGTACTCATGGTGTTACTGGGTCTGGTTCAGATCACAATCAGTTATCTTTCATATCCTTTTTCCCAAACCCATTACTTCCCATAGGCAGGCAACAACTTAAAAACAAATTCAATAGGAATTAGCTTTAACTCCTTCCTACTAAACAGTAACTAATTATTATTCTAAAACACGGGGTGGGCTAATAAATTTTATTCTAGAACATCTAGTAGTTACATATATCACCTGGAATTGGTATTATTCCTCAAAAATTAAAAAGAACTAGGAAATGAGCAAATTACATTTTGGATTAAAATATATTCCCTATTTTGCTCATTCCTGACTAAACACTTGACAAAGAAAGGAGTTCAGATACCTTGAGTCAGAGGGGGGGCATTTAACTTGGTATTGGACGGCTCTAGGAGTAAGGAAACAGGACTACCGTAGCGGCTTGCTTGATGAATGGTAGCCGCCTCCGTATCTTTTCTAAATATTTCTTTGCTTGACTTGAACTTCTTATCACTGCCTATACTGAACCTTCTCTGCTGTACTGGCTGTAGCTGCTTTTCAACTCTCTTCACAGTGGTTTTCTGTGGCTCAACAGATGCCCAGCTCTGCGTCAATTTTCAAAATATTAATTTTGAGGCTTTTCACAACAGCACCAGTATTTAATTGTATTTGAAAATAATGCCTCATATTTGTAATCAATACTCAACATCTTGTGGTCCGTCTATTTTCCAAATAAGCTTTGTATTTACAACAAGCTTGAAGTCAAAGGAAGATATAACTAACTCACCTATTAAAGCAACTCAACAAGACATACTGATAACAAGTTCATCTGAGTTGGAAGCCCAATAAAGAAATTCTTTCGCCTGTTTTTGGTACAATTTGGCCTTGGTAAATTTTTTTAAAGTGCAGATGGGCTCATAACAGAATGTACCTATATCATGCTACAAGGATTGGTGCTTGACAGTACATCAGAAAGGCTGGGTACCAGTAGCAAATTTAATTTAAGTGCTGGGCCTCGTTTGTACACACAAGAATATATTGCATATATTATTAATCTTTTAGGCCCCTGTATCCTCACTCCAATATTAGTTTCAATCAGTCTAACTTTATCTTCTTTCTCTCCTTCTCATTTCTGGTGTTAAATAAGAATTTTTCTAAGAACTCAAATTAACCCTTACTTGCTTGGTTACAATTCCATATATTGAAGACTTGAAGTCACCCTTTACAGGTAATACTTGCTACCAATACCCAGAATAGAGGATGAGGGTAAATCCATGGGACTTAATATTTGACGAACTAAGTTAAATAGAAATCAACAAACACAGATGGAGAAAGAAGATATACTTTATTCAACGACTCTCTTCTTCTCCTTGCTGTCTCCAATTCAACCCCTTTTGCAGGGCCAACAGAGCTTCTCCTTCGGTGATCTTTCACCGATGTAGAAACCCTTTTAACAGAGCTTGAATCAATAACTGGTCGTGGTACATCAGGAGATGTATAGGATTCAGGCTCATAAGAAAGGCCGATGGATTCAAAGAGTTGCTTTTTCACCGATCCGGCGGGCTTAGAAGGGGAAGGAGAGGTAGGGCCTAAGCTAAGCATAGATATCTGCTTGGTGAGGCACTCTGACAGTTGCTCTGCTGCAGCCAACTGTGAGTTTAATGTGTTGTAAACACTGTGCAAGGATTGTGTTTGCCTGAAAAGTAATACAAAAATTGGTTTACCTCCAGATGCATACTGGATTTCAATTTTTTTCCTTTCCAAATGTTATCATTAACTTCTTAAGGTTAGGCCATTGGGGTCACATAGGTTCAGATCTGGCCTGGTGCAGGTCATGCCTACATTATCAAGCAGGTCCAATAACCCAATAGAGCCTGCCTGTGAGTTGAGAAATTGACTGACCAGAAACCACCATCCATTTAACAAGTGGTGACCCAATTGGTCTATATGTCCAATTAGGAAATTCCATTATTTTGGCACTGAGCTAGATATTGTTCTTTTTTATAGTTCTTAACAGAAAATATGGTATTTGGTAGTCATAAGGGTAATTTTTTTTTATTAAATATTAATTAAGCACATATCTGACCGAACCATCAATGGGCAGATAAAAAACCCTCGATATGAACATGAACAATTAATCCAACAATTTGTGTCGGTACCGCACTGGCCAAGTCCATGAGAGGTTATACTGACATTCCAAATTTTCAGTTTTGGCCGGTAGCTCTCAAAAACCCAACAGAGGTGACTAGCTGAGTAATATTGTGCACGATACTGAATAAAAAGGGGTATACTTTGAGCTCCCGGGATGGTTGTACACATTTCTTCTGTTGAAGCCTGCGCGTCCCACTTCACCAAATCGGTTTATCTCAAGAGTGTTGAAGTGTCTCTCTAGCTCTACAAGTTGAGTCGTCAAATTCTGGATAAAAAGGAAACAAAGTTACTAAATATAAGCAAATTACAATGGTTACAAATACTCAACAAAAACATATCAAATGTGCACTCAAAGGGTAAAATGATTAAACCTGATTTGCCTTCAAAATATTATGCCTTTTCTGTTCAAATTCAGGAGCCAACTTCTGACAATTCCAAACATTCCAAAACCTGCTGTCAGAAGATTGATTTACAATGCCTTCCATGTAAACTAGTCTGGAAGAAACTGCAAAATAATGGAAGGGGTTGATGGATAAGATTAAGGTCTGATTTCTCAATTTGCTTACAAAATTAATATATAACACACATAAGGTGCAAGGCAATTCTAAACTTTCATTCTTTGGGAATAAGGTCAAAAACCAATGCTTAATTTCATGTGTATCCAGCAAAATCTAAAAGATGCCATGTATACCACCAACAAAGTACAAAAAAAGAAAGATACATAACCTAATAAAAACCCTGTGAAGTGTAAAAAACAATGCTAAAAAAATTTAAATGTTCTCTGTACCCTCCTTTCTCCAATTAATTCAAACCATATCCATCCCTCCCTCAATATCACGATCCGTATATGAATACAGAAGAATAGAGTATATGGCAATACTTCACATCATACTAGCAGAGGGTAAAAGACAAATTATGATGCTTTACAGGGAAAGTGCTGTATTCTAACTTTAAAGGGTGTAAGCAATATTTGATTTGTAGGAGAGCAGATAAATTTATTGTCAGAAAAAAAAAATCAGATAATTGCATTTATAGAACTAATTCAACCTCGCAGAATTAACAAAAGAAAGAAAAAAAAAAATACCTTGTGACATCTTATCCCGAAGTTCTTGTATCATTTGAAGTTGCTCCTCCACATTGTTCTAAAGTTCAATGTAAAGGCCATAGTCTATCAAATACTATAGTTGAAAGTACAATAAAATAGATGAGCAGACCAAAGAAAGAAAGCATGATACCTTGCATATAAGGGATGATTCAGAAAGACTCTTGAGGTGCTTATCCAACGCCAGAAGGGAAAATTGTTGAGAGGTTATTTCTACTTCTTTCCCAATAGATAATAAGAGTTTATCAAGTTCTTTTGTCATATCCTTTACCTGGCCACCAAACAGATTTCTCAGTGATAAATATTTCCCTTATAAACTTTATCATAATAAGATAATAAACCAACAGATCCCTGAATGTTATCTGAATACTTTTGCGGTTACTCTTCTAGATAACGGTAGCAACATTTCACATACCAGAAATATAGGTTTTGCATCAAAATTATGGGATATTGCCCTAAAAGCAATAACATTTTATGACTGTAGTATGATGAACATACATAAATCATAACTTGAATGTCATGTGAAAGCTTACACTATAAAGATCATTTGATAATTCCTGCTCAGGTTCCACTTCACCCTTTGTTGTGGTTGCAGAACTGTCGGAGGTAGTCTTCACCTGAGTTTGCTCAGATCTTGCCACAGAAAATCCTTCCTTAGTCGCTGCGAAAGAACCATGACTTGCAGGGGTTGCCTCAATATTTCTGATTGGTTTATTTTGAACCCCAAAAGACAAAGAAGGTGACTTTTCACCAAATTTACTCAAAGCAGATCCATCAGAACCAGGTTCTGTAGATCCTAATTTCAGACCAGTGCCACTGAAAGGCTTGAATGAGGGCTGTGAACCAGCAAAAAATCCTTCATTCTGAGCTGTACCACTAACGCTACTAAATGGTTTCATGGACTGCTGTGGTGCGTTGGACGATCCCTCTTTTTGTGTTGAACCACTAATAGAACCAAATGTACCACCAAAAGCTCCTTTGAAAGGAGATGTTGTCTGGCTAGGTGTTTTGCTCTCCGCGGCTGTTGTTGTTGGAGTGGCACCTGTAGAGAATGTACTGAGAGGCTGTGTTGCAAATGCATTTTGGTTTCCAAGAGCAAAAGCTCCTCCAAAGGAAGATGTTTTCTGGCTTGTTGTCATACTCCCAGTAGCTGAAGTCCCTGGAGCTGCACTGGCAGATAAGTTACCCAAAGGCTGCATTGTGGGTGCACTATGGGTACCAAAACCAAAAGGTCCCTTAAAGGAAGAACTCATTTGGTTAGCAGTGTTAGGAGCAGCATTGGTAGAGAGATTAAATGGCTGTGGTGTGGTGATATTCTGGGTACCCAAACTCAAAGTCCCTCTGAATGGAGATGCGGTTTCACTTGCTGTCTTGGTTTCTGCAACTGCAGCATTGAAAGCAGGATCAGTAGAGAACATTGGACTCGGAGCACTGAAACAACCAAAGCCTCCTTTGAAAGGAGAATCCGATTTGTTTGGTATCTTACTTTCTGTGATTGTTGTAGCGAGGGTAGCACCTGTAGACATAGAAATAGGAGGCTGTATCGTGGATCCCACCAAAGCAGAAGCCGTCTTGGATTGATTTTCTTCTCTTGTTTTTGGTTCTTCACCTGAATATTTGAACTTCCCTATCAAAGTCTAGAATAACAATGCAATACACAGTGTATACATTAAAGGACAATACAGATGCACACCAATTAGAACCCAAATAGGACTTGCAGTACAAGTTAATGGTCTGGTCTCAAAGGACCCAAGTGTATTGAGTATGCTGGCAAGATCAACCTGACTGGGCTATCGGTGACCCAATGTGTTGATGGGTCGGGCACTTGGGCTCAAGCAAGGTCTAACCTGCTGGCACTTTTGGTCCAATTTTATATTTCCTGATTAAATACACGCTACTACTTAGTGCAACCCTGCAATATATTTCATTTTGAAAAGATAACAAAAAATCAAGCCAAAGAATATTAGAACCAACAAAATAGAGTATTTTACAGTGCCAACCTGACAAACAAATTTAAATGGCCAGCATCTGTACTATGGCAGCTAGATCATTCCTGATCTATGTAGTTTTCCAAAAAGGGAAAAAAAAGAATAAAGCCAAATAAATTCATTTCGAACTCTATGAGGGATTTGTTTGGAGACACAGGTAACATTATGAACATTTTTGTTTCTGAAACATGCTTCATACAACAAAACGACGCTCCACTGAATGTTCATGCTAGATGCTTACTAACACAAGGAACTAATATGATTTTACCTTTGTCTGAGAGTATACTCAATGGTTCCTTAGTAGGGGGTACTTCAGACACAGTCGCCGATTTGTTTTCTTCAATGCCATTTAGATCAAAATCTGCTATGTTAGACTGCGGCAGCTCTGAGGGATCCGATGCCCTGGAAAAAAGAGATTTCCGTCAAAAAAGGAAAAAACAGGAGGAACTCCTTGCAAATCCATCACATGAAAATATTACCTAGCAATATAGTACATGATGAGCTTCCCTTCACACGTCAAACAAACCATGATGTACTGAGGTGCAAGTTCTTGCGTCTCTGCCCCAGCTTGTATTGTTATTTTCTCAAACAAAGAAACCTTCTCAACCCCAAATCCAACTATAGTGTTATCCTCTCCATTCTCTGAAATTAGGACCCAAAAAAAAACATTATTAAAAAATGCAATTGCTGTGCATGTCCAAAATTAAACTAGTTAGTAATACTCAATTTACACACCTTGTAAATCAATTCTCGGAGTGTACTTGTCACTTTGGAATTCTAGGGAAACAACATGTTTATCATCTTCATTGGAACACCATTTCAGTAGGACGACATGCTGATCAACATTCTTCTTGCTAGAAGATAGTAGAAGCTCCCTATAACAAGAAAGGTCATGATTATGGGACATACCAAAAGATAGGCATATTTAAGGAAAAAGAAAATAATATAAAACATGGTATGTACATACCAGCGATCCAGATATGTTGTAAGGAGGTTAGGCCCAAACCCAGAGGGTAAAATGCTATCCAAAATACCTTCAAATAGATAAGGAAACGAAAAAACCACTGGCTTGCAAGAGCTCTGAAAGATTTAGCCACCACAAAATGAAGAAGAAAGCTTTAATAAATTTGTTCAATAACAGTACCAAAATCGATAGACAAAATTCAGATTTGAAGCAACTAAGAATGTAAATTATAATTTCATATTGAAACATGAAAGTCAAATTTGTACCTCAAAGAAGTTTCTGGCTCCGCTGATTATCACCTGGACAAGAAAACCTTCTTCATCTCCATTGTCATTCAACTGAGAAGCAGTGACAACAATGCCGTCATCACGCACCCATCTTATTGAATCCACTGATTAATCAAAAGGATATTAAAAAGCAAATCTGTCAGACTAATTAATTGTGACCAATGTAACTGGGCAAGTGGGCATGCGTCAAACATGATATCAAATTGCTAATATACCTTATTTTACTTGTTTAACTTTATTAATAACAACAGTTATATAACAGCAGCAATTGTATCTTATAGAATTAAAGAAAAATTAACAGCAATTACTGTTTAAAAATTGTAATGTTAAACATTAATGAATATTAAAGAACAATTAGCCTCTAATCTCATATTTTTTCTTTGCTGTTTATTTTATTTGTGCAATGTAATATTTGCTTTAAAACCCACCCATTTTTTTCCAAAACAATTCCAGTCAAAATAAATTGATTTGATTCAAGGTTTTACCCTTGGTGTTGTCCGAATCAGACCATGATTCAAATGAAAGAGGCATGCGAACTTGTTCTTCTAAGTTCAGCGAAAAGATACTCAGATTGTTATTCCTCACAACAGCAAATGACTTGCTATCAGGTGAACAATCAACTGCAAAAAAATACTAGTAAATAAAGATAAAATAAATAACTAGAGACATCAAAGAGCAAGAAAACAACCTACAGCAGTTCCCTTCATCAATTTTTCTTGTGTTCAAATTCGTGCAGTTTGTATAGACTCAATACAAACCAAAGATTATATAACAATAACAAATTATACTATCATCATAGAAAAGTAAACCAAAGATTATCAAAAGAAAAACAATAAAGAATACAGACCAGCATCAACACTGTCCAATATATCCTTCATCTCTCCATTAAAATCGCCGTGATATAGTGAGCCAGTGTCAGAGAGTGTTATGTAAGATTTGGCATTTTCCAGCCACTTGAAATCTTTAACTATGCCAGACGTGCTAAGAGCGCAAGAGAAAGACGGCTTTTGCTCCTACACCATAATTACACCATAGTCAATATGAAGTTCAAATGGGTAGGGCAATGTTGTGACTGTTAAATTAAGTGCAAAGTATCCACTCCTTGTTTTGCTTCAACTACCCATTTACATTAGTTGTGAAACTTCTGCAATGCCACCTATCCAGGGTCAATTCTGTAAACACTGAAACATCCAGGTGCTCTTGCAAAATTGACATAAAAAACTCAAAACCTTTTTGAAAAGTGAAGAGACAGAGAAGAAGTGAATATCAGCACCACTGGCCACACCAAGCATAGAAGAATTGCTAGATATTTCTAGAAGGGACACCCTTCCAATTGGGACATCTACTAAACTCAACTCCTTCAAACAAGGTCCCTTTCCTTTCTCCTTATACTCCTTGGCCGCATCAATTGCATCTTTTGTTTTGACAACCAAAAACCCTAATAAACAAAACCAAATCTTAGCTGAGCTCAGGAACAATAAATTTCCAGGTGTTGCCTACAGTTAACCTTATTCAAACTCTAATTGTACTGCTAAGTGCATCAACAGTGTTAGTATATTCCAATACGAAACCAAAACCATTTAGTAATTGCATTGAAATGTGGCCTAAATGTGCTTATTTCTATACAAACATGGGAGCTGTAAGTGCACTGACCTTGGGAGTGTGCGAGAAAGAGAGCTCCAAACCGATCAGAGATGGCGAGAGGCTTGCGAGGAGGCGATTGGAGATCAAATGGGGAGAGAGTGGAGAAAAGAGGCACTGATTCACCTACCCGACGGAAGATGAAGTCAGAGGAGCCTTCTTGGTCACCTTCTCTCTCTTCCTCTAGAAGCACCACCCGCAGTGGCTCATCCGCCATTGGAGACTTCTCCGAGGAGAGATGGAGAAAGACAAAATGGTTTAGATTGGGGTTTAGGTTAGGTTTAGGCGGGAACACTGTAGAAATCACGCCATGGGAGCTGCGTTGGATACACGCACGGAACTGGAGATGAGCAGGGTCAGTTGTAGTGGAGGTTCCACTCAAAAAAAAAAAAAAAGTTGTAGTGGAGGCGGCCTGTTATATTTGGGCCTGGGGTGGAGGGTCTGCTGCTGTCTAAAAAATCTAACCCGATCCAAAATAAAACCTACTCTACCCGTAGTATTTTGAACCCGGAACCCGTATCCCACAAATGAGCTAAGCCTGATCAGCTACATAAACATAAATTAAGATGGTCAAAGTTACCAGTTGAGAGTAGGTCCGATGGGCATCCGACCTAGCTTTTTCGATGGGTGAAATGACCATTAGATTTGCATCAAGATTGGTACGAACTCATTAAAACCCGTGCAAATATTTTCAGTTTCCGTGCGCACAAATCTCAATAATAATCGTACGGTGTTAGAGCTAATTGAACCTAAAAGTAGGTCCGATGCCCATCAGACCTACTCCTATAATTGTCCCCAATAATTGCTCTAAATTGATGTTTATAAAACTGATCATGTTTATACTATTGCTCAAAGTCATAATTAAGCAAATGTAAAGCCAGCCCAAGGCTATGGTAATATGCATATTACAAAATTGTCCCCTGCTATTGATCAATATTTTTATTTGTAAAGTTCAAACAATTGATTTGAATCATTAAACACGTTCTCCATATGAAATTATACTTGTATACTGAATTTTACATTTTTAAAAAATATTTTACTATCTTTTTAGACAGATAGAAAATTACTTGATTTGAAAATTCTAGACCATCCGAAAGTAATGATTTCTATCTATCTAAAAAAATAATAAACAAATTTTAAAAAATGTAAATTTAATTTTCGAATACATTTTTATATAGAGGTTATGTTTAATGAGTTAGATTGTTTGTTCAAACTTTACAAATAGAGCTATAGACATATAGTTCCATACACTGATGGAGATGTAACATACATGTTGCCATAACCTATGTCTAAAGACTAAATGTATCTATGTTGTATTAATTACACAGTGAAAAGGAATAAGGATTTGAAGAAGCAAACCCGGTAACTAGAGCACTGAAAACGAATGGTTTTGTAATTGTTGAATGTTCATGACAAAACAACGGTTGGATAATGTAGAGGAAGAGCATCTGTATAGACTTGCAAATTAAATTGTAAAATCTTAGTTAGCACTTTCAAAATTACTACATACACTTTCAATTTCGCTTTTATTGATGCAGTACAATTGTAAATTTTGAAAGATTTCACTAAATAGAAACTTTCATCTTCACTTTCACTTTCTCACAACCAATTAAATTCGATGTTCGTGGCATTCAAAACAATTGCTAATCAATTACATGGATGTGGGAGTTGTGAAATTAATTTATCTTTGATTTTTTTTACAACTGTTTGAAATTGCTAATCAATTTCATAGATGGAGATGCTATTAAGGCAAGTGCTAATTGATGGGTGTAACTCAAAATTGATTTTCAACCGGTGATTCCAATGACAAGTGCTAAGTAGTCCAGCATTTGATATCTTTAGTTAACTTTTCTTGGTAAAGAAGATGATAAGGCGTAGTGGTATGTATCTGCAATTTGATACTTGACAAAATTATTTTGTTGAATAATTTCTTTAAATTGAAGCAAATTAAATTACAATAATAAATGAGATGCATCATTCAAGTGATACAAATATAATTAGTTAAGGCAGAAATACATAATATTATAAAAACAACTTCACTGCATACATTAGAATTAAGATAATTTTCCTGATTAAGCACCTTGTCATAGACTTAATTAATTAATTTGGTGGGAAATAAATCTGCTGAGATTCAAAGGAATTGCATGTCCCTGTTATACCAAATCCAACCTTTTATTTTTTTTAATGCACAAATTTCAATAAAATTTATTTTGTATATACAAATTTCAAAACGGATGAATGATTGAATTTGAATAATCACAGCAGATTTATTTATTAATTTGGCGTCCAGAGAAAATAATTCTCTATAATCAAAGACTTGGAATTGGGGTTCCTTGTACTCCAGTGTAAGCATTAAATATCTTTGGATAAAACACCATTTTTTAATTCATAGTCCATAGCGTCGTGAGAACATTTCAAAGTTGACAAAAATATGTTTTGGGCGGTGCAAGAAACAACGAAAAAAAAAATGAACGGTGCAAGCATAATCAAGACCGAAATTTTTATTAATACCAATTAAAAATAATAATAAATTAAAATACCACTTGAGGAATTCGAAAAATATCAGACCTCTAATTTAATCTACAGTCTCATTCTTGAGAGGCTGCAGATTGAATTGGAGGCTCTCTAAAAATCTAAATATCAGTATATTATAGTGCATTTTTTAGTTTTTGGAAGGCCTCCAATTCAATTTGCATTCTTTCAAGAATGGAGCCGCATATTGAATTGGATGCTCTAATATTTTTCGAATTTTCCATAATTTGTAGTTCTTTTTTAACAGTGGTATTAATAAAAATTTCAGCAATTAAGATGATTATGTCATGTTTGTAATTATTATTGACCGACTCTGCTACTCGTTCATATTTCCAAAGAACGAAATCAGCGATTTAATTTTTTTTTTTATATATATACTACGAGTTTAAAAAACCGGGAAATAAACTAAAACAACCGTAGTATTTTGAACGGAAACCCGGATACCCCGCAAAAAAACTCATCCTGATCAGCTTCATAAACATAAATTAAGATGGTCAAACTCAAACTCCGGTAATTGCTTTTAATTAATGTTTATAAATTGATGAGGTTTATACTATTGGTTGCTTAAAGTCATAATTAAGCATATCTGCATATGTAAAGCCAGCCCACAAGACAGAGATATTTTTAAAAAACCATAATTAAAAAAAAAAAGTTCGGATTTCAGCATGATTAGCCAAGTTTTTACAAAAACCATATGAACCGGACCGCCAAACCGGTCTTGTCAGTATTACCCTCCAGAATCGAGTTGCCAAACCAGTCTCATTTTTTTTTTTTTTTTTACAGATTGTTTATAAAATAAATCAGATATTTTGTTTGATTTTGTATATTAACAATAAGATTAATCGAACAATTAGAATATATTTTTTTGTGTATTTTGACCATTTTATCATTTTAACAAATCAATTGATTTTTTTTTTATATAAAAAATCAATAAATATTTTCGTGAAGAAAATTAAAAAAAAGTATAAAGGTGAATTACAATAACAATACTAAAAATTTGTATCTCTGGATACTTTTTTTCTAAGAAATAATGTCTCTGAATGATTAATGGACATATTTTTCATAATCTAACATCTTTTATGGCAAAAATCGACTTTATTTTAATTTTTTTTTTTCAAAACTTATGGTTATAGAAACTTCTAAATCCTCCATGTAGTAGACCAATGTATCATTATTTTAAAAAATCGACCAATTAGAATACTAACATATTTTTTCATAAATAAAACACTTATTTTATATTTTTACAAAAAAATAAGTACTTTTTAAATTAAAATGAGCTTTAATAAAAATAACAATTAAATAATTAAATTTGTTTGTTTTTAAAATATAAAAAAGTAAATTTTAAAAAAATAATACGTACATTTGAAAACCAATTCATTGATTTTTATATATTTATTGATTTTTTTTATATAGAAAATCAATCCATTGATTTGATAAAATGATAAAATGGTCAAAATACACAAAAAAATATATTCTAATTGTTCCATTAATCTTATTGTTAATATACAAAATCAAACAAAATATCTGATTTATTTTAGAAACAATCTATAAAAAAAATAAATAAATAAAAATGAGACCGGTTTGGCAACTCGGTTCTGGAGGGTAAAACTGACAAGACCGGTTTGGCAACTCGGTTCTGGAGGGTAAAACTGACAAGACCGGTTTGGCAATCCGGTTCTTATGGTTTTTGTAAAAACTCGGCTAATCATGCTGAAATCCGAAATTTTTTTTGTTAATTATGGTTTATAAAAATATCTCCACAAGGCATGTGGTTTATGTTTTGTGTAGAACTAGGGTGTTTCTAAGTTCACTAAGTTTTTTTTTGTGAATTCAACTCTAAAATTTATCAAATTGATTTTAAATGACGAATTCAAAATATTGAAATCTTTCTACCTAATGAGTGATGCGTCTACATAAGAAAATTTTAAACTTTTAAATTAATTTAGTATAAAGTTAAGTGATTAAAATTAGAAGGTTTATAAATTAATTTTAATGCATTCATGTTTTGAATATTTTTGACCACTTGACTCTATACAAATTTAATTTAAAAAATTAAATTTTTTGCATGTAGACGCATTACTCGTAAGATAGAAGAATTTTAAGACTTGAATTTGTCGTTTAAAGTCAATTCGATAGATTTTATAGTTAAGTTCACAAAGAAACTTGGTGAACTCAGGAACACCTTAGTTTTATTCTTATAGTTTAGATGGATTTCTGATAACTAATGGATTTAAAGAATTATACCTACGGTTTGGTGGACAGTATTGGTTGCCCAATACATTCTAAGATTTTGATTTATAATATTTATTTGAATCTATCACAGTTGAATCAATGTTGTCGATGAGCCGAACCGAGATAGGCAAAGTTCGAACCCAGCTTGTGCTAGAACGACCTGAACCTTGTTTTAGACAAACCGAAATTTAGATAAACCGAGCTACGAGGTAGTGAAGTCGGCTCGTTAATAGCTCTTTCGTTTTGTAAAACATCTAAAAGTAAAGTTTTTAAACTTGATATAATTAAGTGTGAATTATATAATTTATATACCCTCTACAAATTTTTAAACTTGTACGTTTATTAACACGTTACACATTAAAATAATTCGTTTATGTTAGTTAACAAGTTGAAATGAAATGTTCTCGACCAGTCAAATCATTTTTCATGGAAAATTATTTTTATTTTTCAGAAATCTTGGCCGTGGGCCCGTGGCTGACAGAGTAGATTTTTCGTGGAGAATTCAATCATTTCAATTTCTTGGTCAGATCATCTAATATTGCAGAAAAATAATAAAACAAGGGAAATTTTATGTATATTACTAGTTTTGGCCTGTGGTTGGCAACCTCTCTGAAATATTGCAGATCACCTAATATGGATTTTTTGTGGAGAATTCAATCATTTCAGTTTCTTGGCATGTGATTGATTTTGAGGACAAATAATTTATTTTTTTACTTATAACGCATACACAAGTATATGTCTAAATGTTATTGTTAGATCCGCTAATGAGCGGATTTTAGTTCATACTCGGTCCGAATCAGAATTTATATGATAATTGTCCAGTTTATAACTGGTCCAAACTTGAGGAGCTTCTGTTCATGCTCAGTTTGTTCAATTTTGTTCATTACAAGGCCCAGTTCGTTACTGACTTTGTTTAGACAAAATCGTATGGACAATTGTGTATGTGTTATAAGTAAAAAAAAAAAAAAATCAAATTTCTTCGAACCTCCAAAACTAGCTAATTAGAAGATTGAATATTTTTTCTTATACAAACTACATATTTTTATTTTTGTATACAATGGGTACTTTATAAATTTAAACTTAATTTTAATAGAATACAATAATTTGTGTAAATTTACGTGTTTTTAAAATTTAGAAAATTAAATATAATATTATAAATTTTAGAGAAAGAATATATAATTTTGAAAATTTCAAAGGATATACGTGAAATTCACTTAAAACAAAAGGCAACGTGGTTAAATCACAAATTTACGTTTTTAAACTTGATATAATAAGTGCGGATTATATAATTTATATACCCTACACAAATTTTTAAACTTGTACACAATTTACGTTTATTAACATGTTACACATTAAAATAATGCGTTTATGTTAGTTGACAAGTCGAAATGAAATTTCCTCCACAACCACAAGTCAAATAATTTTTCATGGAAAATTATTTTTATTTTTCATGGAAAAATATTTTCATTTTTCCTGAAATCTTGGCCGTGGCTGATAAAGTAGATTTTTCATGGAAAATTCAATCATTTCACTTTCCTGGTCAGATCACCTAAATATTGCAGAAAAATAAAACACGGAAAATTTTATGTATATTACTAAAAAATATTACGTATTTTTAAAAATCTATAATATTATATTATCCTTCTAAATTTTTAATGATCACAAGTTTATCCAATTTATTGTTTTTTTCTATTAAAATTTATTTAAATTTATAAGTTACTTATTTTACCCTTAATAAAATGAAAATATGTAGTATGTTTAAGAAAAATGTTTAGTTTTTTAATTAGTTGGTTGTGAGGACAAATAATTTATTTTCTTACTTATGACGCATACGTAAGTGTACGTGTTACAAGTAGAAAAATAAATTTAAAATATATACAATGAATATTTTATAAATTTAAAATCAATTTTAACAGAGATACAATAATTAGTGTAAATTTACGAGTTTTTAAAACTTAGAAAAGTAAATATAATATTATAAATTTTAGAGAAAAATATATAATTTTGAAAATTTCAAAGGATATTCACTTAAAAACAAAATTAACGCAACGTGGTTAAGTCACCACCTCTTCCAATATATATTATACAACACATTTTGCGCCTTTTCAGCCACAAACCTCTCAATTCTCATCAATCCGAATCTCTCTCGTCCCTTCCCTCCATAAAATAAAAAATTATAAAACCACAATATGCTTACTCCTCTGACATTTCCAAAAAGAACACGCAATGCTGTAATCTCAGCGATCAGTTTAGTTGTCTTCACCTTTTTAGATTTGTTGGATTTTCTTCTGTGTTATGTGTACAGATTTTTGGATGCATTTCTTGAGGAGAACCCAATTCGGTGCTATTGCTGTGAGAAAAGTGGTAAAGAGGGAAGCTCAGATGGGGAGATATCCGACACTTTGCAGGAGAGAGAGAATATTTTCAGGGAAAAGTTTTCTCTTGGTTTGAGAAGAGATTATAAGGTGAAAGGAGGAAGTGGATTGAGGCATGTTAGGTGGTCTGATTGCTGTTGCAAATCCTGCATTTCTTGGCAAGGAAAAGAAGAGAGAAAGCTTCATTTGGTTACGAATTTACCAAATCAAGGTTTAGAATTTGCATTCCTTTCTTAATCAAATTTTTTATTATATTTATGTACTTTTAAAGAAGGGTTGACATGAAGTTAAGAATGGATAGAGAGGTTGTTTTTGCTTATATGAAAAAAAGCTAATTTCTCGGTTTTCTGGTTTCTGTTTGATAATTAAACAGTTTTGATAAATGTTTTATTTGTGCAAACTGATTATTCACCCAATCAAAATCTCTTCGCCATGAGTTAGTTTATCAGCTTAATTTAATTAAAAGTTCCTAATTGCAAGTCCTCATATAAAAAGCTCAAACAATTATCCGGAACAGTTATTTAGGAACCATGAAGTGAATGTTAATTTTTTTTTGTTCTAAACAGTTTTGTAAAATGGATACAGAGAGAATTGAGAAATGAATTTCATTCTTTCATTGATACCGACTGATTACAATTGATCATGTATTTATTGCCTATACATCTCCTATACAATATCTAACTGAATCAGTTACTGACAGCTCCAATACATTTTGTATTTTAGCCCTTACAAGTCTATATAATTACATTACTGGGCAAAGTCCCGTATCCCTTCAATTACATTTTCTATTTTAGCCCTTACAAGTCTATATAATTACATTACTGAGCAAAGTCCCTTATTATATTCTTTGAAATACAAGCGAATAATTATGCTATGTCCAATTTGACAAAAATGAAAGATTTCTTACAGATGAAACCTCAGAGAATGTGATATTCATCCATGGATTTCTCTCTTCTTCATCCTTCTGGGCACAAACAGTTTTTCCTCAAACAACACGATTGAATTTGAAGTTGTTTGCTGTGGATCTGTTGGGATTTGGCTGCAGCCCAAAACCGGCTGATTGTCTTTACCAGTTGAAAGATCATATAAGTATGATAGAGAAGTCGGCTATTGAGCCATACCAGCTCGAATCATTCCATTTAGTTGCACACTCTATGGGATGCATGATTGCATTGGACTTGGCGGCGAGATACCCAAATCGAGTCAAATCTATCACTCTTCTTGCCCCTGTAAGTACTTTTTTCATTTCATTAGTTGTCCTGTTTGGTTGTTATTACCATACTTCCTGGTACGTACCAAGATGGCCCCGTCTAGATCAGCAATCTTCAATCATAAGATTAACAATGTTTTCAAATCTTTAAACCATTGATAATCTGTAAATTAGCTACACATTATAGATTAAGTGTGCATTAATTGGGAAATTAAGTATGATATCCTATAGCTTGTTCATGCCTTCAAATCCTGTTCCCCACTTTGGCTTCAGAATTGTAATTTGAAAACTTGAAGTCATATTTTATATTTTATTTTTTCAATTATAGCCATATTTCCCTTCAAGTGGGGAGAAAGCGAGCCATAATGCCTTAAAGAAGCTAGCAGAAAAAAAGATTTGGCCACCTATGGCATTTGGATCGGCAGTCATGTCATGGTATGAGCATGTTGGGAGGACTGTATGCTTGGTTTTTTGCCGAAATCACTTGATATGGGAGAGAACTATAAAGCTACTTACAGGGAAGAGGTAATTGTATAATTTTGTCATAAACTATTTTTTTTTTTTTGAAAGGCTTGGTAGAGACTACCAAGGTGTCATAAACTTATTTCATCACGGATACATGTCCTTTATTCATAGTAATCTAAAATATTTTAGCTAGCTGACCAAATAGTTACATTTTAGCACCTTTTTTGCATTTGAGATTGTGTTTCTAAAACAATTGATAAAAGAAAACAAAATTTCAACTCGGATTCAGTTTATAAGTGCTGTAAAATTATAAGATATGTGTGCAATTATGCTAAGATTTGTCATATTGGTTAGTTGCTTACTGGTACTGGTACCAAACTTTAGCTTTCATCTGGTTCTTGTATTCTTTCTTCTTTTTGTCATATCTTGAAATAAGATATGCTCCCAGTATTCGGTGAGTCGACCTTTGCTAGTCCAATTATCTATAAAATAGAAATCCTTAACTTCATTGATTCCACATTACCTTTTATATTTGACAATTACATGCATTTCTTGTAGGGAACTATATTTTTTAGTCACTGACATGACAAAGCATACTCATCATTCGGCTTGGCACACAATGCATAATGTGATTTGTGGCGGGGCCAAAACTCAAGACAAGAACTTGCAAATTATTAAAAAGGCAGGGATTTCAGTGAAAATAATCCATGGTGACAATGATCAGGTGGTTCCGATTGAGTGTAGCTATGACCTGAGATCAAGGATTCCACACGCCGAGCTCCGAGTCATAAATGGCCAAGATCACAATTCAACAATTGTTGGTAGAGAGAAGGAATTTACAAGAGAATTAGAGGAGTTTTGGTTTTCAGCTCCAAAGACTAATTAACTCATGTGACAGATAAATCAGTGAACTCCTTTTAGAGGAAATATAGAAGACAGTAAATTTTTTTGGCATTATTATTCATCAGTGTATCACCGATCAGTTCATTTTTTTTTAGTTAACTTAATAGTTCAAGCCTCTATTTTTTTGCAAACAGTTTGATTAAACACGATGATCAATTCAGATGCAAATAAGAAGAAAACACTCTAATATCCAATTCTCCAATATTAATTATAATTATTTTTTTTTAACTTTACTTCTCAAATGTATTGGATATTTTATTTGTATCGGTACGAACATTGTCTATTTTAAAGTTATTAGATGTTTTTTATTTGTATTGGTACGAACATATGCATTATATTTTTCTATTGATAACTTCTTCATATTTATTGTTATTATTATCTAATGGAAAATATTTAATATTTCCATATTAAATAGATATAACAAAATCAAACAAATAAATAAATTTATATTTAACTTTTTAACTAAATATAACAAAACAAACAAAAATAACACAAAAACAAAAACAATAGGAGGTCTGCCAAGTGAATTGGGGGATCCGGGTTTGCTAATTCAATTGGTAGGCCCCTTTTTTTTGGGTCCTTCAATATAATCGGCGGACATGGTAAGTTCGAAAATATTAAGAAAAAGTGTGGAAATTTTTTTTTTTTTTTTTTTGAATATGGTATAAATAAAAATTTTGGATGAAAGAGCTTTGAGCGCAGTCTATCCTTTGATATTCTTCTCCAATGGAAGGTGTCCCCACAGCATGAACAAAATTAAAGACAATAAAAGAAACAAATAAGCAAACAATTGAACATGAAAAAAGAACTTCTACATCAGTACCTAAATAATTAAACAATATCATAGTTATGCCACTTCAAACAAAAAAGATGTAACTTTATACCTCTTTTCCGCACAATCAGTATCCCAAGTTTTCTTTGCTCAGTAGTTCAGAGAGGGATGTTTCTAGCATTTAGTAGAAGAATGTAGGGGTGCTAATGAGCTAGGTTCGGCTCGACTCATCAAGATAAGTATACTCGGCTCGACTCGATTTGGAAAGAAAAAACTCGACTCGGTTTGCGAGCCAAGCCCAACAAAGTAGTTATAATAAAACTTGACATTTTCATATGATCTGATGCGTATTGCTTTAATGTCCGTGCACATCTACTTCAAATTTCAAAGTTTTTCAAATTTCAATTTTTTTTCAAATTTTGAATTTGAAAAAATTTGAAAAACTTTGAAATTTGGATCTTGTCTGCATGATTTTTAAAGTGCATTAGATGGACCAAATTGAGAGGGGAGGTTAGGGTTTTTGAAATTAA
The DNA here is from genome assembly GCA_024447775.1 of Carex cristatella. Classification (NCBI taxonomy): domain Eukaryota; kingdom Viridiplantae; phylum Streptophyta; class Magnoliopsida; order Poales; family Cyperaceae; genus Carex; species Carex cristatella. The sequence continues at coordinate 3,080,897 of JAJHPF010000024.1, read as the reverse complement.
AATCAAATTTAATTTTGGAATTTGCAAAAAATTGAAATTTGAAAAAAAAATTTGAAAAAAATTGAAATTTGAAAAAAATTGAAATTTGAAAAAATTTGAAATTTGAAAAAAATTAAAATTTGAAATCGGTGAAAAAAATGTCTATTGCATTCTATGTTTAATATAAATGTTATTTACATGATATAGTTTATTACTCTATTTTTTTATATTGTAATTTCTTTAAATATGAAAAAAGCTTGACTCGCGAGACGAGCCGAGTTTTTTTCTTCAAAAGTGAGCCGAGTCGAGTTTGAACTTTTTTTAGTTTCGAGTCCGATTCGTTATGAAATATTGAGCCGCTCAACTCGTAGATTCGTGAATCGGCTCGACTCATTAGCAGCCCTAGAAGAATGTGAGGAATGTCCTTCTTGGACATACACGATGATTCTCATATTTTAGGATTGCAACAGAAGGGTCCGGACTCCGGAGAGAGAGAGAGAAGGGGTACAAATACAATGGTGGTGAATACTTCTGTTTATCTTGTGACGTTGCTAGTTTTAACTTTTTTGCACAGTAAATTTTTGAAGAAACGGGGAGAGAGAGAGGGAGGAAGAGAGATCGAAGGTATATTGATCGGTCCACTTTTCTCTTAATTATATTCCTCCCATGTGCGTGTGAAAGAAAGGCGAAGGAGAGAGACTGAGTGCCAATAAAATTAAAAAGCTCGGTGACAGTGGAGAGAGCTATCTGAGTCTTGAGTCTGGACGTTTTGTTTCACCAACCAAATTGCACTAAAATAAGAATGAGTGGGAATAACTCATCGGAAATTTTGGACAATAGAACCGGGCCTGTTTGAATGATACTTTTTTTTAGTGGGAACAGGTGGCAATTACTTTAACCGGAATTATAACCCTCAAGTCCGTTCGGCAGACCAAATTTATTTCCATTCTTCCCCAGTTTTTTTCCCACCTCGTGCTCCCGCTGTCTAAAATGATGGGAAATAAGATCAAGTCAGACTCTATTTTTTTTTTTCCAAAAGCGTAGCTCTCTTTCTCTCTCCTCCACTTGAAAATTTCCGAATTTTTGATATAAATCAAACTTGATTAAAGTATCAAAGGAAAGTTGTAAATGCATTTGATACCGCCTTTCCTGATTTTAATTTTTATTGTTTATTTTGCATTTGAACAGATTGTTAACAATTTTTTTTTTTACTAATTTTACTAATTTTTAAAATTTTATAAGTCATAAATATTTTAAATATTGTATTATAAAAACTTAAAAGAGTTTTTTTGTCACTTTATATTTAAATATTGAGCATTTAGCAAGTTATTTTTCTTAATAGAATGAATTAGATACATATATATATATTTATAATGAATCGAGATTTCCCACAACTAATTTTACGATACAACCGAACACTCATTCAACAAATTTCCATAATCATTCCTATGCGTACCCAAGAGTATGGGTTCCCACAAATTATAATGTAGGTTCCCGAATCCGTTAAATTCCATCCCGCACAATCTCATGACATCCGAACAAGCCCAAAATGGACTTGTCGAATACTTGTATAAAATTACAATCCCATCTGGCCCAAATCCATCAAATTTCTACAGAAAATTTATCTACCGAACTTGTCTTTTAATTCCTCCATGCCTACAATTGATTGGCACGTAGTCAACAATATCTTAATCTATCTTATGCACTAAGTTTGTCAAAATAAGAAGACAAAATTTATTCTTAAATATCAATACATAATTAATGTTTGTAGATGTTGTTGATGAAATAAATTTATATGATTTCAAAACAATGAAGAATTTTATAAGTTTTACATGGCAAGTAGGCTGAGAGTCATAGTCACACATTTTGTCCAATTTAGGCCAATTGAGGAGAGTACGCGGCTATCCACTTTCTTCAAATTGTTTCCATGAGATAATCTATGTTACTTCATGATTTTAATTAAGTTCAACTTATATTATCTGATATACAAATTATGCAGAGTAGTAAACACAGAAAATCGTCGTAAAATGTATGAGATTCAATTTCTTTATTTTTTTTAGTTTTCTGCGACATATCATGTACAACGAAGTGTGTTGCTTCATGACTTCTTATTTGATTCAGTTTTATATTGTGGCGTGCTGTAAAAAAATTGCAAGTAGAGACATTTGAAATCAACATATCGATTACTTTAGTTTTACTATAGTCTATAGCAGCCAATTCAAACTTTATATATTGTATGTGACAACGAATATTAGAATACTCACATTCCATTTTTTTTCAATAATGATGCAAACTTAGAGCAGTTGAGTTCACCACTGTCTCTTGCGTAGCACTACAGGAATAATGCAGCATTGATCACAACAGATTAATGATATTATGTGAAAAAAATCAAGAAAAGCATGGGCTGCTTATTTATTGTGTGAACTTGAATGTACAAATCATGAACTTGTGAGAAATAATTCTCTTTAATACTATTTAAGAAGAAATCTGCGGATTGGGCTGCTTCCACTTCTTCCTAGATTTTTCTCTTCTAGAACAAAACAAAACTTGACAAACCGCCTAGCCTGAGAAGTAATTTGTTATATGTAACAACTAACAAGTGAACTTATCCCTCCTCTGTGCCCCACGAGAAAGAAAACTATTTCTGAGAGTTATTGCAAACCTAATTGCATTCATCATTACAAAACTGAGATTTGTAATTTCCTTTTCTGATATAGTCTTTTTAGATATCAGAGAAAATCAATATTGTTCAATATTAATGTTACTCTATACCAATTTTAATCTCCTCCCACTGTTGGTTCACTCGATGGATCTCCATGTCAAGCTTCCAAAACAGACTCCGCCTCATATTATTAGTTGGAAGTCATGCCTCATACCACTTTCTTTTACGTGAGGACTTTGACTTTTCTAATCGGCAAGCAGTGTCATATTCGTTAAGGAGATTATCGATATCGAGATAAACAAATTTGAGTCGATCTGTCGATGAAGCCGGAATTGGCTTAGGCTCCAGCAATCCTCCACAATGAGGTTCTTTTTAGCTTCCATGAGTCTATCTCTAACAGTTCTAAACGTATGTTTTAGTCCTTCGATTTTTTCTTCAACATTTCTGCAAGATTACCACTCGTATTTACAAAGGACAACAACAAGTAGACCGCTGCATTCATGGCAGTCGAACAGAGAATTTGCATGTTTGTTGAAAACACAGCGCAGAGGGCGACAAATCGAGCTCAAGCTCAGACGAGTTAACTGGGAGGCAGTGTTGACTTTCAAAAGACTAGATGCGAGAAGGACAAGAAATTGGTACTGTGCAAAAGAAGGGGTTGAGCCAATTACATGGTCAAAAAAAATTTACACTTTAATCGGAACAAAATAAATGTTACAGTTTCATAAAAAAAACCTAGTTGAATTCAATATCTTGATACCAATACCTAATCGGGTATAAAGTATGAAATCATTATATGAACTTTATAAATTGTGTTGATTAATGCTTAAGATCATAAATTCAAATCCATATTTATATTACCAAGTTAACTTTTGGAAAACACATGCTAATATGCTATCAGAAGCACAATATAAAAGGTATTATATTACCAACTTATTTTATTATGCATTATAATTAATTCTAATGAAAATATGCTAAACCGTATCTTATGCTTCAGTTGAGGTTAGTTATTTTGTAAAGTAATAGAGGAAGTTTTTGTTGTAGACTGTATACATGTCATAAAAACAATTTAGTGCCAGTGGCTAAATTAACAATAAATTACCAACTTAACAATATATTACCGACTTAACTATAAATTAATTTATTTCTTGCAAATTTACTTATGAACAAATTAATTTCACACTTAACAAATACGCAGAATAATAATTCACTATATTATTTCATAAAAAAATACAATTAGTTACTAAAATTGATCAATTCACATAACACCTAGGTTTTCCATGAAGAGAGAAGTTAAGCGTTATAAATTGCTGGGAATATGTGAAATTGTCTAACCTCTTCTTCGCTTGTTCGCTGGATCCTTCTTCCTCTTCTTTGCTTCTTCTTAACTTTGCAGGGACCACGATAGGGGAGAGGAGTATCGCTGGAAAGATAATATTGTCAGTTTTCTCCCAAATGAAAGAAAGAAAGAAATAAAAAGAGGACTGATTAAAAATGAACTTATACAAAGCAACATTATAGAAAATAAGGCAAGATAACAAGAAATTTTGTTCACAGAGATATCCACCTTTTATAATAATTTGCAAGTTCTTGAGTTTTAGCCCCCACCACAAATCACATTATGCATAGTGTGCCAAACCGAATGATGAGTATGATTTGTCATGTCAGTGGCTAAAAATAATAGTTCCCTACAAGAAATGTGCATGTAATTGTCAAATATAAAAGGTAAATGCGGAATCAATGAAGTTAAGGATTTCTATTTATAGATATTTGGACTAGTAAAGGTTGACTCACCGAATACTGGGAGGATATCTTATTTCAACAAGATACGACAAAAAGAAGAAGAAAAATACAAGAACCAGATGAAGGCTAAAGTCTGGTACCCGTACCAGTAAGCAACTAAACCAATATGACAATTCTTAGCATAATAACACACATCTTATAATTCTTCGCACAATGGCACACATATCACATGTTTTCATAATAACTAAATTTGGTAATTGAACTTGACAAAGTGATTTGTCAGAAATCTGAATTGGGGGGTTAATTTAGCAAACTAAGATCTATCCAAAGTGAATTTTTAAATTAAATTCTCATCTGTCGTCTGCAGTCCACTGAGAGGTTTGTATATTTAGGCTTCCAAGTGCCAACATACTTGATTTGCTCTGGATCTGAGTTTTATTTTTTTGTAGCATAAAAAAGAAAACTCATGACAACGAGGGACAAAATAAAAATTTGAATGAGGAAGGCTAACATCATTTTAAAAAATCATTTATAGTGTATTGTTTTATTCTTTCTTTGGTAGTTTTTTATTGTTTGAATTGAGAAAGTAATCTGGATTATAATAATAATAATAATTTCTTTCTGTTGTCGACTACAAATGATAAAATTGGAGTCAGTACATGTCAAAGTAAAAATATTACTTGAACACTTACTAGATTTGTCCTTGATATCAGGGAGAAATTTTTAATATATATACTAAACAACTATTGAATTGCGTATTTTCACTCTAAATTCTATTATTACATATTTACCACCATAAATTTAATAACTACATTTCAAAAAATTTCTTTAAATATATATATATCAAATATACTCAAAACTCAAACTCAAATTAATTACGATTAAGATTTAAAAGTTACAATTAGTGAGTTTAAAATATGAATAGGAGTTAAGCTAGACTTCCACCTTTTTGTACCAAAGAAAATTAAACATATATTTTTAAAACAAATTATCTTTAAATTTATTTTTTGCATGATAAAAAAATTCATATAAAATATACTCTTTTCCTTTCAAATAAAATGTTAACCCGTTTATATAAAAATTATTTATATTGTAATGATTACCTGTATTTTTATTGTATTATTATATTAAAATGTTAATAACTGTTGTTTATTTACCGAAGAACCTTTATTTCTTATCATTACAGTCTAATTTAGCAAGTCTTATCAAATAGTAGTTTAAAATATTTAATTACAAAACATAAAAAAATTCGACTTCGTTATTACATAAATTATTGAACATTTTATATATAAAAATATCTAATTTTGCTATGGAATTTAGTAAAAAATAATAAATATCAAAATTGTTGAATATTTGATAATTGAACTTTTTTATAAAAATAACAAGAAGTGTAACAATGGGCTCCTCCAGACAAGAGAACGGAGTGCAAATATATGTTAAGGTTTTAGAGAGGGTTTTGCTCTAGCTGAATATTCCACGAATGGTTAGAATCAACATTTGAGACATCTGGTAGGCGTGTCGGACAAACATGTTTTTTTGCCCAAAAATTGCATTGGGGTACGGCCTCGGCAACATATATGTACGCCATCTGAAGAGAAAGAAACATGAGGATATTCTCTCAGCAAAGTAGATGGATGCACCATCTTATAAATGACACGGTCATAGTCTCAAAAACTGGATGCTATTTTATTAGATTTTGAGAGGGCACCGAATACTCTTTCTATGATTGAGTATGAATATAAATATTTATTTTTCAATTATATGAAGGGATAAAATCTAAAATTTTGTAAATAATTGTTTCTTATTAGTGATAATTTTAACTATTAAATAAAAAATAACAAGAAGTGTAAGACTTCGGCGAAAAGTTGTCATAATCAATAATAATAGTTTTCCTCTATAGTTGAACGGCTGGAAAAACTACGAGACACCATTATTTGTAAGAGGCAACTGATATTAAACTATGTGCATTTAGATGAAAGAGAAAATATTGTTAATTTATATTAGCGACTATTTTGAAATATTATCTTAAATTTGAATATATTTGAATTAACAAAATGAAACTATTTTTTATTTATCTTTTATAAATTAGTATTATATTCTACTAATCCACACAAAACTTACACTAACTGTTAACGCTAACCCAATCCTTAGTGGAACTTTCGTAGTATTAACCACTCTTAATCCAGGAAGAATCCTCCCAAGTTCCCAGCTCACAAGTTTTTATATACACACTTGGGATCTCTTCCTTCCCCACTCAAGTCTTTCTTCAAGTCAACTCTCTCCTTCCTCCTCCTTAGACACCGATCACCATGGAATGGGTTTCCACAATCTGGTCTGTTCCGGGCGTGTCAGACGTGGCAGAGAAGGTAGTGGATAAAGGCCTATCTCTGGTGACCCGTTGCTATAACGTAGAAGAAGATCTCCGGCGGCTTAGACGCACATCAGGCCGCATCTACTACCTCCTAACCGATGCCGAGGACCGCCGCTCCATCGAGGATGAGTCAGTTATAAATTGGCTCAACGATCTCAAGTCGGTGTATTTCGACACCGACGACCTCCTCGACAAATACCAGACTGCCGTCAAGGTGCACAAGACCAATGTAGCATCCTCGCGTAAGAGGAAATGGTATCAGAAGTTACCATCCATTGGCCCCGAATTGGGCCCAATTCAACGCAAGAGGTTTACATCTCAGATTGATGCAATTGACAGCAGGCTTGCTGAGATTGCGGAGAGTCGAAAGAATCTGAGGTTGCAAGGGGAGGATGGGAGAAGGAGGGGTTCCTCTCATCCAAGTGCCCGGCCTTTCCAAAATGGCCCATGTTATGACGGGGCAAGCATAATTGGCAGAGAAAATGACAAAAATGAAGTTGTCGACTTGTTGATAACCACTCAGACATCAGAAAGTGCTTCGAGGTCAACAGTTAATGTTGTTCCTATTCATGGTGCAGCTGGGATTGGGAAAACCACGCTTGCTAAAATTGTCTATGATGATCCGAGATTAGATTGTTTTGAAATCAAGGCATGGGTGTGTTTGACAGAAAGGTGTGATGTGAGCACTGCCATGGAGAAGATCTATGAACAGATGACCGGGCTAAGGTGTGATTCTGGGGACATTGGCACTCTACAGCGCAGTCTTAGGTATATATGGTCTCTTTTATAATATTTTTTTATTAACATGTGTGGCAATAATTATACAACAGCTTATGATTTGCGCGTTCAAGTATTCAACAAATTAAAAGAAAAATTAGGTTCCAATTGTCCAAACTAAATTAACAAAAAAAAAAAAAGAAAAACGAAATGTCCAAACTTGTCTATAAATAGAATGATCCATAAATGTCAGTTAGGCAAGTCACGAATAAGCAGAAAGATACACATATGATATATTACTGTAATCAAAAGAAGGTTCTGATTTTGCATGTATCTTGAATAAAGTTGATGTATGGAAGTAATCAGGTAGTAGTACTGATTGTTACAATAATACCCCTTCTAATAGTGCCTTCAAATATTGACCTTATTAAACTGATACCAATGTCCTTTGGCTGGTTGGTGCCAACATTGATCAGCACTCAGCTTAGGCTTACTTTATTACTTGTAGCCTCATATGAGCCATAACATAAAAATAACATATAACACTACACCAATACTAAATCATTTCCTTACTGACCAAATCTTCATTTTACCATTTAGGGACTATCTCATCAAGACACGTGAAAAAAAGAACAACAAGTTCCTGTTAGTTATTGATAATTTGTGGGCCATCAGTTTGGATTTCTGGGAGAATCTGCGAGTCCCTTTGCTTGCCGGGGAAGAGGGAAGCAAGGTTCTAATCACAACACGCTATGAAAGAACCTGCCGGATAATGCCAGAAGTAATAGAACGACCCAGCTTAAAAGGTCTAAAAGAAGAAGATTGCTGGCAGTTATTCCAGTCCCTTGCCCTCCCACAAGGTCATGAGATGGTACTGATTGGGAAACAAATTGCAAGAAGGTGCCACGGATCTCCTATGGCGGCCAAGGCTTTAGGAGCAGTATTAAATGGGAGAAGTGAAGAAGAAGAGTGGTCCAATGTGTTGAATGAGATGCAAGCCCTTACAGATGATATTAATGGCGTTGTTCTTGCTAGCTTAAAAATAAGCTACCATCACTTAAAGTATCACCTGAAACGATGCTTTGCTTACTGCTCGATATTTCCTAATGGTTATGTGTTTGAGAGGGATCAGTTGATTAGATACTGGATAGCAGAAGGGCTGATTGAACCAGAGGGGAGGCGCCGGCTAGAGGCAGTTGGTACCAAGTACTTTGATGAGCTGATATGGAGGTCATTCTTTGAGAAAATAACTATTGGTACTAAAGGTCAGAATGCCAAGCTCTTCTCCCGTCAGGTAGAGGGGTATAGAATGCCAAGCCTGATACTCGATCTAGCAATGTTGGTTTCAAAATATGAATTTCGCAGCTTCGAGTCCGGTAAATCTCCACCCGAGGGTAGTCATCGTAACTCATCTCGGGTTTGCTATGCTTCTTTTTTGCAACCTGAGGATGCAAATACTTTGAAACTAGAGTGCTTAGAGCCTTACTCGAAGAACTTGAGAACCCTGAAATTCTGTCACAGACTCAATGAAGGGGTGGTGCTGTTCAGTTCCATACAGGCACCCTTTTTCCATAAATTTAAGCATTTACGGGTTCTAGATATGAGCAAAAGTGATCTCAAAGTGGTACCAGATTCGGTCGGTGAGTTGATTCATCTGAGGTTCCTTGGTCTTTCATATACTAAAATTACAACCCTATCTGAGAAAATTTGTAACCTCTTCAATCTCCAAACCCTTGAGCTTAAGGGATGTTTGGAGCTTGCAGCATTACCTGAAGGGTTGCGCAGGTTGATCAACTTGCGGCATCTTGACTTGAATCTTGATTGGGAGGAGATAACCGATTCAACTGAAGTGACACTGCCGCAAGGAATTGGTGAATTGGAAGACCTTCAAACACTCTCTAGGTTCAATGTGACCTCTGCCGAAGGTCCATTTTGCAACATCAGTGAGTTAAATAATTTGAATCTTAGAGGAGAACTTTGCATACTGAACTTAGAGAAGATGCCAACTGGGCAAGCCAATAATGCAATTTTGCAAGGTAAGCAGTTTATTGAAAATCTAATGCTGAGGTGGAACAGTTCGGCTCTCGATGATGAGCAGCTTCAGCAACAGAGTGAAGAGGTAATCAACTTTCTGCAGCCGCCCAAAAGGCTTAGGTGTTTGTGGATTGTAAACTATCCAGGTACCAAATTTCCTGATTGGATGGGGGATACATCATTTTCAAGCCTACAGACGATTCAAATCTATAACTGCAAAAATGTCAGCTTTCTCCCTCTTTTGGGCCAGTTAAATTGGCTCAAGAATCTCCTAATTGATAATATTACTGTGGATATGATTACTATGCCTGGAGGGTTTCCATCTCTGGAGCATCTACAATTGTTAAATTTGAGTTCTCTTCGGAGTTTATATGTTGAAAATGAGATACCCAAACTCAAACAACTCCATGTTTCTGACTGTCCTAACTGGCTAGTATTGGTTATTCACAGGCATTTGCAAGATAAATTTGAAAGAGAGAACTTCCCAGATTTGAGAATTACTTGTGTACCCCTGGATTCAAACTAAAAGGAGGTTAATTTGGTGGTAGAAGAAACTGTAGGTTAGATTAGCCAAGTGAAATTGAAATGTTTTTTAATTTGTATTGTTTTAGTTTTTGTTTCTATCTTTGTAATGACTCTCTATTATTTTGATTTTTTTTTTCCATGTATCTTCCTTTTTTTTTTTTTTTCTTTTTGAATGTTATCCAAACTTGGTCAGTTCTATTCATAATTAGTTCACTGAACCGATTGATTTGGATTCCTAAATATTTTAACGCTCCTCGGTCTTACCATATATGTAGTTAATTTTGAAGCTTTTGAGGGATATACATGAAATTCCCCCTTGTTTTTATTTCTTCATGCGTGCTTGCATAGTTGCATGTATATAACTTTTGATTGAAATAGTGCTTGCACATATAATTAAAGGAATCAATTGTACAGGACATAGGTGGTCATGGTATATAGAATACCAATCCTGGTTCATCTGAAAATTTAATATATTGTACTAATTGCAGTATTAAGAAAACAAATAGAATGACAATTCTCCTATTAGCAGGGTGTCCCCTCCCTTCTCTTCGTAACTTCATGTACCCCTCCACTTGTGGGCTTTGGAAGAGTAAACTGCGCATGTAAGTAAATAAATTCCCTTGTTGAATGTGAACAGTTGTGTACATATTTTCGTGGAGCCCTTTTCATGCAGAATATAATTTAAAATGACTTTGATCGCTGAATAACAATTGTTGTAAATTAGACATCAATCATCAGATATTGGATCAAAACAAACCAGCTCAGTTCGAATCTGTATCACTCTTCTTAATATAATCATATTGTAAGAGGATCCCTCCTCTTAATATAATCTCATACAATAAAAATACAGGTGATCATTACAAAAAAAAAAAGGATAATTAAAGGAATAGGGCATGCACATATAATTAAAGGAATCAATTGTTCAGGACATAGGAGGTCATCGTATATAGAATTTCAATCCTGCTTCCTCTGATTTTCCCCTGAAAATTTAATGTATTGTACTAATTGCAGTATTAAGAAAACAAATTGAATGACTATTCTACCCTTTGCGTATATTAAGAAGAGTGGTTAATACTGCGAAAGTTCGCGTATTCTAATTTTTAGTAGGTGCGTTTGATTGGGTTAGTGTTAACAGTGAGCTAATGTAAGTTTTGAGTGGGTTAGTAGAATATTATATTAATTTGTAAAAAACAAACAAATAATAGTTTTTTTTATAATTCAAATACATTCAAATTTAAAATAATAGTTCGAAATATTCGCTAATTCGAATTAGTACTATTCTTTGTTTTATCTAAATACACGTAATTTAATTAATATCAGTTGTCTATTAGCAAATAATGGTGTCTTCAAATCTTTTCAGCCGTTTAACTATAGAGGAAAACTATTATTATTGATTATGATAATTTTTTACCGAAGTCTTTGAAATTTTTTTCATTAATAGTATTTGTTATTTTTTTTATAGTAAGTGGTTAAAATTATCACTAACTAAGATAAAAAAATATTTGCAAAATTTTAGATTTATCTCTTCATATAACAAAATAAATATTTATATTCATACTCAATAACTCAATCATTAAAAAGAGCAACGGTTCAAATTTTATGATATTTTTCACACCTCTCCTCGTAAGCTCCACTTTCACCTAGGAAGCTCCGCTTCGTCTATCTGCTTTCAACAAGGAAACTTTGCAGGCGATCAAACCTCCGGAAATCAAAGACACAGTGTTGAGAAGATTTTAAAGACGAAGTTTTGAGAGTCATCCGTCCGCTTCGCTTCTCCGCCCGCCACCTGCCCTCCCTCGTATGCTCGACCTATCTCGATTCACTTCTTTCGAGTGGATGATTATGTTGCAGTTCAACGCTCTGTCTCACTTCGTTCGAACAAGTGCTTCCGTCCAACGGATCTGGTCACTGCTCTTCGATCCGTCTCGACTATCCGGGTTCGACTGAGGATGCTGTAAATTCGCTTCGTCCGCCATAGCATCTAATATAACTATATATGAATAAGATATGCTTATGGTAAATGATGAAGATGGTGCGTTGATAATGACTCTTTCCTCACAGAAAAACTGGAAACAAATTGAAGAAAGTGGGTAGATGGCTAAGGCCTAAATTGGAAATAATATGTGACTAAGCCGGCCTACGGGAAGAAAAAGAAGGAAAATAAATGAGCCGTACTTTCCAAGTTGGCCATGTAGAACTTATAAAAAGATCGTGACACACACCACATCACTATTGACCTATTTAGAGAATCCGCATAATTTGTAATTCAAATTGAGTGATGTCATATGTCAAACATCATATCCAATGGGAGCATGGAACCATGTTTTGAAATCATATAAAATTTTAAATTTATTTCATCAACAATATCTACAAATCTTAATTATGTATTGATATTTAAGAATAACTTTGTCTTCTTATTTTGGTAAACTAAGTACAAAGGATATATTAAGTTGATGTTAATTGAAGACGTGCAGCAATTAAAAGAGGAATTTGAATAATTAGAGTCAAGACAATATAAAAGAGAATGAAGACAAGACATCAGTCCGGATTCTTTGTGGCAATTGAAAGAGCAATGATCGTAAGTAGAGCAACTGACAAAACATTGTTGCCAAGAATATTTGAAAGAACATGTCCTCATGGAGGCATCAACCAAAAAGCATAACTACATGTACAAAAGGAAATGTCTAATTTGAGAATCATTCTAGATCAGTTCACTAAATGTTTTTTTTTTCATATTAAAAACGCCGGTTGAAAACTAACTATCTCAGGCAGATATTAAGTATACATAGAAGGCTTGAACTGTTAAGTTAACTGAAAGAAAGTGAACTGCTCGGTGATACACTTATGAATGTAATGCCAAAAAAATTTACTTTGTCTTCTACATTGACATATATCTGTCACGTGTTAGTCTTTGGAGCTGAAAACCACAACTTCTCTAATTCTCTTGTAAATTCCTTCTCTCTACAATAATTGTTGAATTGTGATTTTGGCCATTTATGATTCAGAACTCCGCATGTTGAATCCTTGATCTCAGGTGGTAGCTACACTCAACTGGGACCACCTGATCATTGTCACCAAGGATTATGTTCACAGAGATCCCCGCCTTTTTAATAATTTGCAAGTTCTTGTCTTGAGTTTTAGCCCCCACCACAAATCACATTATGCATAGTGTGCCAAACCGAATGATGAGTATGATTTGTCATGTCAGTGGCTAAAAATAATAGTTCCCTACAAGAAATGCATGTAATTGTCAAATATAAAAGGTAAATGCAGAATCAATGAAGTTAAGGATTTCTATTTATAGATAATTGGACTAGTAAAGGTTGACTCACCGAATACTGGGAGCATATCTTATTTCAACAAGATATGACAAAAGAAGAAAAAAAAAATACAAGAACCAGATGAAAGCTAAAGTCTGGTACCCGGCCGTACCAGTAAGCAACTAAACCAATATGACAATTCTTAGCATAATAACACACATCTTATAATTCTTAGCATAATGGCACACATATCACATGTTTTCAAAATAACTAAATTTGGTAATTGGACTTGACAAAGTGATTTGTCAAAAATCTGAATTGGGAAATTAATTTAGCAAACTAAGGATCTATTCAAACTGAATTTGTAAATTAAATTCGCATCTGTCATCTGCAATTCACTGATGAGAGGTTTGTATATTTAGGCCTCCAAGTGCCAACATTCTTGATTTGCTCTGGATCGGAGTTTTATTTTTGTGTAGCATAAAAAAGAAAACTCATGACAACGAGGGACAAAATTAAAATTTAAATGAGGAAGGCTAACATCATTTAAAAAAAAAAAATTATATTATATTGTTTTATTCTTTCTTTAGTAGTTTTTTATTGTTTAAATTGAATTAAGAAAATAATCTGGATTACCTTTCTGTTGTCGACTACAAATGATAAAATTGGAGTTAGTACATGTCAAAATAAAAAAAATTACTTGAACTCTTACTAGATCTGTCCTTGATATCAGGGTGAATTTTATATATACTAAAAAGCTATTGAATTGCATATTTCCACTCTAAATTCTATAATTACGTATTTACCATCATAATTTAATAACTACATTTCAAAATTTATCTTTAAATATATATCAAATATACTCAAAACTCAAATTAGTTATGTTTAAGATTTAAAAGCTACAATTAGTGAGTTTGAAATCTGAATAGGAGTTAAGCTAGATTTCCACCTTTTTGTACCAAAGAAAAACATATATTTTTAACAAATATTCTTTAAATTTATTTTTTACATGATAAAAAAATTCCTATAAAATATACTCTTTTCTTTTCAAATAAAATGTTAACCCGTTTATATAAAAAATATTTATATTGTAATGATAACCTGTATTTTTATTGTATGATTATATTAAAATGTCAATAACTGTTGTTTATTTACCGAAGAACCTTTATTTATTATCATTACAGTATAATTTATCAAGTCTTATCAAATAGTAATTTAAAATATTTAATTACAAAGCATAAAAAAATTTGACTTCGTTATTACATAAATTATTGAACATTTTATATATAAAAAAAATCTAATTTTTGTATGGAATTTAGTAAAAAAATAATAAATATCAAAATTAAAATTGTTGAATATTTGATAATTTACTTTTTTTTAGTAAGATAATTGAACTTTTTTATAAAAATAACAAGAAGTGTAACAATGGGCTCCTCGAAACTAGAGAACACATGATGTTGGAGTGTAGGTATATGTTAAGGTTTTAGAAAGGATTTTGTTCTAGCTGAATATTCCACGAATAGTTAGAATTAACATTCGAGACATCTGGTAGGCGGATCGGACAAACATGCTTTCTGCCCAAAAATTGCATTGGCATACGGCCTTGGCAACATACATGTAGGCCATTTGAAGAGAAAGAAACATGAGGATACTCTCTCAGCAGAGTAGACAGATGAATCATCTTATAAATGACACGGTCATGGAGTCTAAAAACTGAATGCTATTTTATTAGATTTTGAGAGGGTACCGAATATTCTTTTTATAGAAAGATTGAGTATGAATATAAATATTTATTTTTATGTTATATGATGAGATAAAATCTAAAATTTTGTAAATAATTTTTTCTTATCAGTGTTATTATTAGTTAGTGATAATTTTAATTATTAAATAAAAAAATAACAAGAAGTGTGAGACTTAATGAGAAAATTTTCAAAGACTTCGGCGAAAAATTATCATAATCAATAATAATAGTTTTCCTCTATAGTTGAAAACTTGAACGGCTGAAAAAACTAGGAGACACCATTATTTGCTAATAAGCAACTGATATTAAACTATGTGCATTTAGATGAAACCGAAAATATTGCTAATTTAGATTAGCAACTATTTCAAACTATTATCTTAAATTTAAATGTATTTGAATTAACAAAAAGAAACTATTTTTTATTTATCTTTTATAAATTAGTATGATATTCTACTAATCCACACAAAACTTGGCTCACTGTTAACAGTACACTAACCCACTTCTTAGTGGAACTTTCGTAGTATTAAGTATTAACCACTCTTCACTGTTAACGCGTGACTCAATTATTAGTGCAACTTTGGTACTAGGAAGAATCCTCCCAAGTTCCCAACTCACAATTTTTTATATCCACTCTTGGGATCTCTTCTTTCCCCACTCAAGTCTTTCTTCAAGTCAACTCTCTCCTTCCTCCTCCTTAGACACCGATCACCATGAATTGGGTTTCCACAATCTTGTCTGTTCCGAGCGTGGCAGAGAAGGTAGTGGATAAAGGCTTATCTCTGGTGACCCGTTACTGGAACATAGAAGAAGATCTCGGGCGGCTTGGACGCACATCAGACCGAATCTACTACCTCCTAACCGATGCTGAGGACCGCCGCTCCATCGAGGATGAGTCGGTTATAAATTGGCTCAACGATCTCAAGTCGGTGTATTTCGACGCCGACGACCTCCTCGACAAGTACCAGACTGTCGTCAAGGTGCACAAGCATAGTACCAAAGTAGCAGCCTCGCGTAAGAGGAAATGGTATCAGAAGTTACCATCCATTGGCCCCGAATGGGACCCATTTCAGCGCAGGGGGTTTACATCTCAGATTGATGCAATTGACAGCAGGCTTGCTGAGGTTGCGGAGAGTCGAAATAATCTGAGGTTGCAAGGGGAGCATGGGAGAAGGAGGGGTTCCTCTCATCCAAGTGCCCGGCCTTTCCAAAATGGCCCATGTTATGACGGGGCAAGCATAATTGGCAGAGAAAATGACAAAAATGAAGTTGTCGACTTGTTGATAACCACTCAGACATCAGAAAGTGCTTCGAGGTCAACAGTTAATGTTGTTCCTATTCATGGTGCAGCTGGGATTGGGAAAACCACGCTTGCTAAAATTGTCTATGATGATCCGAGATTAGATTGTTTTGAAATCAAGGCATGGGTGTGTTTGACAGAAAGGTGTGATGTGAGCACTGCCATGGAGAAGATCTATGAACAGATGACCGGGCTAAGGTGTGATTCTGGGGACATTGGCACTCTACAGCGCAGTCTTAGGTATATATGGTCTCTTTTATAATATTTTTTTATTAACATGTGTGGCAATAATTATACAACAGCTTATGATTTGCGCGTTCAAGTATTCAACAAATTAAAAGAAAAATTAGGTTCCAATTGTCCAAACTAAATTAACAAAAAAAAAAGAACGAAACGAAATGTCCAAACTTGTCTATAAATAGAATGATCCATAAATGTCAGTTAGGCAAGTCACGAATAAGCAGAAAGATACACATATGATATATTACTGTAATCAAAAGAAGGTTCTGATTTTGCATGTATCTTGAATAAAGTTGATGTATGGAAGTAATCAGGTAGTAGTACTGATTGTTACAATAATACCCCTTCTAATAGTGCCTTCAAATATTGACCTTATTAAACTGATACCAATGTCCTTTGGCTGGTTGGTGCCAACATTGATCAGCACTCAGCTTAGGCTTACTTTATTACTTGTAGCCTCATATGAGCCATAACATAAAAATAACATATAACACTACACCAATACTAAATCATTTCCTTACTGACCAAATCTTCATTTTACCATTTAGGGACTATCTCATCAAGACACGTGAAAAAAAGAACAACAAGTTCCTGTTAGTTATTGATAATTTGTGGGCCATCAGTTTGGATTTCTGGGAGAATCTGCGAGTCCCTTTGCTTGCCGGGGAAGAGGGAAGCAAGGTTCTAATCACAACACGCTATGAAAGAACCTGCCGGATAATGCCAGAAGTAATAGAACGACCCAGCTTAAAAGGTCTAAAAGAAGAAGATTGCTGGCAGTTATTCCAGTCCCTTGCCCTCCCACAAGGTCATGAGATGGTACTGATTGGGAAACAAATTGCAAGAAGGTGCCACGGATCTCCTATGGCGGCCAAGGCTTTAGGAGCAGTATTAAATGGGAGAAGTGAAGAAGAAGAGTGGTCCAATGTGTTGAATGAGATGCAAGCCCTTACAGATGATATTAATGGCGTTGTTCTTGCTAGCTTAAAAATAAGCTACCATCACTTAAAGTATCACCTGAAACGATGCTTTGCTTACTGCTCGATATTTCCTAATGGTTATGTGTTTGAGAGGGATCAGTTGATTAGATACTGGATAGCAGAAGGGCTGATTGAACCAGAGGGGAGGCGCCGGCTAGAGGCAGTTGGTACCAAGTACTTTGATGAGCTGATATGGAGGTCATTCTTTGAGAAAATAACTATTGGTACTAAAGGTCAGAATGCCAAGCTCTTCTCCCGTCAGGTAGAGGGGTATAGAATGCCAAGCCTGATACTCGATCTAGCAATGTTGGTTTCAAAATATGAATTTCGCAGCTTCGAGTCCGGTAAATCTCCACCCGAGGGTAGTCATCGTAACTCATCTCGGGTTTGCTATGCTTCTTTTTTGCAACCTGAGGATGCAAATACTTTGAAACTAGAGTGCTTAGAGCCTTACTCGAAGAACTTGAGAACCCTGAAATTCTGTCACAGACTCAATGAAGGGGTGGTGCTGTTCAGTTCCATACAGGCACCCTTTTTCCATAAATTTAAGCATTTACGGGTTCTAGATATGAGCAAAAGTGATCTCAAAGTGGTACCAGATTCGGTCGGTGAGTTGATTCATCTGAGGTTCCTTGGTCTTTCATATACTAAAATTACAACCCTATCTGAGAAAATTTGTAACCTCTTCAATCTCCAAACCCTTGAGCTTAAGGGATGTTTGGAGCTTGCAGCATTACCTGAAGGGTTGCGCAGGTTGATCAACTTGCGGCATCTTGACTTGAATCTTGATTGGGAGGAGATAACCGATTCAACTGAAGTGACACTGCCGCAAGGAATTGGTGAATTGGAAGACCTTCAAACACTCTCTAGGTTCAATGTGACCTCTGCCGAAGGTCCATTTTGCAACATCAGTGAGTTAAATAATTTGAATCTTAGAGGAGAACTTTGCATACTGAACTTAGAGAAGATGCCAACTGGGCAAGCCAATAATGCAATTTTGCAAGGTAAGCAGTTTATTGAAAATCTAATGCTGAGGTGGAACAGTTCGGCTCTCGATGATGAGCAGCTTCAGCAACAGAGTGAAGAGGTAATCAACTTTCTGCAGCCGCCCAAAAGGCTTAGGTGTTTGTGGATTGTAAACTATCCAGGTACCAAATTTCCTGATTGGATGGGGGATACATCATTTTCAAGCCTACAGACGATTCAAATCTATAACTGCAAAAATGTCAGCTTTCTCCCTCTTTTGGGCCAGTTAAATTGGCTCAAGAATCTCCTAATTGATAATATTACTGTGGATATGATTACTATGCCTGGAGGGTTTCCATCTCTGGAGCATCTACAATTGTTAAATTTGAGTTCTCTTCGGAGTTTATATGTTGAAAATGAGATACCCAAACTCAAACAACTCCATGTTTCTGACTGTCCTAACTGGCGAGTATTGGTTATTCACAGGCATTTGCAAGATAAATTTGAAAGAGAGAACTTCCCAGATTTGAGAATTACTTGTGTTCCCCTGGATTCAAACTAAAAGGAGGTTAATTTGGTGGTAGAAGAAACTGTAGGTTAGATTAGCCAAGTGAAATTGAAATGTTTTTTAATTTGTATTGTTTTAGTTTTTGTTTCTATCTTTGTAAGGAATCTCATACATTTCACACAGAAAATCGTTGTAAAATGTATGAGATTCACTTTCTTTATTTTTTATACTTTTCAGCGACATATGATGTACAACGAAGTGTGTTGCTTCATGACTTCTTATTTGATTCAGTTTTGTTATAACATGTTGTAAAATTTTTTGCAGAGAGCATTGACTGTATTGATCACAACTAGTGGCTAACTAATGATAATATGTGAAAAATCAAGAAAAGCATGGGCCGCACATTTATTGGGTTAGCTTGTAGGTAAAAATCATGAACTTGGAGAATAATGTGTGAAATTTTGTTCTCTTTAATTCTATTTAAGAAGTTCCAATTCTTTTTTCTCTTGTCATGTCTTCGAAGATATCAGAGAAAATAAATATTAATTGACCTTCAAAAAGTATTGTGAATTGATCTCTACTTCTTTATAAAAGTGATAACTCAAAAATCTTTAACTGCCAACACCCTGATACTTATTAGCAATCTCCTTATTAATGGGCACTAATTTCTCATTGTCATAATCTTTGATGCCTTGCGAGAGTGCAAGAGACTATTAATTGCCAATATTTTTCATGATTTAGACTAGTTAAGTTGGACCGAGATAATGCACGCATTATTCGACATGTTATTTTTGTTGCGTGTTACTATTATTATATGAAATAGTTAATTTATTAAATATTTAATAATTTTAATTTTGATACTTGTTACTTTTTTATTGATAAACGGCTATCATTACAATATTTTTTTTATGTAATTGGTTAAAATTTTATTTCAATAAATAAGAGCATTTGTATCCCTGAAACTCTTGGAGTTTCTAAATAACTGTTAACTGGTTTTTAGAAATTTTAGACTCTCTGGATTTCTAAACCTTTACATTCCTGAAATTAAAATTAGAGTTTCTTAATTGCCACATCAGCGTTTAATTAAAACAATATTAAAAATTAAGCGAATACATGTTGATTATTTTGCCATGTCAAAGTTTTGAAACAGTTTCATATTTAGAAACTATTGAACAAAATTGCTAAATATAAAATCTATCTACATCCCTGAAACTGATTTAGAAACTGCCAAGTCAGCTTTGAAACTCCAAGAGTTTCAAGGATGGAGATGCTCTAAGTATCTATTTTTAATTTATTTTATCATTTAAAAATATATTATTCACATGCATATAAGAGCTTGTGTTCCCGTAAAGTATTTAACAGAGAAAAAGATCATTAGATAAGAAAATAATACATCCATTTAAAAAGGACATCTTTGTTAATTTAATTTTAAAAATAACTAAATAAAAGTTAAACAAATAAAAGGGGATAAAATAAAATATGTCAATTTTTTATGGGATATTGCGATATTTTTATAGGTATATTGACTATTTTAGAAGTTTAAGACATCTTTGTTAATTTAATTTTAAAAATAACTAAATGAAAAGTTAAACAAATAAAAAGGGATAAAATAAAATATGTCAATTTTTTATGGGATATTAGTATATTACGATATTTTAATAGGTATATTGACATTTTTTTATAGGTATATTGATTTTCCATCTTACCAACCGATAATTTGCTTTTAGAAACAGAATATGCGAACTTTCGCAGTATTAAGTATTAGGAAAAATTTCCAGTGTACCCATCTAAAATTTTAAAATAATCAATATCCCCATCAAAATACTATATTCTTTTCTTTATCCCCATATTATTATTAAACTTCTAATTTAATTATTTAAAAAATTATATTGACCCATATGCTCTTACAAATTTGAATAGACATGTCCTGTTCTTCCTCTTCTATCCTCACTCCTAATACTTTCTGTTGAAAGAGATTGAACGGAAAAAAAAAATTTAGCTCCAGTTTCTATCTCCTGTGTGTGCCTCCCTCTGCGAAACTAGTAAAATTCGAAGCTGAAGCGACTAAGTTTGAATTTCATATGAACTAATCAAAAGTTCTCCTCTCTCAGCCTCGGGTTCTTCGTCATCTTTGTTCTTTAGGTTTTGTGATTTTGATCTCGTTTAAACTAATCAAATGTCTGATCGTGTATTGTTGAAACTAGATTTGGAGTTCAGATCGATTCCTCTTAATTATTCGTTTAATTTTTGGGCAAGATGGAGGGAACAAAGACGAGTATAGTAATCACCATTTTCTCCAGTTAGAGTTTTTATGGATTTCAATGATTATATAATTAATGCTATTTTTTTGACACTCAATAGTAATGGAGACATCACTTATTTATTTTACTGATTCAATCGTACCAGTGTAATATGAATTCTTCAATAATCCATATGTCATTTTCTTAGAAATTGAGTACTGCTTAAATTAAGCATCTCCAGTTCATACAGTAGGATATTTAATTGTTGATCTCATCTCATTAATTAATAGAAAGTCACTTAAGCTAAATAGGATTGGTAACATTTATATAATATCATTTGCTCATAGCAGAAAGAAACTATTTGATAGAAAAGTTGACATGCTACGTGGACATTTTTTTTTGATGAAATCATAATATTTGATGACATGAACAATTTTTTAATGATATGAAAAGCTTTTCTTCTTGCATGTACAATGATTTAGTTATGTCTCTCTTATTTTGGTGCTAAATAGGATTGCAATCGTAACTTCCCTGCTAGCATGTACAACATTCTGGTACATGCGGTTTTGGGAAATTGTATTGAAGAACTGCAATCATGGCATGTGGTAGAGAAGGTAGCTAGGTGCGCAAGACTGCATTAACAGTACATAGGAAGTATACAAATATATAGGGAAACGCTACATGGCCTGAATGATATAGAAAATTGGTGAAGAAGAACTGGACAAACATTCAAAGGGACTCCACAGCAGTGGCCGATAACAGAGGCTAGGAGAGGAGAACCTTTGATTAGTTCAAATGAAATTCAAACAAAGGAAAAAATCATTAGATAAAAAACTTATACATCCATTTAAAAAGAAGGACATCTTTGTTAATCTAATTTTAAAAATAACTAAATAAAAAGTTAAACAAATAAAAAAGATAGAATAAAAGATGTCAATTTTTTATGGAATATTAGATATTAAGATAATTTTATAGGTGTAATGACTATTTTAGAAGTTTAAATGGGAACACTGGGAAATTCCCGTTATTTAAACAGAATATGCGAACTTTCGCAGTATTAACCAAGTCCCAACTCACAAGTTTTTATATCACTCTGAGGGGTCTCTTCTTTCTCCACTCCTCACCAAGTCTTTCTTCAAGTCAACTCTCCCATTTCTCCTCCTCAGACATTGATCGCCATGAAACCAGGCCTGGCAGAGAAGGCAGGGAAGATGGTAGGGGATAGAGTCGTATCTCTCTTGGAGAGTGAGGTGACGTGCTACCTTAACGTAGAAGAAGGGCTCGGGCGGCTTAGACGCACATCTGATCGCATTAACTGCCTCCTAACCGATGCCAAGGAGCGCCGCTACATCGAGGATGAGTCGGTCATAAATTGGCTCAACGATCTCAGGTCGGTGTCTTTTGACACGGACGACCTTCTTGACGAGTACCAGACTGCCATCAACGTTCACAATCATAGTGCCAATGTAGCACCCTCGCGTAAGAGGAAATGGCATCAGATCGAGTTCCCAACCATTAGCCCCGAATGGGACCCTAATCAGCGCAGGAGGTTTGCATCTGAGATCAATAGAATTGACAAGAGGCTGGATGAGATTTCGAAGAGTCGAAAGAATCTGAGACTTAAAGCGCAGGATGGGAAAAGGAGGGGTTCCTCTCATCCGAGTGCCCGGCCTTTCCAAACTGGCCCATGTCATGACCCGGCAAGCATAATCGGCAGAGAAAATGACAAAAATGAAGTTGTGGACTTGTTGATAACCACTCAGACATCAGAAAGTGCTTCAAGGTCAACAATTACTGTTGTTCCTATTCATGGCGCAGCTGGGATTGGGAAAACCACGCTTGCTCAAATGGTATATGATGATCCGAGATTAAATTGTTTTAAAATCAAGGCATGGGTGTGTTTGACAGAAAGATGTGATGTGAGCACTGCCATGAAGAAGATCTATGAAAAGATGACCGGGCTAAGGTGTGATTTTGGGGACATTGGCAGGCTACAGGACAGGCTTAGGTATATATATATTCTAATATATATTTTATATTTTTTGTGTGAAAAAAAATATACAACAGCCAATAACTTGCGTGTTCAGGTATTCAACAAATTAAAAGAAAAATTAGGCTTCAATTGTCCCAACTAAATTAAAAAAAAAAACAGAGAGAGAAATAAAACTTGGTCTATAAATAGAATGATTTATTAATGTCAGTCAGGCATGTCATGAATAAGCAGGAAAATACACATATTACAATAATCAAAAGAAGGTCCTGATTGTGCTTCTATGTGGAACAAGTTAGCATATGGAGGTAATCAGGTTGTTTTGCCATAGTTACAATAATTTCCCTTTAGTCTTGCTAACAGTGCCATCAAATATTGACCTTATTAAATGGATACCAACATCCATTGCTCACTTTAATTAATTACTTGTAGTCATATGAGCCATACATAAAATTATGTTTATTTTATTTTGCCATTTAGGGAGTTTCTCGAGACTCATGAAGACAACAAGTTCTTGTTAGTAATTGATAATTCTTGGGCCACTGATTTGAATTACTGGGAGATGCTGCGACTACCTTTGCTTGCCGGGGGAGATGGAAGCAAGGTTCTAATCACAACACGCTACGAGAGAACCTACCGGAGAATGCCAGGAGTAATACAACAACCCAGCTTAAAAGGTCTAGATGAAGAACATTGCTGGCAATTAATCCAGTCCCTTGCTCTCCCACAAGGTACCATCACTCAAGATCATGAGAAATTGGTACCGATTGGGAAACAAATTGCGAGAAGGTGCCATGGATCTCCCATGGCGGCCAAGGCTCTAGGGGCAGTATTAAATGGGAGAAGTGAAGAAGAGTGGTCCGATGTGCTGAATGAGATGCGAGCCCTTAAAGATGATATTAATGGCATTGTTCTTGCTAGCTTAAAAATAAGCTACCATCACTTAAAGTATCACCTAAAACGATGCTTTGCTTACTGCTCAATATTTCCTAATGGTTATGTGTTTGAGAGGGATCAGTTGATTAGATACTGGATAGCAGAAGGGCTGATTGAACCAGAGGGGAGGCGGCTAGAGGCAGTTGGTATCAAGTACTTTGATGAGCTGATATGGAGGTCATTCTTTGAGAAAATAACTATTGGTACTAAAGGTCAGAATGCCAAGCTCTTCTCCCATCAAGTAGAGAGGTACAGAATGCCAAGCCTGATGCTCGATCTAGCAATGTTGGTTTCAAAATATGAATTTCGCAGCTTCGAGTCCGGTAAATCTCTACCTGAGGGTAGTCATGGTAACTCAGATCAGGCCCGCTATGCTTCTTTTTTGCAACCTAAGGATGCAAATACTTTGAAACTAGAGTGCTTAGAGCCTTACTCGAACTTGAGAACTCTGAAATTCTGTCACGAACTCAATGAAGGGGTGGTGATGTTGAATTCCATACGAGCACCCTTTTTCCGCAAGTTTATGCATTTGCGGATTCTAGATATGAGCAACAGTGATCTCCGACTGGTACCAGATTCGGTCGGTGAGTTGATTCACCTGAGGTTCCTTGGTCTTTCAAATACTAAAATTACAACCCTACCTGAGAAAATATGTCACCTCTTCAATCTTCAAACCCTTGAGCTTAAGCGATGTTTGAAGCTTGCGGTATTACCAGAAGGGTTACGCAGGTTAATCAACTTGCAGCATCTTGACTTGTATCTTGATTGGGAGGAGATAACCGATTCAACTGAAGTGGTACTGCCGGAAGGAATTGGTGAATTGAAAGGCCTTCAAACACTCTCTAGGTTTAATGTGACCTCTTCTGGCAAAGGTCAATTTTGCAACATTAGTGAGTTAAATAATTTGAATCTTAGAGGAGATCTTTGCATGCTGAACTTAGAGAAGGTGTTAACTTGGCATGCCGAGAAAGCGAACTTGCAGGGAAAGCAGTTTATTGAAAATCTAATGCTGAGGTGGCACAGTTCGGCTCTCAAGGATGAGCAGCTTCAGCAACAAAGTGAAGAGGCAATCATCTTTCTGCAGCCGCACAACAGGCTTAGGTGTCTTTGGGTTGTAAATTATCCAGGTACCAAATTTCCTAATTGGATGGGGGATGCATCATTTTCAAGCCTAGAGACGATTCGAATCTCTAACTGCAACAATGTCAGCTTTCTCCCTCTTTTGGGGCAGTTAAATTGGCTCAAGAATCTCCTAATTGATGATATACCTGTGAATTCAATAACTATGCCTGGAGGGTTTCCATCTCTGGAGCATCTACAATTGTTAAATTTGAGTTCACTTCAGAGATTATCTCTTGAAAATGAGATTCCCAAACTCAAACAAATCGATGTTTCTGACTGCCCTAACTTGCTAGTATTGGTTATTCACAGGCATGTGCATGATAAATTTAAAAGAGAGAACTTCCCGAATTTGGAGATTACTTGTGTACCCCTGGATTCAAACTCAAAGAGGGCTAATTTGCTAGTAGAAGAAACTGTAGGCTAGATTAGCCAAGTGAAATTGAAATGTTCTGAATTTGTATTGTTTTAGCTTTTTGTTTCTATCTTTGTAAATGACTTGGTTATTTTTATTATCTTTTTTTTTAATGCTATCCAAACTTGAGTGACTTCTTATAATTAGTTTACTGGAAGAGATTGATTTGGATTCCACAATAATTTCAAGGTCCTCGGTCTTACCTTACATTTATTTTTATTTTTATTTCATCATGAATCTTCTGTGCAGGACAGCAACAGGAACGAGTTTTCACAACTTCTGTGTTGCTCCTACACGATTCAGATCGGGGTTCAAGTGTTCCTTTTGCTAACACGAAGTGCTGCAATTCCAAAATGGAGATGAAAGGGAACATTTGCGCTTCAAAAAAATGAAACAATGGCTTGAAGGAGAAAAATGTAATTAATCACATGCTTCGTCATTTGGAGTGAGGGATGCTGAAAACTATTTGTTGAACAGCAAACAGATAAGATGGATATAACTGGAGAATTAACAGTAAAAGCCTGGTCTAGTTCATAATGACTTGGCTCTTAGAATTTATTCAAAATTCACATACATATTTCACTTTCATTTTCATTTCATTTGTTTATATTTTTTATTCTCATTTAATGGTCACAACTCAATGATCTTGTAAGATCTTTTCATTAATCAAATTTGGAGACCTGTCATCTTTTACTCGATGAAAAAGCATTCCTCAACGGCCGTATCCTCAAAATTAAAAAAAAAATATTACTTAATAATTAGAGCGCATATGTTGTTTGTTGCACATTATGCCCGCTATTTTATAAAGCATATAAATTATTGTTTGTTGCACATTATGCTCGCTATTTTATAAAGCATGTCGCAAGGTCCATTGAGCTTTTTGGAAGCATAAACTTGAGCATTGTCCTTTCCACATAAAAAGGTAAAAGAAGTACTAAGTAGGCTTTGTATAGCTAGGCTCTTTTTCAGTGATCTAGACAGTCAAAGAATTGACTATGAGATATAATTTGCTAAATAATTGAGTATTACTTGACTAGAATGATTGACAAGAATCTGATATGGTTGTACCAAGTAGTGCAACAAAATTATATCATTTTAATAATGATAATTACCTTTTAAGCTTGTTACCTGTTATGTTCCTTCTTTGAAATGCACAATTGAATTATCATAGAAACTACTAGAACTAACTTAAATACCTTTCTTTTGCCAGTATATCTGTTCAATCTTAGTCAGACAACATGTGGAACGAAGAGGGTCAGATTGTGGATCTCTTCATCCCCAGGGAATGGTATGTATCATCTCTCTCTCTCTCTCTACATCCCAAGAAATGGTATGTACCATCTCTCTCTCTTCTCTCTCTCTCTCTCTCTCTCTCTCTCTCTCTCTCTCTCTCTCTACATCCCAAGAAATGGTATGTACCATCTCTCTCTTTTCTCTCTCTGTTATTTTTTTGAAACCTTCGCAGAGGCTGTGAAGTCGTGAGGGGGAATCGAACTCTCGACCTTTCTCCTCTTTTCTCTCTCTCTCTCTCTCTCTCTCTCTCAAAGGGCCATTAGGACAAGGAATGTTTTTTGACTTGTATAATCTTCAGTTAGGCAAAACGAGAAGTTCTGAAATTATTGCTGTGTTCTATGGAAATTAAATCAAAGGATTGTTTTTGTAGCATTCTCTTTTGGTTTGTTTAGCCATTCTGAGATATAATTCTGCATAAACTATACCGGTGAAAAGACAACAAAAATTAAATTGGATTAAAAATAAAAATACAAAATAACCTTTGAAGTACATGCCCTGCATTAGTCGGTTATTCACATGTCTATAATGGTAGCCTTAGTTTTAATTATGAGCTGTTGCACGCATTGTCTGTACTAATATGAAATGATGCATTGATTTGTACTCTTCTATGAGCATGCTTGTTTATACCTTGTGTCTTTTTAGTACATAATTAACTAAGTGCTTTTGGTTTATAGCTCAGCGACAAATAGGCTGATAACAGCAAAGGACCATGCATCAGTGCAGATAAACGTTGGGCACTTGGATGAGAATGGCATATACACTGGCCAATTCACCACCTTCGCGCTCTCTGGTTCCTTCTGTTCTCAGGTCCTAATTACCTTCTCTGGTTAATTACTTTTTTCTCCTTCAAGCCATTGTTTCATTTTTTGAAGCGCAAATGTTCCCTTTCATCTCCATTTTGGAATTGCAGCACTTGGTGTTAGTAAAAAGAACACTTGAACCCTGACCTGAATGAATCCAGATCCAGTGAAGTAATTCAATTTTCAGGTTTTAGATCGGGACCGTCCGATTTGAATCCACAACAATCCATTCGGAAGTGGAGCGCACACATCCCGAGAGATGGGTTCAAATCCCGAGGCGATCCCGAGCAATAGATTCGAATTGGATGGTCCCGATCCAAAACTCAAAAATTGGGTTACTTTAGGGGATCCGGACCCGACCTGAATCGTGTAGGAGCAACACAGAAGTTGTGAAAACTCGTTCCTGTTGCATCAGAGATGCTCCAGAGATGGAAACCCTCCAGGCATAGTTATTGTATCCACAGGTATATTGTCAGTTAGGATATTCTTGACCAGCTGATGACCTTGACAGTTGACAGGACATTGTTTTTGTGAACTCAAATTTACCTCAGCCCCTTGACTGTCATATGTTGGATGTGTTTTGCGGGTTTATGGGGATGTTTGGTTGGATCATCTCTAGCTATATTAGCAGCTTAATTAGGCATGCTGCATGTGATCATGTGGACTGGTGCACAAAACACCAGTGGTCTCTAGGCATGGATGTAATTTAACTTGTTTTATCTTAATGAAACAGGTTTCATGCCTTCTTATGAAAAAAAAATATATATCTTCATGCATCTTCTGTTTAGGACAACAGCAGGAATGAGTTTTCACATCTTTTCTGTTGCTCTTCTCAAGTGTACCATTTACTAACACCAAGTGCTGCATTCCAAAATGGGGACATAAATGAAAAATGAAACAATGGCTTGGAGGAGAGTAAATATTAACTAACCACATGCTTTGTCATTTTGGAGCGAGGGATGCTGAAGACTTTGTTGAATAGCAGATAAATCCTGGAGAGCATTATGCCTGGTTTAATTCATTATGATTCAGCTCTTTATTCAGAATTATATTCAAAATTCATCTACATATTTCACTTTCATTTTGTTCCGTTTATTATTTTTATTTTCATTTAACGGTCACAACTCAGTGTTCTTGCAAGATCTTTTCATTAATGAAGTTTGGAGACTTGTCATCTTTTACTCGATGAAAAAGCATTCCTCAAAGCTGTGCCCTCAAAAATTTTTAAAATCTGTTTTTCTTCTTAAAACTATGTCTAGTTTCAACATACTAGTCGCAAAATTCATATAATTAGATTTAATATATATATTTACACTCGGGCCTAATATAAAAGCAGATTGCGTGATATTGCATAGATGGGACCCTGTCTAATAGGGCAAGGATCTCCCAATAGAAAAGCCAGATTTATCCAGAAACTACAAAACTATTGCGTTTGGATGAATTAATGGCATAACGAGGTTAGCAGTTAACCTAAGATTTGAAACAACTGCTAATCTAACAAATCAATAGAATAGCAGATTAACGAACTTACCCAAGTTAATCCAAGAGTTAGGAACAACTATTTTTTTTTTTTCACCCAAACATGGAATAGCGATCTACTTTGTGTTATTCCAAAGCTAACCTAAACTTTTTACTATTTCAGAGCCATCCAAACGCACAAGCAACAGAGATAAACCAAAAAAATATGCATGTGTCCCTATCCATGATATGAAAAACTATGCATACTAGAAGGTTCTATTTTGTACTTTTATTTTAATCTAATTCAATAATTGTTGTCTTTTTTTGGGTATGGTTTATGCAGAATTACTATGTCAGTAACGGCTAAACAAAACAAAAGAGAATGGTACAAAAACAATCCTTAATTTCCATAGAGCACAGCAATACTGCTTTTCCCTAACTGAAGATTATACTAGTCAAGAACGCTGCTTGTGATAATAAAAGAAAACATATTTTTTTTTTTTCGTCCCAAACAACAATTGCCCTTGAGGAATGCAATTTGGATTTCTCATTTTGCGTAACAACAAAAACTTTACCCTACAAGTCCTGTGGGGCAATATCAATTTTCATCAATGACTGACCGAATGTAGGGAAAAAAGAGGGGTCATGTTCCTAGTAGAAATTGAAAATTTAATTTTATCCATTACAAATTTAAATTATGCATCTGCCCCTCTTTATATTACACCATACCTGTTTATTCAACCTCATTTAATTCCGCTCTATCAATGGACAATTTTCTATTTCAAATTTATCATGCAAGCTCTGGTGAATCGTTAGATCCTCCAAGTTGGGGCAATTACTGACATGAGCGGTCTTGAGTTTAGGAAGGTCAGTCTCTAAAGATAATCTCTTGATTAAAGGCAAATTTAACAATGTTAATAGCTCCAGAGATTCAAAACCTACAAACTCACCATTATCCGATTGATTGTTGTCAATTTTGAGATCTCTGAGTTTCGGTAACTGTCCCAAAAGCTCGAGGAAACCAAGGTTGTGGTAGTTGGAAATCCTAATGGTATTTAGCTTTGAAAATGAACTGTAACCCATCCAAGCAGGAAAACTTCTACTTGGATAATTGATTAGCCAAATACTCTTGAGACTTTTGCAAGGCTCAAGATATGTAATGACCCTCTTGCTGTGTTCTTGTTGTTCGTGATCAAAGCGAGCAAAATCATCCCACCTTAGTAGGAGTTTTTCAATGCTTTTTCCTTGTAAGTAGGCAGTATTGGGAGCTTCTTCAGTTTCACTCACTGACATCCTCTCCAAGTTCAACATGCAAAGATCCCCCTTTAGTTTTAAATCTTTCAATGCAATAATGTTACAACATTGACCATTGGTACCAGTGGTCACGTTGAACCTAGAGAGTGTCTGGAGGTGTCTCAATCTACCAATCCCTTGTGGCATTACCACCTCCGTTGAGTCGGTTATCTCCTCCCATTCAAGATGCAAATCAAGATGGCGCAAGTTAATTAACTTGTCCATCCCTTCAGGCAACCTTCTTAGCTTCGGGCACCTCTTGAGCTCAATGGTTTCAAGGTTGACCAGATTGCACAGTTCCTCCAGAACAATTTCGATTCTGGTGTTTGAAAGCCCAAGGTATCTTAGGTGCATCAAACCACCAATACATTTCGGTAGATCAACTAGATCACTGTCACTCAGATCTAAAACTCGTATGTGTGTAAATTTGTTGAAAAAATGTGCCTCAATATGCCTAAGAGGAACTACATGATCCCCACATACAGGAAACAATTTGAAAGCTCTCAATTTGGTATAAGGGCTTATGCGGTCAATTTCGACCGATGGTGCACCCTTCTGATGTGACAAAGAAACATATATGGCCTTATCAGCTTCATATACTGGGGGCTCACAATCACTTTTGAGGTCCCGTAATTCAAATTCTGAAATAGTTTTTGCAAGATCACACATAAGAATTGGCATTCTGTACCGTCCTACCTGGCCACCTATGTTTTCGAAAAACGACCTCTCTACCAAGTTGTCAAAGTACTTCGCACCAACTTCCTCAGGTTGAGAACACATGTCTGGTTGGATCAGCCCTTCTGCCCCCCAACGTCTAATCAACTGATTCCTCTCAAACTCATAACCATTTGGAAACATACAACAATAAGCAAAGCATTTTTTCTCATAATACGGTAAGTCATAGTAACTTACCATCAATCTTGCAAGAACGCCATTCTCACCCTCATTCTCATCCTCTTTAAGGACCCGCATCTCACTTAGTTTGTTTTGCCAATCTTCTTCAGTTTTTTCATGCAGTAGTAAGCCAAATGTCTTGGCTGCCATAGGGGATCCCTGACACCTCTCAGCGATATTCATACCAATGTGCTCAAATTGCTGAGCATCACGATCATTGATTCCTTGGGGGAATGAAAGAGATTTAATTAATTGCCAGCATTTATTAGGTTGCAGACCAGTTAAGCTGGATCGAGGTAATGCACGCATGATCCGACATGTATTTTTGTTGCGTGTTGTTATCAAAATCTTGCTTCCCTTCCCTCCCTCATGCAAAGTACATAGAAAATTTCCCCAAATGTTGTAGTGTTTAGCCCAGATATTGTCAATCACAAGCAAGAATTTGTCGTCTTTTTGCCTCCTAAGACACTCCCTGATGACAAAAAGGTCAAAATTTTAGTTCATCTTTATCTTATCAGTACTGTAAAAGTTCCATTGGAAGCCTGTATAAGTGTGTTAAGAGTTGGAATGGCACGTGTCTGTGCTGATACAAATTATCGGTCAATGGGTAGCATAAGCATGAGTTAATCGTGCATTCAATGCATATAAGGTAATAAGCGTTGAGTTATCATAGCAATAATTACCATGTTAAGCCAATTCATTATATAGTGATGTTATGCCAGGTTTTGGTGCATGACTGATATTTAGACAATTTCTGGCCTATTTGCTCATACTCCAAATTTGGGCAAATCAGAATAAAAAGGTTGTCGCTTTCCCATGAAGATATTTTATAAAATGATGAACTGCTTCCAATTTTCCCATCAAAATTTTAATATATCTTAGTTTCTATCAATATAAGAGTGAATTGCTCCTGTAACAATTGGAAATAAGAGAAGTTTTAACGAGGAATAGTTCTTTTTTTTCGTTTAGTAGATTGAAGCATATCATTTTCATAATAGCAAAAGTATGTTCAGAATATCTACTTGCAAATAAATGCACATCCAAATAACTAAATTTATAAAACAATATAATGAAGACATACTTTAATCTATCTAGTAGATTATCCTCCGAACCATATTGTGTGCCAGTCAAGCTTTCATAAATCTTCTTCACAGCTTCTTTTTCTTTGCAACGGCTAGTCAATGACACCCAATGCATGACCTTAAAGTAGAGATGGATACTCTGGTCCATATAAATCATTTTGGCAAGTGTGGTTTTCCCGATTCCAGCTGTGCCGTAAATAGGAACTACAGGGATTAATGGGTGCATATCACTGCCCTGTCTCTGTCCCTGTCCCTGTCCCAAATCTGACACTAACAACCTTACATATTCATCTCTCTCATCTTCTCGGCCGAGTGGATATTCCTGTTTATCCCACATGTCCTGCCAAAAAGGCCGGGCAATGCCACTTTGCCTCAGTTCTCTTTCATCAGTTTGAATCTCAGTCCGCCTTTGGTTGAGTTCTCTATTATCATTTTGAATCTCGGTCCGCCTCTGGTTAAACTCGGACAGTTCTTTTTGAATCTGGGTCCACCTCTCCTCGAGTTGATTGATCTTCCCATCAATCCTCCAAATCAGGTTCCACTGGTATTTCGTTGAGAGCCAGGTCTCCGAGTTGATTGACCACTTTCTCTTACGCGTTGAGCTTACCTTTCGCAGCAGGCCAGCAGTGTCATACTCATCGATGAAATTGTCGACCTCCCAAAAGATAGGTTTGAGTCTATCGAGCCAGCGCCGGCTCTCGCTCCAGTCGTTATCTTCTTCGGCATCCTTCAGTCTATTCTTTATGGTGGCAAACGTATCTCTGAGACTCTGGATTTTATCTCCAATGTTAGTGTAGGAGGACCGCCCGGAACTCCACCCGTCCATTACAAGCTTAAATAACTCAATATATTCCATCGCTTTTGGATAGAGATATTGTCGACTAATTGAAGTCGTCGTGCAGAAGGCGGCAGCGAGATAAGATGTGTTAATTGGGAGGGGGTGTTGGTTTGAGATCCGGCTGCGATGTGCTAATTGGGAGTGAGTGTTGACTTAGAGAAGACTTTGAGTGGAGAAGCCGAGGAATTGGTACCGTGAAGAGCAATTCACATCCTCCGAGGTACCTGATAAGGGAATCTTTTATAATTAATGGATCAGAACCGTTCATTTTAACGTTGCACGAATCGCAAAGCAAATGAGAGTTAATCTCAAACCGTAAAAAATGAGGTAAATCTTCTACGGTACCTGCGAGGATACGGAGTCCGTCACGGACGGCCTTGTGTGTTAATTGGTTCGGGTTCTGATACGGATGTACTCGGATATCCGCTCCCCAATCCGTTTACTGATTAAAAAAATAGAAAACTTTATAAAATACCCTATTTTTTTAAATCTTCAAACAAAATACTCTTTACCTACGGGTTTCAAATCAAACAAAATACTCCTCTAAATTTTTTTAACAAAATACTCTTGTGGACCCGGCTTTCACCTCTCTTCTCCCTCTCTCTTGCTCCCAATCTGGATTTTTTTCTTCTTCTGCAAATAGACTCCCAATCTGATTTCTTAATACATCCCACCAAAATGAGTAAATATAATTTCTACTAATCATATGAATTGTGACTTCAATTCACGGAGCTCTGAAGCTAATAATTGAAATTTTAGCAGCAAACTTGTGACCATTAAAAAAAAATTTGAAGAAAAACGTAGGTAGTAAAATTATATGTTTTCTATAAATTAAATTTGGATCACTGTTCTTTGAATTGCAGTGCAATAAACAGAGGCAATATATTGCAATACACACTTTTTTGTCATTCAAATGCATTGAAACATGGTTCTAAATGCCAAAAACAGAATGCAAACATGATTCCAAATTGAAGCGTTGTTTGTTAAAGAAGATGCACAAGCCTATGACACATTAGCCTGTGTTTGCTCTGGTAAAGGAGAATTTGTATAAACTTATTCTTTTACATCAGTTGAAATAATTTTTTTTTGTTAAATTTCTGTAAATGTCCTCTCTCTAGGAGACTCCATTGTTGTTCGCTGCTATTCTTTTTTGGTCTGTTTTTGCTTGTTGTTCTCACTTGATTTTGGGGTTGCGTGAACCTTAATCTGTTTTTCTAAATCTTAGAAAAATTATAATTGAAACCACAACCAATATAAAAAATAAGGGAAAATTTCTAGTGTGCCCATCTAAACTTTTAAAATAGCCAATTTTCTCATCAAAACACCACAATATCCAATATACCCATACAAATTTATCATCCTTTCTTCTATCCCTTTTAACAATTTAATATTTTATTTAGTTATTTTAAAAATTAAATTAACCAATATACCCTCTAATTTTAAATAGACATCGCCATTATTTCTAATTGTCTTCTTCCTCTCTTCCTTCTTAAAATCCCTCTCTCCTCACATCATTGCACTTTATCTCTCTTCTTGTTCCCTGTTAATACGTACTATCTCCTCTTCTAATTCTATCAATTTCCATCACCTCCCAGCTGACTTGACACTTGCAATCACACAATATAAAATTTCAGACAATCGAGCCGATTTTTTTATTAATAGGAAAATAATTAAATAAATATCGTGATTAAGGAATGTTTCCAATTTTTTGCGAAAAGTGGAAAAACCGTTATCCAAAATCACGGCCAGATGACGCCAGCTAAAATCGCGGCCCGATTAGCACAAAGCGATTAGCGGAGCAGGATTAAACTTGGGCCGTTAAATTGGGCAACGGAAAGTCAGGCCGCTGTACTGAATTGCAGCCAGATTGGTCCGTTAAATTGAATAACGGCCAGCATCAGTCCGTTGAATAAAATAACGGCCAGAGAATTGTTTTTTCAGTCCAATTGATATAGCAGGGTCTCTGAACAACAGTTTTTTAATCCTTTCTATCATTTATTGGTCTCAGGTGATTTTCTCTAATGATTCAAAAGATGAAGTGGCAGATGCTGGGCCTACTTTGAACCAAGTGCCTAACCCAGTTAAATCAAGTGAAGAAGCAAACAAAACCCTAAATCGCCTGGTAGCTGGTGATTTCCTCCAATCACTTGGGATGGAGCTTGGCTTGGAGGTCCCACCTGACAATAGACCAGGTCCATCATTAAGTGCCAACCCCATCTCTCAGCCAAAACAAAGAGAATCTCCAAAGAGTGATGATAGAAATAATACGGCTTTGACTGAAGTGGAAGATACTAAAAATAAGGATTATGGTTCTACTGTAGATTATTCTATAGATTATTCTAGAGAGAAGAAAAGAAGCCATTCAAGACACTGTAGAAGGAGAAGTAGGACTCCTGATCCAGATTCAGGTTCTATTGAATAAAATACAATCTCTATTCAACGGACTGAAAAAACAATTCTCTGGCCGTTATTTTATTCAACAGACTGGCCATTATTCTATTCAACGAACCAATCTGGCCGTAATTCAGTACAGCGACCCGACTTTCCGTTGCCCAACTTAACGGTCCAAGTTTAATCCCGCTCCGCTAATCGCTTTGTGCTAATCGGGCCGCAATTTTGGCTGGCGTCCTCTGGCTGTGATTTTGAATAACGGTTTTTCCACTTTTCGCAAAAAATCGGAAACATTCCTTAATCACGATATTTATTTAATTATTTTCCTATTAATAAAAAAATCGGACAAACGAGTCTACACTTCAAATCATATGCATATAATTACTTGCGGGGGTAATTTCAGTAATAAAGATTGAAATCCAGGGACGTGTTAATACCACCTCCTCTCCCCTAGGTCTATGCATGTCTAATTTCAGTAATTTCAGGCATTATTAAATTAATTATGTGAAATTCAAGGACGTAGCAGAGAGAACATTTCGTTTGACATGGCACTTATCTATCTCTGCCTGAGTAAAGTATTTTCATGTCGCTCCATATGCGTCGATAAGTTGAAATTAATATATACTTCATTGAATCAGTAATTGAATTTAAAATTCATAGATAGTTTGTTTAGTTTTGTATGCATTGGAATTAATGTAATGTTCATTTACCTTCATATGAGTGTTGTGGTTCTGGAATCAGAACTTGACCTGGCGGCTCTCCCAATTTATTAATAAATAAAAAAAAGGATGATAGGATGATTGATTGGGGAAGGATTGAGAAGAAAGAGTTAGGCTTCAAAGTTCTTGGCTTGTTTTTATTTGTTGTTATTTAATAAGTTTTCGGAGGGAGAAGATGGATTTCATGGAGGGAAGAAGGGGACATTAGGACAATGAATATTAGAGGGAGGAGGGTTCCAGTGCATCAAAAAATTTATGCTCCCATTTGCATCTAATTCTTTATCTTTATTTTCAAAGTCCGAACAGTCGATCCGAACCGATCAACATGACTTTCATAATAAAATATGCTTGGAGACCAAATTTTATATTTTTTAGAATTTTTTTACTATTTTTTAAGATAGATACAAAATTATTTTATCAGATGGTCCAGAATCTCCTTAAAACAATGATTTTGTACCGATCTTAAAAAATAGTAAAAAAAATCTAAAAAATATAAAATTTGGTCTCTAGACATATTTTATTATGAAGATCATATTGTGGTGTTTTGATGGAGAAATTGGCTATTTCAAAAATTTAGATGGTACACTGAAAATTTTAATTTATTTCTGCCCGCCTATAATAACTTTTTTCTTTGTAATTAATTCTGCCGGTTATGCAATTGCATGACGATACATTCTTGTCCATTATGATAATAATTTTTGTTGTATTCTATTGAAATTGTGGGATTCTTATAGGACTTGCATAATGAAAATTAATAGAAATTTTATACAACCATTATGCCGTGCTGTGTGCTGGAAGAAACAGCATAGAAATAAGATGATTTTTTTAGGGTACATGGCACTTTGCAAAATAGACCTTTTACATTATATTGTTTGAGTTTGTTTTATTTTTTTCATGCATGGACAGAAGTAAAGCATTAAATAAAACATTTATTGTATGTTTTGTTGAACAAGTTATATGGTACTTTTGGTTCTTCGAGGGAGAAAGGCAAACATATATATCATTTTTCCCGTCTTTTGTTGTGGCTTATTATGAGTGTTACGTGATAGCTATTTTTCTTCATATATATGTGTGTGTATTTTATTTTTTGAATTAATAGGTTTAAAATTTCTGGGCATAATCATAGGACAACATTTTTTGAGGGAGAAGAAAAAAAATAAGAAAAAAAATAAGAAGAAAAGAGGGAGTAACTCATTGGGAATATGAGGGAGGGAAAATGGAGATGAAAGTGGAGTCAACAATAATATTTTGTCAAAGATTCTAGAAAGGAGGTATTTTGTTTGATGATCTGAAAAGGTAGGGCATTTTATAAAAGCGTCTGACTAACTATTTTTCAGTTAATTTCTCCAGTTCATTCCCCGGTTATTAACTGTCTAGTGGGGTCGCTAATTAAGTGGGAGACCACTAACTACTTGGAGACCGCCTAATATCAAATAGAGTTTACAACAGGCGTGAACAAATATGGATACATATGTGCGCAAGTGTTAATATATAATATATCAAGTATTTCGGAAAAAAAAATGGACAAATCACACACCCATTTTTTACACTTTTTACAAGTGGATTTTTTTTCTTCATTCAATCTTGCCAAAATTTCTGATGATATGTGAGAAAATTTACGAATCTAAAACTACGAGCGTCTTCTACGCAATTTTTTTTCAAATAAGATTCATGATTACATACTTTCGAGTTGTCCGTAGCACAAGTATTCATACATCGTCATGCAAGTATTCATACCTCGTCATAGATATGAATTTTTTTTTTCCATATGACACTGAATGATGTATGAAAGTATTAATTTTCAACTATTACAAGTATTCATACCTCGTCATGCAAGTGTGAATAATTTATGTATCAAACAATTTATCTAAAAGATTTTATCAATAGTTTTTTTTTTCTTATGGCATTAGATGACGTTTGAAAGTACTAATATCAAGTATTGCAATTATTCATACCTCGTCATGCAAGTATAAATAGTTCATGCATCAAGTATATGTATTTAACATATTCTATTAATTTTTTTTCCTTGTGGCATTAGATGACATCGGAAAGTATTAATATCAAGTATTACAAATATTCATACCTCGTTATTCAAGTGTGAATAGTTCATAAACAATTAATATTTTATTTTACTTAAGTCAAAATTAAAAAATAAAACAAACCATTGTTGTCAATTGTCATATGCACCTTTACTTTAGTCAAATAAAAATAATAATAAAATATTGTTTTATTAGTGATGACACCAAAACATATAGCGAAAATCACTATCTTTTATGACGAAAAATACCGAAAAGTGAATGCAAAGTAGCAATTTTCCCGAAAAGCGAATGACACCAAATGTATTTTTGAGTCATTTTGACAGGTTTTGGAGAAAGTTGTGTATTTAGGCCAAAACAGAGCAAATATGTCCAATTTAGGCGATTATTAAAGATGACCTCAAATTAGGACATAACATGGCGTATGCAACAATCTACATGAAGTGCACAACATCCAAGATGGCAAAATCTGATGGAAATCTGCTAAGTCAATCAGCCGATGCGGATTCAGCCTATGCCATATGCGGCATAGCCCAATGACCGCACGTGATGCAGATTGAATCTGTGGACTGTTATTTTGCACCGTTAGATCGATAGATCTCAGCCCTTGATTGAAGCCTTATAGAAGGTTCGACCTCCAGGTCATCCACGCTGTTTTTAGATTGAGTAGAGTCAAAGTTTGCTATTTTTAGAGTGTCATTTTCGGTCGTAGGATCAAGGGATAATATTCCCTACTACTCCCACTACTCCCACTACTCCCACTACTCCATCTTCTTTAGAAAACCCTATAAATACCTCCCCTCTTGTATAGAATTTGGTGTGCGTGTTTACATGTGATTAAGTCCAGCACTATAGCCAAGAATTCCTCACCGATTAGGATAGATATGCTAGGTTAGAGATCTAGAGAGAGAGGCGAAGCTCTTGGAAATCAAGGTAAGGAGGCGTCATCTAAGAAGTCAATGTTATTTTTCTTCAATAGAGTTGTAATCTATGTTCTCTTTATTTTTCTTTTCTTTTTCTATGGCTCCAAGGAGCTGAACCTCTCATCTCTAGAGTGAGGGATTGAACTATGAGTCGTTTAATAATATTTTGTTGTGTGAATTTCTATTGCACTTTAATTTCTTTTTAATCATATTTGAGCATATATAGTTCTGTTTACTATACGCCAATGACTTCTAAATACCAATAGGGGAGATCCCATAGATCCTTGTGTGAGAAGGATAGTTTATAAATTGGTTAAACTCCGGCTAGCGAGGTCTGATAGCAATTCAAAGACTAGGTTTAGAACTCAAGGGGGCTCTCTTGGCGAGGTAGGATAGAAAACATCTTAAGTTAGGTTTATTTAGCTGAAATCACAATAGAAATTGCATAAGGATTTGGGATATTTCAACAACGGGATAGTATAAGGAAATAATATAATTTTGTACTTAAAATACTTTAGTCTTGGTAGCCCAAAAGTCAATCGAAAGATTGGAAAACCTAAACACAACACATAGCAGAATACCATTGCGCCTTATGGGTAGTGATAGTGCCACATGCAGGGTAGCCTGCTGATAAGATCTAGGTTGCATGCAGTAGTGACAGTGTTGTATGCGGGTTGGATCGGTGCCTGAACAAATCATTATATTAGACCATAGGTCGTCCTAAATCCTAGAGAATCCTTGTACTATGTCGATCACTTGTAGCACCACCACATTAAAACTTACTACAACTCTTGTTGTATTTTAATTTACCTTTTAATTAATTACTTTAAGATCACAAACAAACAAATCTCCAATTAAAGAACAAATCTGACCTAGACTAAGTAAAATTGTTAGATCTTTATACACTATCTTTGTAAATCGATATCTGATAATACTACGCGATAGGATTGTATACTTGCAATCTGAGTCGAAAGTATAATCAAAGCTAAAATATATAGTCTACTATACTGAAATTTTGTGTAGTACGTTTTCACTGCATCAATTAGTAACCGGTTTGGACATGGTTTACTATAAACCATATTATATATTTAAAATAAAAATGTGCACCATACATACACCAAGTTTATTCAAAACAAAATTGTACACCAAGACTATTCAAAATTTTATAATCATTTAACCTCCTTCTTCGTTGTGAAACGGGACTGCCCCTTTCTAAGTAGCAACTCCCCTATATTTTTTTCACTGTCTTGCCAAAAATACAAAATTGATCCGATTTGAGTTATAAAAACAAAAACTTAGGCTCTAAAGACCAGGGAATTAGTGAAAATTCGGCCAATTGTTTCGATTTAACTCTGATTTTATCAATTTTCTGCATATAACTCGTCCAACCGAGATAACTCGAAAAAAATCAGATTACCTCTTTCCGATACCGTGTAGACTCAACTGAATCAACTCGGACTCGATCAATTTTCTAAACCATGACTCAAAACTAAGCCCGTATCGCGCTAGCTCACTGTATGCCGCCACAACTAGGGGTGCACAAAAAATTCGTAGTTCGTAATTCGATTCGAGTTTGATTCGAAAAAGTTCGTAAAAAGTTCGATTCGAATAGTTCGAAATTAATTCAAATCAAATTTAAACTGAACTTGGTTTGTTCGAAATAAGTTCGCAAACTATTCAGGTTCGAATCTCAAAGTAACGTGAACCATTAACTTTTGCTGATGACTTATATTCACTGATGATTTAAAAGTTAAAACATAAGGCCGTCTATCTATAAGTTATAACTCGTAAGTTGTACCCTCGCTTTCAATTCTAAAATCATATACGACTTTCACATCTTGCTCTTAACGACTAAAATCACTTTTCTTTGTCATAAAAAAATTCGTAAAAGATTCGAAATTGAGTTCGTAAAAAATTCGATTCGAAATTAATTCAAACCAAACTTAATTCGAAATTAATTCAAACTAAACTCAAACTGAAATAAGTTCGATTTGATTCGATTTGTTTGCAGCCCTAGCCACAAACCATGCTTCCTCCACCCCGATCAATCCGGGAGAAGACAAAGCATCTCATTTCATTTTAAAATTGAGCCAGATCCAGAGAGAGTTAGGATCGTGGAAAAAAAACAATGAGAGAGGTTGGAGAAAAAAAAAGAGAAGAATTTGGCGGGAAATAAAAAAAAAGTACAATTAGTTACATTGTTAGGAGTTAGATTATTGGGGATGTTTGAGAGATAGAAGATGAACAAAATTATTTTCTCTTTATAAAATTTTTCTAAAAAAAAATATTTGTATCCGAATCTGCATTATTCTTCGTATTGGTTGAATATCCAAATTCGGATCTGGATATTCGCACCCACGGACGGATAAATATGGATCCGTTTTCAGCCCTACGATTTAATTTTATATTTTTTATAATGCTATGAATAAAATATCACTCCTCTCGGGCGCGTCTTCTTTTCCCCACTCAAGTCTTTCTTCAAGTCAACTCTCACCTTCCTCTTCCTGGATATCGATCACCATGAACTGGCTTGCCAAAATTGGATCGGGCCTGGCAGAGAAAGCAGTGGATAAAGGCCTATTTCTCTTGGAGAGTGAGGTGACCCGCTACCGTAACGTAGAAGAAGATCTCGGGCGGCTTAGACGCACATCAGGCCGCATCTACTACCTCCTAATCGATGTCGAGGAGCGCCGCTCCATCGAGGATGAGTCGGTTATAAATTGGCTTAACGAACTCAAGTCGGTGTATTTCGACACCGACGACATCCTCGACAGGTACCGGACTGCCATCAACGTGCACAATCATAGTGCCAGTGTAGCACCCTCGCGTAAGAGGAAATGGTATCAGATCGAGTTTCCAACCATTAGCCCCGAATGGGGCCCTCTTCAGCGCAGGAGGTTTGCATCTGAGATTGATGCAATTGACAGCAGGCTTGCTGAGATTGTGGAGAGTCGAAAGAATCTGAGACTGAAAGGGCAGGATGGGAAAAGGAGGGGTTCCTCTTATCTGAGTGGCCGGCCTTTCCAAACTGGCCCATGTCATGACCCGGCCAGCATAATTGGCAGAGAAAATGACAAAAATGAAGTTGTGGACTCGTTGATAACCACTCAGACATCAGAAAGTGCTTCGAGGTCAACAATTACTGTTGTTCCTATTCATGGCGCAGCTGGGATTGGGAAAACCACGCTTGCTCAAATGATATATGATGATCCGAGATTAAATTGTTTTAAAATCAAGGCATGGGTGTGTTTGACAGAAAGGTGTGATGTGAGCACTGCCATGAAGAAGATCTATGAAAAGATGACCGGCCAAATGTATGATTTTGGGGACATTAGCAGGCTACAGGACAGGCTTAGGTATATATATATCCTCTATTATAATATATATTTTATATTTTTTGTGTGAAAAAATATATAACAGCCAATTACTTGCGTGTTCAGGTATTCAACAAATTAGAGGAAAACCTAGGTTTCAATTGTCCAAACTAAATTAAAAAAAAATTGGTCTATAAATAGAATGATTTATAAATGTCAGTCAGGCATGTCATGAATAGGCAGGAAAATACACATTTTACTGTAATCAAAAGAAGGTCCTGATTATGCTTGTATGTGGAATAAGTTAGCATATGGAGGTAATCACTAATCAGGTTGTTTTGCCACTGTTACAATAATTTCCCTTTAGTCTTGCTAACAGTGCCTTCAAATATTGACCTTATTAAATGGATACCAATATCCATTGCTTACTTAAATTAATTACTTGTAGTCATATGAGCCATACATAAAATTATGTTTATTTTATTTTGCCATTTAGGGATTTTCTCAAGACGCAAGAAGACAACAAGTTCTTGTTAGTAATTGATAATTTTTGGGCCACTGATTTGCATTACTGGGAGGTGCTGCGAGTCCCTTTGCTTGCCGGGGGAGATGGAAGCAAGGTTCTAATCACAACACGCTACGAGAGAACCTACCAGATAATGGCAGGAGTAAGAGTAATACAGCGACCCAGCTTAAAAGGTCTAGATAAAGAAGATTGCTGGAAGTTAATCCAGTCCCTTTCTCTTTCACAAGGTGTCATCAATCACAATCATGAGAAATTGGTATCGATTGGTAAAGAAATTGCGATAAGGTGTCATGGATCTCCCATGGCGGCGAAGGCTCTAGGGGCAGTATTAAATGGGAGAAGTTACGAGGAATGGTCTGATGTGCTGAGCGAGATGCGACCCCTCAACGATGATATTAATGAGGCTGTTCGTGCTAGCATAAAGATAAGCTACCATCACTTAAAGTATCACCTAAAACGATGCTTTGCTTACTGCTCGTTATTTCCTAATGGTTATGTGTTTGAGAGGGATCAGGTGATTAGATACTGGTTAGCAGAAGGGCTGATTGAACCAGATGGGTGGCGCCGGCTAGAGGCAGTTGGTACCAAGTACTTTGACGAGCTGGTATGGAGGTCATTCTTTGAGAAAATAACTATTGGCACTAAAGGTCAGAATGCCAAGCTCTTCTCCCGTCAGATAGAGAGGTACAGAATGCCAAGCCTGATGCTAGATCTTGCAATGGAGGTTTCAAAATATGAATTTCGCAGCTTCGAGTCTGGTAAATCTCTACCTGAGGGTAGTCATGGTAACTCAGATCAGGCTCGTTATGCTTCTTTTTTGCAGCCAAAAAATACAAATACTGTGAAACT
Source organism: Carex cristatella (assembly GCA_024447775.1). Taxonomy (NCBI): domain Eukaryota; kingdom Viridiplantae; phylum Streptophyta; class Magnoliopsida; order Poales; family Cyperaceae; genus Carex; species Carex cristatella. The sequence goes on along the minus strand of JAJHPF010000024.1, from coordinate 3,036,758 downwards.
AGGGTGCTTAGATCCTTACTCGAACTTGAGAACCCTGAAATTCTGTCACGAACTCAATGAAGGGGTGGTGATGTTGAATTCCATACAAGCACCCTTTTTCCGCAAATTTATGCATTTGCGAATTCTAGATATGAGCAACAGTAATCTCCGACTGGTACCAAATTCGGTCAGTGAGTTGATTCACCTGAGGTTCCTTGGTCTTTCAAATACTAAAATTACAACCCTACCTGAGAAAATTTGCAACCTCTTCAATCTCCAAACCCTTGAGCTTAAGGGATGTTTGGAGCTTGCAGCATTACCAGAAGGGTTGCGCAGGTTGATCAACTTGCGCCATCTTGACTTGAATCTTGATTGGGAGGAGATAATTGATTCAACTGAAGTGGAACTGCCGCAAGGAATTGGTGAATTGGAAGACCTTCAAACACTCTCTAGGTTCAATGTGACCTCTTCTGCCAGAGGTCAATTTTGCAACATTAGTGAGTTAAATAATTTGAATCTTAGAGGAGATCTTTGCATGCTGAACTTAGAGAAGGTGTTAACTGGGCATGCCAAGAAAGCAAACTTGCAGGGAAAGCAGTTTATTGAAAATCTAATGCTGAGGTGGCACAGTTCGGCTCTCAATGATGAGCAGCTTCAGCAACAAAGTGAAGATGTAATCAACTTGCTGCAGCCGCACAACAGGCTTAGGTGTCTATGGGTTGTAAACTATCCAGGAACCAAATTTCCTAATTGGATGGGGGATGCATCATTGTCAAGCCTGGAGACGATTCAAATCTCTAACTGCAACAATGTCAGCTTTCTCCCTCTTTTGGGGCAGTTAAATTGGCTCAAGAATATCCTAATTGACAATATACCTGTGGATACAATAACTATGCCTGGAGGGTTTCCATCTCTGGAGCATCTACAATTGTTAAATTTGAGTTCTCTTCAGAAATTATCTCTTGAAAATGAGATTCCCAAACTCAAACAAATCGATGTTTCTGACTGCCCTAACTTGCTAGTATTGATTATTCACAGGCATTTGCATGATAAATTTAAAAGGGAGAACTTCCCGAATTTGGAGATTACGTGTGTGGATTCAAACTCAAAGGGGGCTAATTTGCTAGTAGAAGAAACTGTAGGCTAGATTAGCCAAGTGAAATTGAAATGTTCTGAATTTGTATTGTTTTAGCTTTTTGTTTCTATCTTTGTAAATGACTTGGTTATTTTTATTATTTTTTCTCGTCTTTTTTTTTAATGCTATCCAAACTTGAGTGACTTCTTATAATTAGTTTACTGGAAGAGATTGATTTGGATTCCACAATAATTTCAAGGTCCTCGGTCTTACCTTACATTTATTTTTATTTTTATTTCATCATGCATCTTCTGTGCAGGACAGCAACAGGAACGAGTTTTCACAACTTCTGTGTTGCTCCTACACGATTCAGATCGGGGTTCAAGTGTTTCTTTTACTAACACAAAGTGCTGCAATTCCAAAATGGAGACGAAAGGGAACATTTGCACTTCAAAAAAATGAAACAATGGCTCGAAGGAGAAAAATGTAATTAACCACATGCTTTGTCATTTGGAGTGAGGGATGCTGAAAACTATTTGTTGAACAGCAAACAGATAAGATGAATAAAACTGGAGAAATACAGTAAAAGGCTGGTCTAGTTCAAGACTCGGCTCTTAGAATTTTATTCAAATACATATTTCACTTTCATTTTCATTTCATTTGTTTATATTTTTTATTATCATTTAAGGGTAACAACTCAATGATCTTGTAAGATATTTTCATTAATGAAATTTGGAGACCTGTCATCTTTTACTCCATGAAAAAGCATTCCTCAATGGCCGTGTCCTCATTTTTTTTTTACTTCTTAATACTACGTCTAGTTTCAACATGCATATCGCAAGATTCATATAATTAGAGCGCATATGTTGTTTGTTGCACATTATGCCCGCTATTTTATAAAGCATATAAATTATTTTTTATTATAATATATACTCAGGTCAAATATAAAGCATACAGTGATGTTGCATAGAGGGACACTGTCATTCATGGCAAGAATCTCCCAATAGAAAAGCCAAATTCATCAAGACACAACAAAATGCTAGCATTACAGATAGCAACAGAGACAAAACCAGAAAACTAGGAATGTGTCCCTAACACATATCATTCATGTAAAACTCCCTCATTCGAGAATGCCATAATAAGGTTTCAATAGCAAAAAAAAAAAAAAAAAAAAAAAGGCATACCCAATGCCGAAAGCTCCCACACATTGTGGGGTCTGAGGAAGGGAATTTCTAGACAGACTTACCCTTGCTTTTTGCAAGGAGGCTGATTTGAGGTTGATTTGAACCCAGGACCTTCAGGACACAAGTGGAGATACTCTACCACTGCGCCAGGCCCGCCCTTCAAAGGTTTCAAAAGCAACTGGAAATAAAATCTACTGCTGGCCAATTTCAGTTTTCTTCTTCTGCCAGAGCCTATCCGGTATTCCAGTGCACTGTCAGCATCACCCTGTTTAACAATCCAATATGTTGAAGTCTTATTAGCTTTCTAGTTTACTAGATAATAGATTCCTACTGTAGTTTCCATAATTTGCTTGCACTATACAATGCAATTTTGTAAATATGGTTTACTTGCTTCAGTATTAATTATCGAGTCTCATGTGGATCCAGGTTCTAATTCAATTTCTAGGAATGATGTCCGGAATGCAAAAAAATGGGAATCAATGTGCAAGCTACTGCTTCATGACCTCCCCTTTAAAAATGAGAGGGTTAAAGAAAATGATGAAGCATCAGTTCTTTCTGCTTCAAATGGAGAAACATTGTATCATTGAAAGATACTGCACACTTCCATACTTGCAGGACAAACAAGGATTAATGATATAATCAACCCAGACCAAAATGAGATATGAGAACTGCAATAAATACTACGATCACGTACACGAAATTCTACATGTAGTGAGTACAAGTGTACAACACATTCCAAAACAACCCATACATCCAATGAATAAAATTAAGGCATTATATGCATAAGACAGTCTTATGGATGGAAAAAAGTAACCCGAAAGAGCTTGAACGATAGACAAAATCTGAGAAGATGTATGTCTGCAAAAATGGTGGTTACTATACGGAAAGTGGGAATAACATAACAACTAAAGGCATCAAATTGTACCAATAAATGCTAACCAGATTGTATCAATTTGTACTTGCCATGAACTAAATTATTTCCATATTCTAACCAGATTGTAAAGATTCAAGCATACACTGACAAAGTGACAAGGTCACAAAGCTTCAACTTAAAAGAGAAAAATCATACACTAACTTAAAATTATAGATATATGTTCAAGATTATTCAAGTATAAATCTTCACTAACATTTAGGTAGTTTAAGGAGGTCGTTGTTGGTGAATTTAAAACTAAACCGCTCGATCAAATTAGTAAAATTAAAAATAACATATAGAAAAAAAAAATTAAAAAACCATTGTTGGTACCTGGGGGTGATTTGAGCTGATTTGTTTTGAAAAAAAAATAAAACAGCTTAAAACTAAACCTCCATATGCACCTCAGGTACCTGGGGGCAGTGTTTTAATATTTGGTTTGTATATGGTATGCAGAAAGTCACCGCATACTGCATATGCTGTATGCTACCGTATATGCGGATTTTAAATGAGAATTCGCATATATAAACAAACACACGATAATATGTGGTATGACACACTGTTAATATACTCTAAATTGGTATTTTTATCACTGTTAATATACTCTAAACGGGTAACATGTAGTATAAATCACTGTTAATATACTTTAAACCAGTATTTTTATCACTATTAATATACTCTAAACCGGTAATATGCTCTAAATTTCATATTCTGACTAAATATAGATTTTCTATTCGGATTGCAACCGAATAGGAATATTCGGCTGAATAGACCGAATTTTACTACACTACCTGCGGGTGATATGGATTCGAACTGAGCTGGTTCGTTTTGTTCCAATATCGAATGATTGATGTCTAACTAATAACCATTGTTATTCAGTGATCAAAGTAATTTAAAATTATATTTGCATGAAAAGGGCTCCACGCAAATATGTACACAACTGTTCACATTCAACAAGGGAACTAGGGAAGTTGTTTACCAAAGCCCAGAGGTACCTTTTGAGGAAAAGTTCCGAAAGGGGAGGTATTAAACGAAGTTACGAAGAGAAGGCATGGGACACCTTGTTAAGGGTAATTGTCACTCTATTTGTTTTCTTAATACTGCAATTAGTACAATATATTAAAATTTCAGGGGAAAATCAGAGGAAGCAGGCTATTTCAATCAAAAGTTATATACATACAAACACGCATGAAGAAATAAAAAAAAAAAAAAAAAAAAAAAAATATATGGTAAGACCGAGGAGCGTTAAAATATTTTGGAATCCAATCAATCGGTTCAGTGAACTAATTATGAATAGAACTGACCAAGTTTGAATAACATTCAAAAGAAAATAAAAAAAAGGAAGATACATGGAAAAAAAATCAAAATAATCTAGTCTTTACAAAGATAGAAACAAAAACTGAAACAATACAAATTAAGAAACATTGCTATCTAACCTACAGTTTCTTCTAATACCAAATTAGCCCCTTTTAGTCTGAGTCCAGGGGTACACAAATAATTCTCAAATTTGGGAAGCTCTCTCTTTCAAATTTATCATACAAATGCCTGTGAATAACCAATACTAGCAAGTTAGGACAGACAGAAACATCGATTTGTTTGAGTTTGGGAATCTCATTTTCAAGAGATAATCTCTGAAGAGAACTCAAATTTAACAATTGTAGATGCTCCAGAGATGGAAACCCTCCAGGCATAGTAATCATATCCACAGTAATATTGTCAATTAGAAGGTTCTTCAGCCAATTTAAATGCCCCAAAAGAGGGAGAAAGCTGACATTGTTGCAGTTAGAAATTCGAATCGTCTCTAGGCTTGAAAATGATGCATCCCCCATCCAATTAGGAAATTTGGTGCCTGGATAGTTTACAACCCATAGACACCTAAGCCTGTTGTGCGGCCGCAGAAAGAAGATTACCTCTTCACTTTGTTGCTGAAGCTGCTTATCATTGAGAGCCGAACTGTGCCACCTCAGCATTAGATTTTCAATAAACTGCTTTCCCTGCAAGTTTGCTTTCTCGGCATGCCCAGTTAACACCTTCTCTAAGTTCAGCACGCAAAGATCTCCTCTAAGATTCAAATTATTTAAGTCACTAATGTTGCAAGACTGACCTTTGGCAGAAGAGGTCACATTGAACCTAGAGAGTGTTTGAAGGTCTTCCAATTCACCAATTCCTTGCGGCAGTGTCACTTCAGTTGAATCGGTTATCTCCTCCCAATCAAGATTCAAGTCAAGATGCCGCAAGTTGATTAACCTGCGTAACCCTTCTGGTAATACTGCAAGCTTCAAACATCCCTTAAGCTCAAGGGTTTGAAGATTAAAGAGGTCACAAATTTTCTCAGGTAGGGTTGTAATTTTAGTATTTGAAAGACCAAGGAACCTCAGGTGAATCAACTCACTGACCGAATTTGGTACCAGTCGGAGATTACTGTTGCTCATATCTAGAATTCGCAAATGCATAAATTTGCGGAAAAAGGGTGCTTGTATGGAATTCAACATCACCACCCCTTCATTGAGTTCGTGACAGAATTTCAGGGTTCTCAAGTTCGAGTAAGGATCTAAGCACCCTAGTTTCACAGTATTTGTATTTTTTGGCTGCAAAAAAGAAGCATAACGAGCCTGATCTGAGTTACCATGACTACCCTCAGGTAGAGATTTACCAGACTCGAAGCTGCGAAATTCATATTTTGAAACCTCCATTGCTAGATCTAGCATCAGGCTTGGCATTCTGTACCTATCTATCTGACGGGAGAAGAGCTTGGCATTCTGACCTTTAGTACCAATAGGTATTTTCTCAAAGAATGACCTCCATACCAGCTCGTCAAAGTACTTGGTACCAACTGCCTCTAGCCGGCGCCTCCCATCTGGTTCAATCAGCCCTTCTGCTATCCAGTATCTAATCACCTGATCCCTCTCAAACACATAACCATTAGGAAAAATCGAGCAGTAAGCAAAGCATCTTTTTAGATGATACTTTAAGTGATGGTAGCTTATCTTTAAGCTAGCACGAACAGCCTCATTAATATCATCGTGGAGGGGTCGCATCTCGCTCAGCACATCAGACCATTCTTCATAACTTCTCCCATTTAATACTGCCCCTAGAGCCTTCGCCGCCATGGGAGATCCATGACACCTTATCGCAATTTCTTTACCAATCGATACCAATTTCTCATGATCGTGATTGATGACACCTTGTGAAAGAGAAAGGGACTGGATTAACTGCCAGCAATGTTCTTCATCTAGACCTTTTAAGCTGGGTCGTTGTATTACTTTTGCCATCATTATCTGGTAGGTTCTCTCGTAGCGTGTTGTGATTAGAACCTTGCTTCCATCTCCCCCGGCAAGCAAAGGGACTCGCAGCACCTCCCAGTAATGCAAATCAGTGGCCAAAAAATTATCAATTACTAACAAGAACTTGTTGTCTTCTTGCGTCTTGAGAAAATCCCTAAATGGCAAAATAAAATAAACATAATTTTATGTATGGCTCATATGACTACAAGTAATTAATTTAAGTAAGCAATGGATATTGGTATCCATTTAATAAGGTCAATATTTGAAGGCACTGTTAGCAAGACTAAAGGGAAATTATTGTAACAGTGGCAAAACAACCTGATTAGTGATTACCTCCATATGCTAACTTATTCCACATACAAGCATAATCAGGACCTTCTTTTGATTACAGTAATATGTGTATTTTCCTGGCTATTCATGACATGCCTGACTGACATTTATAAATCATTCTATTTATAGACCAATTTTATTTCTCTGTTTTTTTTTTGTTAATTTAGTTTGGACAATTGAAACCTTCGTTTTTCTTTAATTTGTTGAAGACCTGAACACACAAGTTATTGGCTGTTATATATTTTTCACACAAAAAATATAAAATATATATTATAATAGAGGATATATATACCTAAGCCTGTCCTGTAGCCTGCTAATGTCCCCAAAATCACACATTTGGCCGGTCATCTTTTCATAGATCTTCTTCATGGCAGTGCTCACATCACACCTTTCTGTCAAACATACCCATGCCTTGATTTTAAAACAATCTAATCTCGGATCATCATAGACCATTTGAGCAAGCGTGGTCTTCCCAATGCCAGCTGCGCCATGAATAGGAACAACTGTAATTTTTGGACTCGAAGCACTTTCTGATGTCTGAGTGGTTCTCAACAAGTCCACAACTTCATTTTTGTCATTTTCTCTGCCGATTATACTTGCTGGGTCATGACATGGGCCAGTTTGGAAAGGCCGGGCACTCGGATGAAAGGAACCCCTCCTTTTCCCATCCTGCACTTTAAGTCTCAGATTCTTTCGACCCTTCGATATCTCATCCAGCCTCTTGTCAATTTTATTAATCTCAGATGCAAACCTCCTGCGGTGAAGAGGGCCCCATTCGGGGCTAATGGTTGGGACC